>JAFJYI010000037.1:3600000-4200000 GCA_019022655.1 Acacia acuminata | reverse complement strand
AGAGATTAAGTTTATAAGAATTACCTTTTTTAGAGAGATTAAGTGTATAACAATTACCTTCTCTAAGGGCCTTGAATAAAGCTTTTGTTTTTATATTTTCTAAAGGGAGAATATCCTTACTTACAATCAAGCACTTCTTAGAATCAAAGATAACTAAGTTACCTTATCAGTGCTTTGGCTCACACTGAGGAAATTAAGACAAAGTCCCTCCACGAGGTAGACATCTTTGATTTGTGATCCCTCATTGTTTCCAATTTCACCAATACCAGCAATCTTTCCAGATTGATTTCCACCAAAGGTCACCTTGCCACCACCCTTGGGCTTGATTGAAGCAAATTTGGATTGGTCTCCCATCATATGTCTAGAGCATCCACTATCAATGTACCACTTGTTGGATTTTGATGCTCTTAGACAAACCTCATCATTGTTGTCACGTTGCTTATAATACCCCGAATTTTGGACCCAAAGAATTAAGAATAATCCTAAAATAGGCGGACGACTAGGCCCAGTTCGGGAAGAGTCCCAGAATGACGAGAGTTAGGGAGCCTCTTTGGACTAAGTAGTTTGGCCATACGGGTCGGTAGACCTAGTATGCTGAAGCCATGGAACTAAGGTGCTAACGTAAAATCGGCATAGGAGGCGTATACGATGTAATTCCGGTTGGAAAAGATGTCACCTAACTATGTCCTGAGGAATAGGACAGTTAGTTGAGCGGAAGTATGCCGATATAAGGGAGTATACGGCATTTTTAGGGCAGTCATGGGAGCCCTACATTTTTTTGAAGGAAATAAGAAGGGAAGAGAGAGAAAGTGTGTATCTGGACCCATTATAGAAGGAAAAGTCAATGGTAGTAGTGCTACGTCGGACACGTGGCATTTTGGGGCCAGAAGTTGGATTATCGGGTAGCACGCATTACGAGGTGGATCTGAGATACTGGAATAAAGGTTTCTTGCTCCTCAAGGTATTTTGATTCTGTCCACCTATGGTCAGGGGAAAGAGACTGATGAAATCTGGGCCCACACAAGTATGGTTGAAGGGCACGCATTATGAGGTAAGGTGGGACCAGCAACCGGGAGCTGAGCGGGGCCGGAGAGGATTTCCCGGAGTTGGGCCCAGGCCCAGGACACTGGTAGGGGGCAAATTCCAGTGGGCCTAGAAGAGAGAGAAAACATCTTGCTATCTAATTATGGAGGGAGAGATTGTCACATCAAGTCATAATGAAGAGAGAGAATGAATAAAATAACCCGGTTAAATCTGGACCACACAATTTAAACCTGATATAACATTAAAGTGACATTTAATTATGAATTGGAAAGTGACATTATGGCATATCTAGGGGCAGATTTCGTGGACCCCACTACCTTGGAAGAAGAACGGCGCAAAATGACCATTTTGCCCCTACACCTTAAACCTACAACTAAGGCCACCTAGGTGCAAAACTGGAACCCTATTTTTAGCATTGGGATGTGCCATTTTCTGCCCATGGAAGACGCTAGAAGGCTTCTAGAAGGTCTGATTTCGTGAGCCCCTTGCTTTGGAAGATGAACGGGGCAAAATGACCATTTTGCCCCTAACCCTAAAACCCACAACAAAGACTACCTAGGGGCAAAATTTGGAACTTGGGGCCTATAAATAGGACACTCCTCCCTCCATTTGGATCAGCCTATTTCGTGCTCAAGGTGAGGGAAAGGAAGGACCAGCTGAAGGTCTGGTTCCAAGGAAGAGGAAGGCACCCGTAACCAACATCCGGAGGTAAGTCCCTAAACCGGCAACTAAGCTACCTTCATATCTGCCCTATGGTGATTTTCGTGGAGTTGCTGTAGTATTTTGGTATCTTTGAGGTTTCCATTGAGTCCCGAAGGTGTTTTTGTGTGGGTACATGTTGGATCACCTTTTTCCAAACCCTAAAAGCCTAAGTCTTTGTTATACGAAAATCTGTCGGTTCTTACGGTTTCTGGGCAGCGTGTGTTAATCGGTAGTTTTGAAATTGTAAATGAACTCCGTTTGATCGGATATTTTATATGGTGAAATTAGACATCCTAAGGATGATTTTGATATAGATTTTGTGTCATTTGGAGTTTCCAACCGAGAGATATTTTAAGTTGAAAATGACCCAAAAACCTGGACTTTTCTCTGGACCAGTGGCTCGATTTTGCAAATAAGAAAAGGATATGAACCAAGAAGATATTGGGAATTATTTTTATGGTGAACTAGAAATTCTAAGTGTTCAATTTCCACTGATTTCATGTCATTAAGATTTTTCTAGAATTTATTAAAAATCAGGGAATCTGGGTCAGCGTTTCTGGAAAATTCTGGAGTTAGGCGAAATTTATGGAACTTAAAGTAAAGTTTGTTCTTGTGATTAAAAGCATGATATTTTGTTGTATCTAGGGTTTTTGCACGTGTGGATCATATTTTCAAACACTAAGGGAAGAGTTCATTATTTTGCAAGGCGTGCCAGGTAGTAACTGTAAACTTGCATACTCTATGTGGCTCTTGTATGTTTTGTGTTATCATGATTGTGGATGTAGGGTAGGTAGCATCTATGGGACTTGTGTTCTATGGTTGCTACTGAGGGCTGAGGTATGCCGGGTAGGTAGTACCTGTATGGGTGCTACTGAGGCCCGAGGCATGATGGGTAGGTAGTATCTCCTTTGGGGTGCTACTGAGGCCCTTGGCATGTATGGTAGGTAGAGCCTATGTGACTGCGTGTTCATAGGTCTCTACTACGGCCCAAAGTATGTGGGGTAGGTGGAGCCTGTATGACTGTGTGTTTATAGGTGTCCACTGAGGCCCTAGGGTAGGTAGTTAGGGTCGCTCCCTAACTGCTGAGGCCCTCTTGCGCGCTGGTTCCGGGGGCTTGTCTTGACCAGGCGGTCCTGCGGAGTACATGTCATGTTTGTGTTCCTGATTGTGATTTACTTTACATGCATTGCATACATATTGTATATGAGTTTAACAGTTACTCTGGGGTTCAACTTTGAACTCCAGACTGGCTTAAAAGATACAGGTGTAAGGCGGTAGATCGTTAGACTGTGGAAAAGACAAGGCTAAGAGCACAAAGCTGAATATGAAGATGTAGGGAATGCCATATCTCACTTTGTATATTTTTATGACTGTATGAACTTACTTATTGCCCAATATTTGTCTTAGACGATTTTATCCTTACTCTACGAGGATTATTTTATGTAACTGTTTGTATCTTTACCAATATATTGTGAGTTGTCCAAACCGATCCAATGCTCTGCCGCGCATACTCTGGTATATGTTTTAAGCGGTAATTTGACAAAGGAAAATTAATAAGCAAAAAGGATCCCTCTAACCCGCCACCCGGAAGGGCGAGGCCGGTAGGGGTGTAACAGTTTGGTATCAGAGCACGCTTTGGATGGTACTGGTAAAAGGTACATGGTCAAGGGTACATTTGTAATTTGGGCAAATGGAGCATCAACGATAAATACCCTAAGGAAGAGGGTTGTGCTCCAGTAAGATAAGACCCTGGTGATAGAGGAGGTAGCACAAAGTATGAAGTTATGGTGCTAATCTTGGGTCCTCTGATATGGGAGTCAAGGATTGATTCCCACAACAAAATTAGAAGGGAAGTGTATGAAGAAGCTGATATCTGGTTTCTAAAATGGGCGAACGATTGGTACTAGTATGAGTACCCCCAAACAAGAAGGGCACCAGGAAGTTAAGCGTGCTTAGAAAAGAGAAATCTCGGGTTGGGTAACCCCCTACGAAGTATTATAGGAATTTGGGATTCCTTGGTTTGAGGCTTTAGAATTTTAAGTCTTGACTTATTTTTAATAGATTATGAACATAGTACAGTGAAGAATTCCTATAATTTAGAAAACTAAAGAGACCTGTTAAAAATTAGGTAAAAATAAAAGATTGCATATATGATCCATTTTCAAACATGTAACTTGAATAAATAAAAAGGTGAAGTCATGTTTGCCACTCTAGACGTTGAAAGCTCCCTTTCCAATCCATTGCATACTCCCACAAATAAAATGATTTGATGAGGCACATACTAAGCATCAAATAATAAAAATGAACACACCCACTCAATGTGGTCTTGCCTTTTTCTTTATTCTTAAAATTCTGACTTGAATTCTTGCCAACAAATATTTATAAATCAAGTTGATGGACAAAAACTGATCTGATGAATTGGATGACATTGGACTAATCATGGATGTTGCTTTTATTTAAATCGATTGTATGAAGTTGAATGGAGGTTTGTAGCAGCAAGCAATAAAGAAAAGGTACTGGGATAATCACATTAACGTTTGTATATCAAAAGTTTAAGAAAGTGTGTGTGTATGTTTAAATAAATATTCTAGATTTGGATGCTGTTTTGATCCCTAACTCATTAACAAAAATGCGATTAATAATTAGTTTAAAGTTCCCATGGTGGAATCTTGGGCTTTATTAGGTCGCTTTCTCCTAACAATGATATGGTACATCTCACAAAATAAATTGAAAACCAATATCCATCATGTTTCTTGTGAGATTTTAACAAACTTCCTTGTGCCCATTGCTCTTCGGTGGAAACTCACGGGGCAAAAATGACTTTTAACTCTAAAAATATATAAAGTACAGGTCTATAATTTAATTGATGAATGGTAATATGAATTTATCTTTGTTGCCCGAATTAATTTCAAGTAACAGCTTAATGAAATTAATTATATTTTTACCATATTATTAATCCTTTTTTCATAATAATATATCCCTCACAACGCGGATTCGCATTTCTAGTTATTCAAATTTCATGATAGCTTGTAATTTATTATGGACATAAACACAAGGTATGTTTTATTAGCGTGGCGTAGTATGATACTTTTGACTAAATAGAGTTACTTGCTTTCCACATAGATATATACATAATTGCAGAAAGAAGTGGGTACTACGAGTGAAGTCATTGAGAGCTACAATATATATATGTGTGTTAGTGCCTTGTCACATTATTTATGTCGTTTCCATGTCATATATCCACTTATTTTCTTGACACTTCCAACAAAAGTGGGGTTCTTTTCCTTTTCAAATCCACCTATATCAAAAGCTGTATATTCTAGATTCTCATAAATGGGAACACACTCAGATCACGGATTCATGAATTTGGTGCCCTTGTATCGAATATTCATCTGCTCCTTTTTATATACATATCATGAATGCCTAACTCTTTCAAGGGAGACGACCCTTAATCAGGTGTCACTATAAAATATACGCATTATTTGGTGTTTCATATAAGTATTTGACACGAATACATCCTTCTTTCCCTAACTTTCGACTATTTCATTGTAATAAACTATCATGATGACATACACAAACCTATGGCCTCATTGATCAGATTTACTATTCTTGTGTCGACCATAATAACTAAAAGACAAACTAAGAAATGCGCGGATTCACTTGCCCATCTTGGATCATCATTGTGATTTTGAGGTCAAAATTATCAACAATCCACCTGTTAAGGACTCAAATATGAGGCCCATCCAAGGTGTGGCCCAATAAGGGGCAATCAACATGACACAGACATGACCACACAATTAACGTTTGGGTTTGGAGGCACAAGAGGCCTACAAGTCCAAACCCTAACCCTAAAGGTACACTCTATAAATAAGAGGTAAACCCTAAAGGTATGCACACACTCTCTCTATTAGCATTCTGATGTCACTGTGCACACACCCCACCCCCTTTGGCTAACATCTAGTTGTGTACAGTGATATGCTATTCTCATAGGTATCTAATCCATAGATATCTAGGAGAGAGTTAACCGATCCTATATCTCATAGGTATCTGTTGTTCTTATACACAACATTGGCGTCGATCGTGGGGAATCAAAAAATTCTTGATTTCTGTGACCAAAGTGTTGGGATCCGTACACGCAGCGGAATGATTTCATCCATTAAAATCTTACAAATCCCATAGGAGGATCTATCAACGGTGTTTAAATCAGGTTCGCTAGGAATCGGACCTTTGCGAACTCGTGTGCATCTTACTCGATCAACAGAAGCCGACTCTCAGAATCCACTCCCTCTACCGGTATCCACATTGAACAATACTCCAACACGGATGATAGCGTGCTAGCACCTTCAAGCTTTGCATCTCACGTCTCTCCTCTAGGGTTTCAATTTTGTGGTTGTCCTTCTTCTAATACGACTAGATCATCATCTAATAGAGTTTCTCAAACCCTAATTAGGCCGTATTAAAAATATTCAAAATTAATCTTGAAATTTAAATTTGGAATAAAATAATATATTAATTAAATCATCCAACATATCTAATCTAATCTATTTATTTAATCCGAATTAAAAACCTTAGATTTAATTTATCTTTATAAATTAAATTTGAAATATGATATTTATCTATTTAATTAAATATGAGATACAATATCTCTATTTGTTTTAGATATTTAATTTATCAAATAAATTAAATACAAAACAAATATTATATAATAATATAATCTATATTAAATAATATTATTATATTATTTTCGAATTTATATAATATAATATATATATATATATATACATATCCATCCTAGATTAAACGTTACATTCATTAAATCTTAGACATATCTAAGATTCAATGAATCTAGACATTATTGCTCATGTTGGGCTATTCTTGTGTGTGACCTTGCAGGCCCACATAAGATTGGCAGCGGGCCAATACTGTACCAGCCCACAAGTAGCAAGCGGCCTCTAGCAAGACATTACAACTACCCAACTCATATGAGGATCGATGATACATACAACCTATCATACAACCATATCACGTCCCTTTTATCACGTGATAATTTGGTCAAGGATAAGCATGGATAGTGTCATCCTCTTGCTCTTACCATTACTTTCTCGATTCTCGAGTTGTCTAATAATTGAAATGGAAACTCCTTTCCATTGTAGTATGGCCATACATTTTTAGACTCACTCATCAAGGGGCCCAATATTATCTCTCTACAAATGTGAGGGACAAATTCCATCTTGACCATTCATATTCCTCTGCATGAAAACCACTAATCCCGATCGAAGCCTTTATCGTCATCCGGTCAAAGGTGACTTTTGACTAGGTCAAAGATCAGCGACTCTCATGTAGGAATCCATGATGATCTCAGGTCAAAGGGCATTGTGACGTGGTTAATTCATGTAGGAATCCATGATCGAAGCCTTTAAAGTACAATGACTTTCCCTTAGGGCATTATTTCCAACACAAAGATGGTCAATTATTCCAATTCCAAATTGCCAAACCAACAATCATGAAGTTTTGTAGTTAGGGTTTGTGGTGTTGAACAAATGCAATCATCGTCTTCTTCCCTCTGATGCACCACTCACCTGCTGAAACCAAAACAACGTTTGGTGGATGACAAGTCACCAAATTTCCCCCATCATTGATTTGGCACTGGCGTCTGTTTACAGATTTTGATCCTTGTTTCTTCTACCGCATTAAAATAAATATCTTGTGTCGTCATTGATTTTGCAAATGTAAATCTCCTTCAAAGCACAACATTTGGCGAGAAATATAGTCTAATTTTGCGCAAGTAATGTTGTGGAGTAGTTTGATGCCAAAGTAAATGGCAAGGTTGAGGCATGCCTACGGCTACTTGTTCCAATGAATGGATCTGAAAATGTAGATAAAAACTTAAACTACGAGTCTTTCAAGGTGCCCATTTGAGCAGCTTAGTTTCTCTACTCCATGGCCATTTCTCAGGTGCCTGAAAGCAATGGCACCGCCACTAAGACTGACACTTCTTATTGCGATCACAGCGATTTGGATCTGAACCATGCTTCTCTTCATCGAAGGTCCCTGTATGAGTCTTCTGCTGAAGATCGTAATCAGAAGTTAGAAGGTACCAATGTGATCCATCAGAATAGTTGGCGCTAGTACCTTATCAGAATGAGAATGTGTTTTAATTTCCTGATCCACCTAGTCGAACGGAAGATGAGGTATAGCAGCCACAATTTACCTATGGAATTTCTCTGAGTAGATGTCAAGACGGCCAATGGTGTTAGTTCTACATGTGTTTTGATGATGTTTTTAACAATTGTAAACAAAATGAGAAGTTTTCTCTTGCAAATCGAAGAACTTTTCTTTGTCAAGGGGAAAACTCCGAGTTTTAAAGTAAAACTCCGAGTTTTGAGTTTTCGAGAAAATCTGAACAAAGCAAAGCGCCGGTTTTTCGTTAAAACCGCTTGATTTTCGGTTTTCATGTAAAACATGAAAACTCGAGTTTTGGAAGCAAAACTCGAGTTTTGGTTTGGCCGAGAGCCTTTGAGTTTCCAAGTTTCAAAACCCCCGAGTTTTTCATGATGCACCGCCAACTATTCAAAGAATTTCTCATATTTTGTGAAATAGTTCAAAACTCGAGTTTTGGGGTCAAAACTCGAGTTTTGATATGTTACTCGTGCACTGATTTACAACATATGAAAACCGCCGGTTTTGGGTCAAAACCTCCGCCATTTTACACGGGTTTTCATTAAGTTTTCATTGAACATATGAAAACTCGAGTTTGGGGAGCAAAACTCGAGTTTTGGTCGGCGAGAAGCATCCAAGTTTTCACAATTGCAAAACCGCTAGTTTTTGAAGCAAAACCGCCTTGATTTTGATATGTTCACGAGTCTTCGAGTTTTCATGTTATAAGTGAAAACTCGAGTTTGGAAGACAAACTCAAGTTTCAAGCAACCCGAGAGCATCGGTATTCTCTTGATTTGAAAACCTCCGAGTTTTGGATGAAAACCTCCGTTTTGATGTTTTGGACTAAAACTACATTTTCATATCAATAGTCCAAAACTCGAGTTTTGGGCAAAACTCGAGTTTTGAGTTTTTCATCGAAAAACCTGGTTTGAAGCATAAATCGCGATGTTGCTCTGGGAAGAAGCAAACTTGAGTTTGGATTTTGAAACTCAAGTTTGGTCTTGTGCACGATTGAAAACTCAAGTTTTGAAGAACAAAACTCGAGTTTTGGTCGATTTTGAAATTTGATTTACACGATTTTTCAAATCATTCTCGTTTGATCTTAATACTTTCCGGTATTATTCTCTACTATTCTTAGCTATGTTTAATGACTTTATTAGTGAGTTTCAGATGGTTTAGAGAATGATTTTGAAGTGATAAAGCAAAAAGCAAAAAGTGGTTGAGAACATTAAATGCACGATCGAAAAGTTGCACAACTTTGGCTAATCCACCTGCACACGTCGCAAAGCATTTAAGAATGTTTTCTACAACAAGCAACTACATCTCCAACGGATTAATTCGCGAAGGTCAACACAGATTACTTGGCCAGTGGTTTAAGAGAATATTGGAGAGAGAAAGTGCCTAAGCCACCTCCTAACACTTTGGAGAACTTCTCCAACGGATCTATTTGGAAAGCAACAGTCATTTAATGATCTCTATGTATAAATAGAGTTGCATTCAAGCCTTTCTAACAGACACACCTGCTGAAGACGAAAATCATTCAAGTCTCATATTTATCTCTTCAGTTTTATCTGTGTAGTATCTTGTGATACTTGAGCTTCAGTGAGTATCATTATCTACTCTTAGAGAGAGTTTGTTTCCTTGTATATCATTCATTGTAATAATCTCAAGTCAGTGGACTTGGAGATTGGGAAAATCAGAGTACAACTTGTAAGGGGGAGTGTGTCCTAGGTTGAGGAACATCCTTCGTTTACTGAGTGGGTATCGATTGTAATCGAGTACAACTTGTAAGGGGGAGTTAGTCCTAGGGAGAGGATAACTCTTGAGTACGAGTGTGTATCGATTGTTTACAATTACAACTTGTAAGGGGAGTGAGTCCTAGGGAGAGGATCATCCTGAGTACGAGTGTGTAATTGTAATTGAGTGATAGTGGAAAATCCCAGTGTTTAAAAGGACCGGACGTAGGTCAAGAGTTGGACCGAACTAGTATAAATCCTTGTGTCCATCTTCTTCTTCCCTCACTCTTTTACCTCTGTTTTCATAGCTTTAAAAAGAGCATTTTCTGAAAAGTTTTAAAATACCCAATTCACCCCCCTCTTGGGTATATAGCTCCACTTACAAATGGTTCTTTGAAGGTCCTCAATTTTTTGTGGAAGAACATCTCGGTTATTATTTGTAGTTTCGTGAATTAATTCATCATCCTCTTTTGATGATTTGGCATCATCATTCTTGATAAGTCTCATGGGTGATTTTCCTTCAATATCTTCAGAAGCAGAAAATAGCAAATTAACATCTACTTTGTGGTCTTCAAAGCAATGAACCTCCTTACAGTTATCTCCATATTCAAGATCGGGACATGGATCAGACCCAGTAAACTCAGGAGTATTTCCATCCAAAATAAAAGGAAAATGTTCCAAAAGACACAAGAAGGTGAAAGCGGAGCAAATCACCAAGAGGGGGTGAATAGGGGATTTTAAAAATTCCTTTTAAAAAACTCTGAAACTGAACATGAAAATAGAGCAGAACAGAGGAGAAGAAGGAATAGTAAGACACATCAAATTTATACTGGTTCGGTCATAACTCTTGACCTACATCCAGTCCCCAGACACTCTGGGATTTTCACTATCACTCAGAATCAATTACACACTTTGTACTTGAAGTTATCCCTCACTAGGATACACTCCTCCTCACAAGTTGTAAACTGATATACCCAATTTCTAAGTCTCACGACTTGAGATTCTTACAATAAAATGATTTCAATAAATAAAACTCTCTCTAAGAGTAGATAAGATAATCACTGAAGTACAAATGTATCAAAAGATACTTTACAAGAGTAGAAAACAATAAGAGTAGTTGAAACTTTGAATGCTTTTCGTTTTCTACAGATTGGTTGTTGAGAAGACTTGAATGCAACTCCTTATATATGAAGAGAGCATTAAATGACTGTTGGATTCATTAATGTAACCGTTGGAAACATTAATTGTTGGTTCTGATTAGTTTTGATGATGTCTTATATAGATGCCATTATTAAAAGAAAAAAGATTGAGTAATATAGTTATCTCCTACATTGACTAACTACTGTATTTAATGTAGATTAATCCAAGTTGAATTATAGAGATTGATCAAGAAAGTAGACTTGAAGAAAGAAGTTCTTACACGCAATATAATGGGAATATCATAATGTCAAGGAAGCAAGAAGTTATCAAAGGATTTTGGGAATAGTCAAGAGGAAGGAGAAATATTGAAGAAGGTAGGACTTGCAGAGAATGATGAGTCCAAGTTGAATGATGGAGAACAATCAACAAGAAGGTCAATAAAGAAGTATTGAATTAGAGAAAGAAGATGTGAAGTCAAATGATAAAGAATGATCAAGAGAAGAGAAGAAAGAAAGAATTGAATTGTGGAAAATGATCAAGAGAAGAAGAAAGAAAGGAAGAACTTGCTGAATGGAATGAAGATATCATTATTCAAGTTCTAGAAGTCTCCATGATCAAATGGAAGTTGGAATGGCTCAATTCGGAGTTAAAGTCAGAAAAAATCAGCTTCAGGATGAGAAAACTCAAGTTTCCTACTTCGCTACAATGATTTGCTCCTCGTGTACAAGATCAAAACTCGAGTTTAGGACTCAAAACTCGAGTTTGTAGTGTCTTTAGCACCTCTGGTGTCTTTGGACTAGGAAAGCTTGAGTTTACAAGTGAAAACTCGAGTTTACAGCGCTGATCAGCAACTCTGTTCACATCTGTTTCACGTTCAGCTTGGGCGAGGTCTGGTAATTTGATTATATGTCCCAAACCAGATATCCGATTGAGGTGAAACCAGTGGCATATGAAACTAGACTCCCAATGCATCATTTTGACATAAAATTCAAGCCTAAAGGAGTTCAGACATAGGAGCTATAAATTTTTGAAGTTGACGGTGAAATCCACGCCACATAAAAAACCAAGCTTCAATGTTTTCAGTTTATCTCACAAACTACAAATCCGATTCAGTTGAAATTAGTGGCATATGAAATTAGAGTCAAAGGGCTTTCCATCAAGATTTGAATAGATGAAAATGGAGTTCAGACCGAGGAGATATGGTCTTTGAAAGTTGACAGTCAGTTCAAGAAGGCTCAACAAAGTCAAAACTCAAGTTTCCATCAGACAGAGAGCAACGAACTTCAGAGTGTTGGTTTTGATTAGTTTTGATGATGTCTTATATAATGCAATTATTAAAAGCAAAAAGGTTGAGTAATATATTGAGTAATATAGTTATCTCCTACATTGACTAACTACTATGTTTAATGTAGATTAGTCCAAGTTAAATTAAGGAGAATGATTAAGAAGGAGATAAGAGATGAAAGAAAGAAGTATCTCAGAGAGGTGTCAAGAAAGCAAGATGCTATCAATGGATTTTGGAGGATAACCAAGAAGAAGAGAAGAGACTAGAGAAAGATGTTACCAAAAGAACTTGCACAATATAATAGGAATATCAACATTCAAGTTCTTGTGATACTGGAAGTCTATATGATAAGCGAGAAGTTGGAATGAAGTTTCATCACTTTATGGATATTGAAGAAGGAAGAAGTCTACTTGAGAGAATAATGAGCTCAAGTTAAATGATGAAGAATGATCAAGTTGGGAGATGGAAGAAGGAAGAACTTGCTGAATGGAATGAAGATATCATTAGTCAAGTTCTTATATTGATGCTAGGAGGCTCCAAGATCATATGGAAGTTGGAATGAGTCAATTCGAGTTAAATCAAGCAAATATGAGGTTTAGGATGAGAAAACTCGAGGTTTGAGTACAAACCTCGAGGTTTGAGTACAAACCTCGAGGTTTGAGTGTCTTCAGCGTCTCTGGTGTCTCTGGACTAGCAAACCTCGATGTTTCAGTCAAAACCTCGAGGTTTCAGCCAAAACCTCGAAGTTTCGGCCAACATCAGCTTTTCAGCTTCACTGTTTCACGTTCAGCACGGGCGACTCTGGTAATTCGATGATATCTCTCAAACCAGAGATCGGATTGAGGTGAAACCAGTGGCATATAAAACTAGACTCCCAATGCGTCATTTTGATATAAAATTCAAGCCTAGAGAAGTTCAGATCAAGGAGATATTATTTTTACAAGTTGCCACAAGAATCAACGTCACAGTCCAGACCTACCTTCAGTATTTTGGATGTATCTCACAAACGAAAAATCCGATGCAGCTGAAATTGGTGGCATAGGAAAGTAAACTCACAGAGCTTTCCATCAAGAGTTGAATGGACCAAAAAGGAGTTCATACCAAGGAGATATGTCCCTCGAAAATTGACAGTCAGCTCAGGATGTTGCAAAAACGCTGGTCAAGAACAGCTTTTATTCATCGGATCTAACGGGCACAACACAACGAGTTTAAAGCTGATTCTTCTTGCAATGGATTCTCACCTCGAGCTTGGACATATAAAATTGGGTTTAAGATTGACCAAGAATTTTACAAGTTTTCAAAACCTCCAGGTTTTGGTGAAAACCTCCAGGTTTCTGTTTTGGCTCAAAACTGAGAATTTTCATATTTAAGTGAAAACCTCCAGGTTTTGGAGAAACCTCCAGGTTTCTAGCATCCAGAGAGCAAATGTTTTTCACTGATTTTCAAAACCTTCGGGTTTGTGAAAAAACCTCCGTGGTTTCGTTTGGTGCAAAAACTCGAATTTCCACTTTTGAGAGAAACCTCCAGGTTTTGACGAAACCTCAAGGTTTGGGCAAACAGAGAGCAAACACGATTTTGCAAGGTTTCACATTCTAAGTGAAACCTCAAGGTTTACGAGAAAACCTCCAGGTTTTGTCGAGACAACCTTGAAAAACCTCCAGGTTTTAGAACAAACCTCCGTGTTTCTTCGCGATCTCGAATTTCAAATCGACGAATTTGCAATGGCTTCTTGTTTGATCTTAATACTTCCTATGATTAATCTCTAATGTTTCTAGACATGTTTAACCACTTTTTTAGTGAGTTTCAGATGATTAAAATGAAGGATTAGAAGCAAACCTTCAAAATATCAGATTTGGTTCAGAACATCAAAAGTTGTGCAAAAGTTCTAACGGCTATATTTCTTTATCCAACAGTCATTGAATCTTCTCAACGGTCATATATTGATCTCTACCTATAAAAGAAGACAGATTCAAGTAGAAAAACGTAGAGACACAAGCTTACATCTTCAATATGCTGATGCTCTGATTTTCACATCATTTACACTCTGTTTTTCATGTCTAGACAACTTAGAGAGTGAGATGATTTGTATTATTCTTCAATGTTCATTTATTCACTTCTGAGAGAGAAGATTTATTGTAATCTTTCTATCTATCTAAGAGTTACTCAAGATTGGGTGATCTTGAGTGGGAAACACATTGTGTTGATTACAACTTGTAAAGGGAGTGAATCCTAGTGAGAGGATTACTTGAGTACAGAGTGTGTAATCAAGCGGTGTGTTGATTACGATTTGTAAGGGGAGTGAATCCTAGTGAGAGGATTACCTCTTGTACGAACGTGTAATCAAGTTGAAAGAAGATAGTGGATTGAAAATCCCAAGTGAAGCTTGGGACTGGATGTAGGTCAAAGATTGGGCCGAACCGGTATAAATCGGTTGCACATTCTCTTCCCTTATCTCTTACATTTCCAAAGCATATATGTTTGAATGTGCATATATATTTGAATGACTAGTTATTGCTTTATAAACTGATTTCACGAAGTTACGAAAAGATTTTCAAAGTTCCTAAATTTTTATACTTCACCCAATTCACCCCCCTCTTGGGTTCAACCGGTTCTTACACGGAGCATCTTCCAAACTCGAGTTTGTGAGACCAAAACTCGAGTTTCAATCAGACTTAGAGCAATTTGGAGTAACGCAACAACCTTCAAACTCGAGTTTTCAATTGCAAACTCGAGTTTTCATCTCAGCTTCAGAAAATCACCGTTTCGAAAATCCTGATTCTTCTGATAAACATCCAGATGATTACCCAAATGATTTATAACACTTCTTAACATTATTTATATCATTTGTGTACATGTTTCAGATGATCAAAGGTTGTCAAACTGAAGATCAAGAGTAAAGTAAATGCTGATGTCATAGCTGGTTCAGAAAATGAAGTTCTAACGGCTAGTTCCATCTGAGCCTAATGACTATATTTCTTTATCCAACAGTCATTGAATCTTCTCAATGGTCATATATTGATCTCTACATATAAAAGAAGAAGCATTCAAGGTTGATAAGAGAGAGCTTGCACTATCAAGATGCCAACATTCTGAATCCAACATTTATCTCACACACACTCTGTTTTCAATGTTTATATAGTTTACACTAGAGAGTGAAATGATTTGATTGTACTTCAGTGTTTATTCATCTCCTCTTTTGGAGAGAACATTTCTGATTATTAAATCATTGTAAGAATCTCAAGTCGTGGGACTTGGAGATTGGGTTATCGGTTTACAACTTGTAAGGGGGAGTGTATCCTAGTGAGAGGATAACTTCGAGTACAAAGTGTGTAACTGATTGAAAGGTGTATCTCGGTGAGAGATTCGGCTTCACAAGTGCCTGGGTGAACTTGTGTATTTGTATAGGCTTCTCTTGTGCCCGGATAAACAAGAGAATAGTGGATTGAAAATCTCAAGTGGAGCTTGGGGATTGGACGTAGGTCAAGGATTGGGCCGAACCAGTATAAATCAGTTTGCATATTCTCTTCCCTTATCTCTTATATTTCCAAAGATATATATTTGAATGTGCATATATATTTGAATGACTGATTATTACTTTATAAATTACTTCGTCATTCAAGCTACTTTCAGTAAGTTGCGAAAAGATTTTCAAAGTAACTAAAGTTTTATTAAACACCTAATTCATCCCCCCTCTTGGGTGATAGTCAGGTTTTTCATTAATGAGTTGTTTAGGTTGAAGCTTGGTCCAATCTCTCTCTTGATTAGAGATAATCCAAGTGCACAGAGGGTTGACTTCCCTTGAAATAAATCTATTCGAAGAGCAGCTTCTTGATAGGGAAAGAAAACATTAATCCCTTAGCAAGGTATAGAGAATGATTGTCCAAAAGGATGCAAGTTTTCTGGACTTAGCAATAAATGCGCTGACGTCACTTTTTGCTTTAAACTAAATCCTCATTTAATACTCTTTAAATCCATCTGAAACTTACTAACGAATTGATTAAATATAGTTAGGAATAGTAATGAGTGATGATAAGAAGTATTAAGATCAAACATGAAGATTTCATGAATTTGAGTAGTTTAAAATTCAAACTGGGCGACACAAACTCGAGTTTGTTCATGCAAACTGGAGTTTGCAACTTTTCTTTAGAAGCCTAAACTCGAGTTTAAAAATCTTAACTCAAGTTTACTTCTTACAAAGAAGAACATCGTGATTTGGTCTTTGAAGCATATTTTGAACAGGAGAAAAACTCGAGTTAATAAGTGACCAACTCAAGTTTTAGACTTTTATAATGAAAAATATGTTTTAAGTCCAAAAACTCAAAACTAGAGTTTCCAAATCTAAAATAGAGTTTTCAAGAGATCAAAATAGAGCAAAGCTCTCTGCGTGGCACAAACTCGAGTTAACAAAACTAAACTTGAGTTTCCTTAAAAGCTTGGAAAACTTAAAAAACTCTCTGTCAAATGCAAACTAGAGTTTACTATGCTAAACTCGAGTTTCCTCAAAATGAGAAAACTTAGAAATCTCTCAGCCAAGTGCAAACTGGAGCTTGCTAACACAAACTTGAGTTTTCTTGGAGTTTGAAAAAACTTTGGAAAACATTTGGCTAGGAGCAAACTGGAGTTTTCATATCAAAGCTTGAGTTTGCTTATGTTCATAACATTGAAGGCTCTCTGTCTATCACAAACTTGAGTTTCCAAATATAAACTCGAGTTTGCCTTAATTTGAAAACTTTAGGTGCTCTCTGTATGACACAAACTCGAGTTTGCCTATACAAACTCGAGCTTGTCTTATGTTTGGAAAACTTGAGCTACTCTCTGTCAAGTCCAAACTCGAGTTTACAAAGATAAACTCGAATTTGTCTTTGACAGTGAGTTTCTCAACTTAACAAAGACAAACTTCAATTTGAGTTTACAAATGTCAGTTATCATCAAAACACATAGAGAACTAACAGAAGGTTCCTATTAATCTCGGTCAAGTAATTGATCAACTTCTTGAGATTGTGCTAAAATATCCTTTTGTAAGTGGTCAAGATTCTGAGTGTAGCTCCACTTCCATGGATATTGATGGGCCTACCAAGAAGGTGAAGGGTAAATCCAAGATTGAAGAGATGAGAATGTTGGAGCCTGAATCTGAAAGATCAATAGCACTAGCAAAGATGATTCTAGACATAATGGGATGATCCCTCATGTGTTACTTCAGTTGCTACCTCTTGCTATTGATAAATCTGCAGGACCTGTCGATGGGAGAGGTAAGTTATTGGAGAACGCTTCATGGTTCCTGATAGTTTTGTGTGGTCGATATGGTGAAGGGTAAAGGCATGTAACAAATGAACTTGTTGAAGCTTTAATGTCTTTTTCCAATCTAGAAAGCAACTCAATGAAGAACAGTTTGTTGCCAGGTAAAAGGCTTTTAACTTTAGTTGATCTAGTATATTCTATTTTGTCTAAAAATTCATCATCTGCTAGCCTACCTGGTTCTGGATTTCACCTGACATTGCAAAGAGCATGATAGATGTTGGAATCACTCAGTACTTAACTAGTGTATTGCAAGTTATGGATTTGGATCATCCTGATGCTCCCAAAATTGAAAATCTTATACTCAAGGGTCCAGAAAGCCTTACTAGAGCTGCTAAAGCTAGTGAACAAATATTTAAATCTATACGGGATTAACATGAATAGATCTGCTGATTTAGATGTTATACATGATGCCCAAATTTCTGCACTACCTACTATTGAGGTAGTGCTGCATAATGCAAGCAATTAAGAGGCTCTGATGGGAAGACCACGGGGCCAGTATCATTTTCTTTGAACTTGCCACCATTTGTTATCTGGGTAATATTTTTTGTCTTAAATGTGCTCACTAACCTGTTTTAGAATGTTGAACAATTAGTGGAAGTGTTCAATAAAGCAAACAAAGATATGTATGACCCCTCACAAAAGAAGGAAGGTTCTGCTGTAACATCCCTGTCCACAACAGAATGTTTGCACAATTGTATTCCAACATCATTTGTAAGCTCAAATAGGAGAATTTTTTTTTTCAGCAGATGCATCATACAGTTAAATCCAGGTAGATCCATGTTATGTTTGGAACCCGGATAAACTAAAAGGAAAGAAAAGAACAGTTAAAACGTGTGTCCATGATCAGTTTGGAAACTAGTAAAACTAAAAGAACATTTAAAACATGTTTCCATGATCAGTTTGGAATCCGGTAAAACTAGACGAACAATTAAAACACGTTTCCATGATCAATTTGGAACCTGGTAAAATTGGAAGAACAGTTAAATCCGTGTTCCTTAATTGGAAATTAAAAAAATGAAAGTACAGTTAAATCCGCGTTCCTTAATTGGAACCCAGATAAACTAAAAGTATAGTAAAATCCGCGTTCCTCAATTGGAACTCGGATAAACTGAAAGTACAATTAAATCCACGTTCTTTAATTGGAACTCAGATAAGCTGAAAATACAGTTAAATCTGCGCTCCTTAATTGGAACCCGGGTAAACTGAAAGTACAGTAAAATCTGTGTTTATTAATTGGAACCCAGATAAACTGAAATTACAGTTAAATCTGTATTCCATGTTGTGCTTGGAACCCATATGGACTAAAAAAATTATAGTTAAATCTGCGTTCCATGTAAAGTTTGGAAACCGGATAAACTAAAAATTATACAGTTAAATCCACATGCCATGTTATGTTTCAAACCCGGATAAACTGAAAATTATAAGTTAAATCCGGGTAGATCCATGGTATGTTTGGAACCCGAATAATGAATAAATGAAGCTAGGGTAGTTGAACCCGGTTTCAGATAAAGCGAAGCCATTGTTATAAGCCTTCGTAGTAATGATGAATCAAAATCATTTTCTAGAGGTATGAAGTGAAACGTCATGCTGACCCTGATTAGGTCAAAATGTTTAAAACGTTGGTTAAATACTAAGTTTGAACATGTGACGAATTGCCATTACTTCAGATTAAATTCTGTTTGAATGCATCGGAATGTAATGTGACAGATTAATTAAAATGTTCACAAATATGATACCTGGTTTTAATACTGGACGAATATCTAAGCAGATTATGTGTAAATATTTTTGACTTTGGCTCAGTCATTGAATAGAACTCTGAACATATGTTTGAGTTCATATAATCAACTTATTGTTGAAATGAAGATAAAATTCAGACATGAGATCCAGGTTTAAACAATCAATGCACCCCGGTAGCCTAGAGACCTGGACTACCAGGCTTGGGGCAACAACTGTGCAGCTGTAAAGCTGTCAGAGACATAAGAAAATGGACTATATTCTTCTTCATGACAACCCGAATTGGGGGGAAAACCCGTGGCTAGAACATGTAAACCTACCCGGATGTTTGCTGCAAAAGAAATCCCAATTTGAATCAAAATGAATAGACAGTTCTAGTTGAATTTACCCGGACTATAGATCTGGAGGAAAATCACAGCAAATAAATAAATCTGAAGTTTGTTGAAACTCGAATAGAAGTTGAACAACTCGGAAATGAGATTTGGGTTAAACAATCAATGCACTCTGGCAGCCCAGAGACCTAGACTACCAGGCTGGGGGCAACTGTTACAGACTCCAATATGAGGCCCATCCAAGGTGTGGCTCAACAAGGGGCAATCAACATGACACAGATATGACGACCCAACGTTTGGGCTTGGAGGCACAAGAGGCCCACAAGTCCAAACCCTAACTCTAAAGGTGCACTCTATAAATAAGAGGTAAATCCTAAAGGTATGCACACTCTCTCTCATTAGCATTCTAACGTCACTGTGCACACACCCTGTATTTAGTGAGCAAGCATAAGTTAGTGGAATAATGAGAAGTTTCTTATTACAATTTGAGTTATTTTCTTATTTGATTTATTCTGTAAATTATTCTAAGGACTCTAAGATGATAAACCAGTCCTTTAGTTAAAGATAAGTTTTTCCATTTTAAGTCAAGAAGAAAACCATGACAGTTACATAGTGACTTGAGAATGAAGTAAGCTCAAAGAGACACAAGCCGATATAACCTATAAGTGACAACATACATTAGTGGGACACAGACTCCAACCCTATAGGGCATGATATGCAAGTCCTACCAGGGAAGGAAAGAGATTGAGTATACAGATAATGTACAAGAACAAAAGTCAGTGGTAGTGATGGCTGAGGAGGTATGTGGCGTTCTAGGGTCAGAAGTTGGACTTTTTGACATCATAAAGTATGAGGTGATTATGAGACATTAAAATATAATTTTCTTGCTCCCCAAGGCACTATGTTTCGGCCACTTATGATCAGGGAGAAGGAACAGTTGATCCGACCCCACACAAGTCTAACTGAGTAGCCTAAGTTGTGAGGGAAAGTGTAACCGGCAAAAGGCAGCTGACAAGGACCGATTAGGGGTTTCTTGAGACAGATCCAAACCCTTATATATGAGGAAATGGAACCACATATAGAGTCTAGAGAGAGAGAGAAGTGACTTGGAGAACAAGGAAAAAGTCAAATAAAGTAATGACGAAGAGAGAGAAAATATTAAAACAATAAAATTTAACCTACACCACATATTTGAATCTGATGTCACAATGATCTGACATGTAATTATGGGGCCACATGGATCAAAATGGCGCCACATAGGGCAGCCAAGAGGGATCTGAAAACTAGAAGGAGCATAAACAAAAAGTGAAGCTTTTAACCACAAAACGATGTATTTACCCAAGTACTTCTAAAATTAATAATTGTTGAGCAGCAACAAATCTGATTTTTGTGGACAATTTGGCACCACATTTTCTTCCCTATAACCATCTAGATTTTCTTAGAGAGCAAGCCAAAGAATCATGCAAAACCCTAGTACCTCCTTTGGACCATTGGACAATAGCAAGCTTTGGACAATAACCTTAACCAAGAGAGTTTATTTAAGGACTCCTCCTGCCCATTTCCTTGCTGCCTTAGGTGTGTTCAAGGATTGAAAAGAGAGTGTCCAGCTAGGTCTTGGTCAAGGGAGAAGAAGGAAGCACCCGAGTTCAAAGATTGAAGGTACGTACTCAATCGATGACTTAGTAGTTCTTGTTTTGAGTTTCTGCCCAGTGGTGAAATCATGGGGTTACAATTGGATTTTGATGTTTTTAAGGTTTCCATTGAGTCCAAATCATAATTTTGAGTGGGGATAAGTTAAGATTTCCATTCCCAACCTCGAAAAGCCTTGAGTCTTAAAACAACATGAATTTGCCAACTCATGTGTTTTCTGAGCAGCGAGGGTTAATTGATTATTTAACATAGTAAATGAAGTCCATTGGCTTTTAAATTTTACAGGGTAAAATTAGACATCTTGTTATTCATTTGGGTATAATATTTTGTGTCTTTTCGGTTTCCTACAAGGAGATTTTTTTTTTGTAAAGTCCTACAGGGAGATATTTATTGTTGAAAATAGCCCAAAAACCTGGACTTTTCTTTGGACCAGTAGCTAGGTTTTGGGGATAAGGAACTGATACGAACCCAGATGACCCTGGAAACTATTTGTACTATAAAATAGATGTAATGAGGATTCAGTGGTCACTAGAATCACATCGATTAGAGTTTTCTAGAATTTATTATGAATTTTTGAAGTCAGACCAATATGCATGGAAAATTCTGGTTTGGGTGAAATTTTATGGAGTTTGAAGTGGAATGTGTATGGGTGATTAAAAGCATGATATTTTGTGGTATTTAGGACTGAAACATGTGTGGGTCATTTCCTTTAATTCCAAGGAAACACCAGGTAGTAACTGTTAACTCGCATACTTTATGTTACTCTCGCATGTGTGTTTTATTATGATTGAGGATATGGGTAGGTGGTACCTATTAGACTGCATGTCCTTAGGTCAATATTGAGGCCCAAGGTATATGAGGTCAGTAGGGCCTATTGGACTACGTTTCCTTAGGTTGCTACTGAGGCCTCTTTGAAAGACCTGGCTCTCACCCAAGAGGGGGGTGAATTGGGTGTTTGATGAAACTTTAGGAACTTTGAAAATCTTTTCACAACTTACTGAAAGTAGTTCGAATGACAGAAATAGTTTATAAAGCAATATTCAGTTATTCAAACATAAATGCTGGAAATGTAAGAGTTTAGGAAAGAGAATATGCAAACTAAAATTTATACTGGTTCGGCCCAATCCTTGACCTACGTCCAGTCCCCAAGCTCCACTTAAGATTTTCTCCACTATCTCCTTGTTTAACCGGGCACAAGAGAAAAGCCTTTACAACCTCACAAGTTTAGTCGGGCACTTGTGTAGTCTTTACAATCTCTTACCGAGATACTTCCCTTACACACTGTAAGGATACAATCACACACTCTGTAAACGAAGGATGATCCTTTTACTCTCAAACTCACTCCCCTTACAAGTTGTAATTGTACACCCACACTCAAAGGTTCCACAACCTTGAGTTTTGATCACTAAACAAATAATCAAAGTGTTCGACTCTCTCACCGAGTAGATAAATAATAATCACTCAAAGTACATAATCGATCATCACACTCTCTACTAAAAACTATATAATATTGAGAAACAGAGTGCGTGTGAGCTGAACGTAGGATTCAGAATATCAGCATTTTGACCTCATCCTCCTCGTCTCCATTTTGAATGCTTCTTCTTTTATAGCTAATGAAGAACATTGGGAAATTCTTCCAGGTTTGAATATGACTGAGCGTATATGACCGTTGGAACTATTCGACCGTTGGAGAATGTTACCGTTGTAAACTCTGACGTAATCATCTCCTTTTTGTAGTCTGATGTTAATCCTTCATATAATCATCTAAAACTCATTAAAAAATTGATTAAACATAGTTAGGAATAGTAATGAGTGATAATAAGGGTTAACGAAATCACAAACGATGATTTTGGATTTTTGAACACGGTGATTTTCTAAAGTAGAGATATTGACCCGAGTTATCATTAATTGACTCGAGTTGGTGTCTGTAACTCTAGTTGTCCCTTTGTTTCAAAATTCTGGATACTTTCTTTCTGCATTGTAACTTGAGTTATCCTTAGTAACTCGAGTTGCCAAAGTGACTAATTGCTCTCTCGCCTTCTTGAGTAACTCGAGTTGGTGGTTATAACTCGAGTTGCATTAAATTCCCACAATTGTCGATTACTCTTTGTGTCCAGTCTGACTCTGACTCGAGTTGAAATCTCTTCTCAATATTCTCTCTTCTCTTCTACCTTTCTAATTGATGTTGATTTGAGTTTCAGTCCTAACTTGAGTTATCCAAACTCAGTTAAAAACTCATTCAAAATCTCATTGTATGTTGAGCGTTTTTGAACCATCTTGAACTTACTGTAACTTTTGAAGGCCATATCTCCTTGAATATAACTCAAAATATAGCAAATGACCTATCCCCAGAAATCTCTTTATGTCTTATTTCAAATGCCTCTGGTTTGAGCTCATTTGGATATGTGGTTTGTGAGTTACACTCAAAATACCAAAGCTTGGGAGTCTAGACTCACGTTTTAGGCTTCATTTTATATCACAATGACGCATTGGGAGTCTTGTTTCATATGCCACTGGTTTCGTCTCAATCCGATTCCTGGTTTGGGAGATATCGTTGAATTGCCAGACCTCGCCAGCTAAAACGTGAAACCGAGTAGAACAGAGGTGCTGAAAATCACTGGTAACTCGAGTTTTTAAGTGGTAACTCGAGTTACTCCTGTCTGAAAATGTTTTGTAACTCGAGTTATCATACATAACTCGAGTTGGGTCAGTCCAAAAACCTAGAAACACTGTAGTGAAGCACTCTAACTCGAGTTGGACCCCATAACTTGAGTTGGATCATTCTGAACCTTATATTTCCTTGTTTTTAACTCTCATTTGAGTCATTCCAACTTCCATTTGATCATGGAGACTTCTAGGATCAATTTTAGAACCTGGATAATGATATCTTCATTCCATTCAGTAAGTTCTTCTATTTTTCATCTCCTATCTTGATCATTCTTCATCATTTAGCTTGGGCTTATCATTCTCTTCAGCTTCTACCTTCTTCAATATCTCCTCTTCTTTTCTTCTCCTAATCATTCTATACTTCACATCTACATTAAACATAAGAATTAGTGCAAGTAGAATGTAAATGTAGTATACAACCTTTTTGCTCTTAAGAATGACATCTATATAAGACATCATCAAAACTAATCATAACCAACATTCTCCCCCTTTTTGATGATGGCAAATACTTTAAGAAAAATATGTATGAATATGAAAATACATCAGATACAACATATTTTTCTTGTCATTCTCTCCCCCTTATTGTCATTAGCAAAAAGTTGAAGTAAAGAAGAAATGCTTAGAGAGACAAATATTAAACCAGATTAGAAAGAGTCAAGAAGCAAACTTGAAAGTGTTTTCTCTCCCTGATTTGAAATTGTTTTCATTCGAAATATGATGCAATTTGGGATGTTTTTATGAAAACATATTTGAAAGAATTTGGAGAGGTTTTCAAGCCATCTTTCACAATCAAAACATATAGACACCAAACATGTGCAAAGTTTCTACTTGAATATAAAAAGGTAGAGTTTAGAAATGCTCATGTAGGTTCTGCAAATTAATGAATGATTGATGAAGTTCATTTGCTAGCTTTGAGATCTGTGATGTGCTCTGAATAGCCTTTGAGATGTTAAATGAGACTAAAGTACTAGTTTCTTGAATTGTATCTCATATGATCAAGTATTTCGCTTCCATCCTTTTCTTCATATATCACCTATGCATATCTCAAAAATCAATGATGGAATGTGAAAGCATTATTCCTCAATTTGATAGTTTCTTCTTGTAGTGCATTAAGGAATATCCTTGCACAAAACGAAATCTCTTGCTACAAATTTAAAAACTTTCTTTGCAAGAGAGATTTGTTAGTGCAACCAAATATCAAAATATTCCTTTCTAAATGATATTTTTCAAATCGAGGTAGTGAAAAGAAAATATGACATTAACTCATCATCAAAACTAATAAAACATAATGAATGCAAATGAGTTTGCCTAGAAGGATTTTCTTCAAAGATGATGAGCTTTTAAGGTATAAAACACATGTGAATGTGAAGCTCCCCCTTAATGAATGCATGACTAAAATGTGAAGTTCCCTTTAATGATACCAAATAATAATGTGATACCAAGTGTTATGATGTCTGGAATTCATCTAACTCCAGTGGACATAACATTGTATCTCAAAATTAAGAACTTTCAAGTTCACATGGGTGGGCTTGAAATTGGTATGAAGAAATCACTTATGCTTTTTATGATAACAAAAATGTTTAAAGCATAAGGATTATTTTAAAAATAAGTGTTCTCAGGCTAAACTTTGTGAGATAAAATTTGAATGAACCAAATCAAGTTAGCCTGCTAAGTAATGCGAGAGCATAGAAATGATTATGATATATGAACATTATTTCAAAATAAAATACCTCACTCAAGTAATATCCAATAGTGGAAAAAAGAGCTTTAAGAACGCCTCATTTAGACCGGAGTAATGACGCACTGGTCTTAATAGTATGACCGGTGGCAGTTTTGTAAATATAAAGAACTTCTTGGACCGCATCCTAATGAGCATCGGTCTTAATAGTATGACCGATGGCAGTTTTGTAAATATAAAGAACTTCTTGGACCGCATCCTTTATCAATGAGTCTTAAATATATTATTTAGACCGATTAACAAAACAAATGGTCTTAAAAATGTTATTAAAAAAAACAAAAGTTCAAATTTCTTTATAGAGAAATCTCGAACAGGCTAACTTATATTTTCTGCGGTCCAAAATAATGAGGAAAAAATTAAATAAACTTTTAAGACCGGATATATATAATAGACGGTCTTAAAGATTATACTTTTTAGACCGGACATAAATCGTGACCGGTACTAAATAGTTTATTACTTTTAAGTTCGAGTTTAATAAACGACGGTCTTAAAACTTAACATTTAAGAACATCTTTTTAGTTCATCCGGTCTTAAAAATAAAGCGCCAAATATATTCTTCTTCGCGTGAAACGTTCCTTACGACTTACGTTGTCCCTCTGAACTCTGAAACCCCTCTTCTTGTTGTGAAACCACTCTTCCTGTTGCATTACCTCTCTTCTTCGTCCACGCGAAATGTTACCTTACGACTTACGTTGTCCCTCTGACTCGAAACCCCTCTTCTTATTGTGAAACCACTCTTCCTGTTGTTGCATTACCTCTCTTCCTCGCCCATGTACCATTAGCCTCTCGTTACGCTCTCATTTGCTCGGGCATTCCTCTCTTCCCCTGTCTCGAAAATGAACAATGAAAACGATTCCATTCGTGTTCCGAACGCCAAGCATCGGGTGTGAGTCGAACGAACCCTCTTCATCGACAATGTGCCTCGTAACCGCCCGGACGCCGTGGTAGAAGAGGCACAAGAATGATGGATGTAACCCTAAGTTGGACTTCTGGGTCAAAGCTGGAGATTCAGTTTGATGAAAAGTTGCAACCTTTCGGTCCTAATAAAAGCAAATATACTAGTTTTGTCGGCTGTCTTGAACGCAGCAAGGTTAGCATCTTGACTGATGAGTGGAAAAATGTGGACTTCGGCAAAGTAAAGCAATCTATTTGGGACACTATCCAGCTTACATACACTGTCCCTTACTCTGAGAAGTTGAAAGACAAGACATTGTCTTATTGTGCTGATTGGTGGAGGAAGTTTAAGACCTCTCTTGCTAACAAGTATATTTTTGTCGAGGTTCAGCCTGACCAAAAGCCTTGGGACAAGTACACATTTATTGATGAATAAACTTGGCAACAATTTGTTCAGCTGTGAACCACTCCTGAAGCTCTGGTGAGTTTATATTTAGTTTTTTTTGCCCTTTTGTTTGCTAATTGACCTGTGCTGATATGTGAATGTTATTGTGTTCATCTAATCTTGTTAGTTAAATTGTTTGGTGTGTGAATAGAAGTATACATTTCCTGCCTTTGTCTATGCAAGTCTTATATGTAAACCCTGAAAAGGTAAAATACTAAGAAGGTAATTAGGGAAATAATAATGGCATAAGAGTCAAGCCATTATTATAGTCTTAGTTCTGCTATAGTAGGTAGTGATTAGACATTGCTGTTAGTTCTGTTACTATCTAATGAGGACTGTTGATCTCACTGGATGCCTTAAAAAGGATCAAGTTTGTATTATTCTATAAGCATAATTCTCTTTTGTTTCTTAACCTATCTATCTAGCAAGACAAGACATAGCTCTAATTTCTTCTACAATTCTACATCTTCCTTACATAAAATGTTGAAACTTGATGAAGTGAATTTGACTAGTGTTTGAGGTTCATATCAACCAGAGGTTCTCTAATTTCTGTTAATGAGATGGCTGGAATTCATAATTAATAGTTGTTTTCAATTTTGATTCACAGGAAAGAAGGGAACGAGCACAGGAGATAGGGAGAAAGAATGATTGCCCGCATAGGGCTTCTCGCGGCAAATATGAGAAGGCTGACAAAGAATTGATGGCGGCCAAGTGGAAGAGATTGGATGATGAAGCAGAATCCAATCCTTCTGCGGTACATGATCCGCCATCTCCAATACGTCGCGATGAGTTGTGGTTGCACATTCGGAAAAAGCCAAGCGGCGCCTACACGAGTGAACAAACTCATGTAGTTGCTGAAAGAATTGTAAGTATCGTTATTATTATTTTTTGGTTACTAAACATGTTTCATTACTAAGCTTCTCATTATCTATATCCTACAAGAAGATCTTAAAAAGAAAGAAGCGAGAGGGATCTTTTGTGTCGGACGGGAGGAGTGATGTTCGATCGTTGCGGCCGGAAAATCGGATCATGGTGGGCGTGTAAGGGGGATTGGAGGACGGGTAGGCACGAAGGAATACTTTGGTAAATCCAATTGCCACAGACAAAGTATGGTTACCCGGGAGGAGATGGAACAGACGGTGGCCAAATTAAGTGAGGATGCAGCGGCTAAAGAAGCAAGGTATCAATCCGATATGAGCCAGCTGAGGGAGGAATTGAATCAGATGAGCCAGATGAGGGAGGAATTGAATCAGATGAAGCTGCTTTTGAGAAATCGTCTAGAGACCAGTGTTCCCTTCACACATTCACCTGCACCTATGCAGCAGAGCACTAGAGGGAGCTGCATTGTTGGACAGTCAGAGCAACCTTGTGACCTATATGTGGAGGATCGTGATCGTCCCACACGATTAGTTGCAAAAGGGACCCATCCACAACTTATTAGGATCAACTCGTACACCACTAACAAATGGCTGATGATGAAGTCAGAGTATCAGTTGAAAAGGTGATCATTGATGCACCTTTCCCTCTCCCAACTGATCTGCTGAAGCTTGTGAGTGATGTTAATGGAACCTTCATCTCTTGGCCAGTGAAGCTTGTACATGTCTCTACTCCTCCTGAAGCTTCAACCCCTCCTCCTCAAGTTCCACCCCCTCGTCAAGCTCCATCCCCTCTCAAGCTCAATCCCTACTGCTAAGTTGACTACCATGGAAAAAATATCCGATATGGTGAAGAGTCGATATTTTAAAGATAAATCGTGGCCTGTCAATGAAGTAGTAGGCGTCCCTCATCCTCTTCCCATTCAAGTTGACACCGTTGATGTTGAGTCCCTACTGCTTCCTCGATAGGAGCTTACTGATGCAATTGTTCAAATTTTTATGAAGTAAGTATCTTCTTCTATGAGTACATAATTTAAATGCATCATTTAGACACACATGCATATATACTAATTCCCTGATCGATGTCATTATTGTAGGTTCTTGCATCAAGAATTGGTTCAAAAGGGCAGGAGCAACGATTTTTGATTCTTTTGCCCTGTCTATTCAAGTCAAACATCCATGGAGGAGAGACAGGAGTACATATCCAAGAGGTTGTGTGAAGCGAGAAGAAATGTGTACTTGTTGCCATTCTTCCACAGGTACATATCACAAATCTTGTCTGCAATTCACTTAATTCTGCTACATATATGACTGAGTATACTTTACTACTGTGAATTTTCAGCCGCCACTAGCAATTGGTCCTCATGTGCATGGAGGAGCATAAAGTTATCTTCTTATGCTCCACTCACAAAGAAGCTTGCCTTCGTGACGCACCATCAACGAGTAAGCATGTCATTTTGATTCTCTTGTCTCGAAATCTCATTGTGAATTTTCAATGAACATTATTGATAAATTTGTGATTTTGATGATAGTACCATGAAGACTTTCCAAATCGAGGTAAAGAAAAGGTGTGGGTATCAGGCCAAAGACCCCAAATGGGATACACCAAAGGTTGGTACAATATTTGTACACTGGCACACTACCTTGTGAACTTGGTCATTAAGCTGTATATGCTCTTATATATATTTCTTGTTCTTTTTAGACCCGTCGGCAACCAACGGCATCCAACTTATGTGGCCAGTACGTCATGAAACACATGTATGATATTATCACGCAAGGAAGGACTAAATTAACTGCAAAGGTAAATGTATTTTATGTTACATATTATGCACGCAAGTTAATTCAATGTATGGCTTAATGTTACATATGAAATATGCATGCAAGTTAATTCAGTTTAAATCTTTGATGTTACGATGTTTGACTACCCGATCCCTTTTCGATGATGAATTGGAGCACATACGCAATTTGTTTTGTGAATATCTATATGACCTGATCTTAAAGTCGGGACAATAATTAATGTCCTAAATTCATTTGTAAATATATCTTGTAAATTTGTTTATTTTTCCAACAATATACATAGGCAATGAAAAATTCAATAAATAAATTTGTTTAATTTTTCGAACGATTTTCTTGTGTCCATTTTGGGTTTCTGAATGTATTGGATGGTGGATAAAGCTATTTAGTGCTTGAAATTTGAGAAAGATCTCGACTTTTAGGACCATATATTAATTAAAAGTCCGGTCTTAAAAGTCCGCATAATAAACATCCGGTCCTAAAAGTGTTCGTTTTAAAAATATGACATTTTTAGGACTGTATATTAATTAAAAGTCCGATCTTAAAAGTCCACATAATAAATATCCGGTCCTAAAAGTGTTCGTTTTAAAAAATATGAGACTTTTAGGTATATAGACTTTTAGGACCGTATATTGTAAACATGTGGTCCTAAAAGTCTTATGAGACCGTATATTATTTTACTGTTCGCTCCTAAAAGTCCTCTTATTTTTATTTTAGAAAGTTGGCTTAACCTTTAGGACCATGTAATTGTTAAATGTCTGGTCTTAATAGCCTTCCTTTAAATAGAAATGTTCACTCGCTTTTCGATACAAATCATTATGGTTCGAGACAATCGAGGTTCTGGCGTTCTACTCAAGCTAGGTCCTTCATTGTAGTCGATGTTACCTCTCCTCATCTTGAGCAGCATTATCGGTTTCCCTTTTCTTTGTCTCTTTTCTTTTTGTCGGAAAAAGAAGGAAGATATTGAAAAGGTACTTTGTTTCAAATCAGGGGAGGTAAAACTGACAACAACAACGGTCCAACCTTGAGAAGAATTGTCACCGTGTTTGTTTTTATTCAAATAAGGTAAAAGATGTTTTTTGTTTTTTGTATGTTCTTAACCGTATTCTGCGAATTTCTATTGTTGATTTACACGAGGACAATGTTTTGTTTGTTTCCTTTTTGTCGGAAAAAGAAAACGATAATGAAAAGGACAAGGCGATCGAATATTGAAACCAAAGCGACAAAAAATGGCGTGTTTTTAGGACCCTCGATTTACTAAGTGTGCGGTCCTAAAAGTCTTCGTTCTTTCATCTTAGTTTTTTGAGTCCGCCATTATCCATCTTTCATAGTTGCGTTGTTTATTGCTTTCCAGTTTCGATAATGGATAAACTAACTAATTAAAGTACTAAACTCGCATGAGAACAAAAAGAGTCCATAATATTTTATATAATAATTTTTATCGCTTACAAAAAAAACAACAAAAAAACAACTAATCCTCTTCGTAGTCGGAGAGGGAGGGGGAGCCGGAGTCGTCGGAGTCGAAGTCATCTTTCGGGGATCGTACTCCATGTCATTGGCATGAAGTACCATGTTCAGCTTGTTGTTCACGGTATGAACAAGCTGAACCAATTGGCCCAAGCGTCGATTGATTTGATCGATGCGGGCCACCAACGACTGCACCAACTACTTCACAGTCGAATTTGGAGGAGGCAATGGCGGAGGTGGCTGAGGTTGAAGAGGAGGAGGAGGAAACGGAGGACCTGGGGGAGCATCCATTACAGTGGAGGCTAGGCAGTGGAGGAGGCCGTGTAGAAGTGATGGAGAAGAATGTGAAGAAAGTACAGTAACAACGGGTTTAAATAGAGAACCCATCCTGAACAATGTGAAACGCCGGAAACTTTAATGAGGAGACGCATAGTTCATCAGAATACGAGGAGACACCTAGTTGGGAAGTTTATCTGGAAGCCAAAGAAACTCGAATCATTCATTTGAACATAGAGTGTAAGGATACGACTACGCCATCCGAATTTGAAAAGAATGAATTTTAGTACGGGTAAATGATGAAAGGTCGGTCTTAAAAGTAATAGAATTGATTTTAAAAATAAATAGACTTTTAGGACCGGACATATTATAAAAGGTCGGTCTTAAAATAAATTGAATTGAAAAAAATTAAATAATAGAATTTTATACCGCGTACCTATAAATCCCGCTCTTAAAAGTAGATCATTTATCACTTGCGTCTCCCGGCTCTACTGCCTTTATTAACTCCTCATACCTCTCTGTCCTTAACTCCTTATTAATTCCTCACTACCTCGTAACTCCAAACTACGTACGTGGCTATCGAGAATAGCTCTCTCGCCTTTATTAATTAACTCCTCATACCTCTCGCCTAACCGCTTAAACCATGGCTAGATACAAGAGAACCGCTTGTAGGGGTGCTCTTACTCGTGATGCTCGTCCCTTCCGTCGATCGTTATACAGTGTGCCTCCTCCATCGAGAGTCCGTCCTATTGTGACAGAAGAGTCTCGGGTCGTTGGACCCATTGTTATTTCTTCGGATGATGAAGAGATTGCTGCAACCCCTACCCATTCTTCTGGAAATATCCCCCAACCTCTTGATCCCAACGACCCTCTCCATGAGTTCCTCTGTCTTGTAGAGCATGAAGAGGTTCCCGCTCCCCCTCTCAAACCTCTTGGCCCCACCGCGACTACTCTTGACCCCTCTCCTCTTTCCTCTAATGATGCATTGTGGCTGATATGAGTAAGACAGGAACTTGTTAATCTCCGGTGGGAAATTAATGTTGTTCACGCCGATATCACCAAGGCTTTGGAGGATAATAAGCTTTAGGATGTTTAGTCAGATTCTTATTTTTGATAATTTTCTGCTTGTTTTTCTCTCTTAATTTTCTTGTGTACGTGCATATTCTCCAGTTATGTATGGAAGCAGTAAAACTAAGTTTGTGTCTTTCTAATATTCATATTCTCCAGTTTTCCTTTAATTTATTTTATTAACTCAGTTTCTGCTGCGCTCGCCAAAGGCAAACCTCTTCTTTTTTTTTGGTTAATTAATAAACGAAATACTTTTAGGACCGTAGTTCTTATAACCGCTGGTCTTAAAATTAAATGAATACTGAAAGTTAGGACCGGAGTATTCTTAACCGCTGGTCTTAAAAATTAGTTAATAAATATTTGACTTTTCAGACCGGACGCTTTATAAATCTCCGGCCTTAAAATTAAATGAATACTAAAATTTAGGACCGCAGTATTGTTAACCTCCGGTCTTAAAAATTTATTAATAGAATTATATCTTTAGGACCGTATAATGTATAATTAACCGATCTTAATAAAATTTAAAATATTAAGACATGTCTCTGTCGCGGGGAAAATTAAATTTCCCTATCAGAACTTCTCTTGTCGTGCCGAAAGTGATTACATAGGTTCTGTCTCCGATGTGTGTTGCGTCGTCGCTGCTTCAAGTTCCTCTCTCGAGATTAACTCTCTGGTTCCTTAGCTAAACGTCTATAGACCAAGCCGTACGATGTGTTTCGGTTATATAACTTTATGATTTTCCTTCTAATGGTTCCGGGTTTTTCATGGGTTGAACGAAATCGATGAAATGTTATTGTGGGTTTCTCTCGTTGTTAATGAATATTGTATTTTGAACATTATATTTGCACTTTAGACCTACCCAACTGACCAAGAAATGTTTTTAGGTTACTCTTGTTGTCTCGCAACATCAACGTTCGTGGCGGGAGAAGAAAGACTCAAAGAAACGCATTTGAATTTATATGGTACGGTGAGTCCACAAGACCTTCATGCGATGCATTTAATTTCCTCGTCATGTATTTATTTTGCTTCTTGGATTTACTTGTGATACATTTATGACCAAAAGTGATTCTTCCTTATGCATTTAATGGGCAGTTTCTCCGTAAAACCAAAAAAAAAGACATTCATAACCGACATTGAGCATAAATATGCATTTGAAGTTGGCTTATTTTATATGCAAGTCTCTGCCTTTTTTCGGATTATGTATATGTTAAATCTTTCCGTCTATAGGAATTCTACTATGGACCACAGTTGGATAAATGCTTTACGGACGAGTATTGAATATCAGAATGGGGTGAGGGACTTTATTGAATTTGCTAAACAAAATGTCCATGATGATAGTGGAAAGTTTTATTGCCCTTGTGTAAAATGTCTAAATGAGAGGCGACTAAGTGTTGAAGTTATACACACACATTTAATTTGTGAAGGATTTTGTAAGACTTATACAGTATGGGTATGGCATGGTGAAAAAATACCAAGTGGGTCTCAACATGGGGAAGTGGCCTTTGATGATAATGACACGGATATGGATGATCGCATAGAGGACATTATCCGTGATGTAGGAGAAGAGGCTTTTCATCAATCACATATATATGGTAATATGTGTAGTGATGCAGAGACCCCTCTATACCGTGGGTGTAAAAAATACCAATTGTTGAACGCTATATTGAAATTGGTAAGCTTGAAGGCACGTCATGGATGTAAGACCCGGCTGAACCCAAGAGGGGGGTGAATTGGGTGAAGTATAAAAATTTAGGAACTTTGAAAAATCTTTTCGTAACTTATCGAAATCAGTTTATAAAGCAATAATCGAGTCATTCAAATATATATGCACATTCAAACATATACGCTGGAAATGTAAGAGATAAGGGAAGAGAATGTGCAAACGATTTATACCGGTTCGGCCCAATCCTTGACCTACATCCAAATCCCCAAGCTTCACTTGGGATTTTCAATCCACTATCTTCTTTCAACTCGATTACACGTTCTGTACAAGAGGTAATCCTCTCACTAGGATTCACTCCCCTTACAAATCGTAATCAACACACCGCTTGATTACACACTCGTACTTGAAGTAATCCTCTCACTAGGATTCACTCCCCTTTACAAGTTGTAATCAACACAATGTGTTTCCCACTCAAGATCACCCAATCTTGAGTAACTCTCGATAGATAGAATGATTACAATAAATCTTCTCTCTCGAAGTGAATAAATGAACACCGAAGAATAATACAAATCATCTCACTCTATAAGCAAATCTAGACATGAAAAACAGAGTGTAAATGATGTAAAAATAGAGCATCAGCATATTGGAAGTGTAGGCTTGTATCTCCACGTTTTTCGCTTGAATCTGTCTTCTATATATAGGTAGAGATTAATATATGACCGTTGAGAAGGTTCAATGACTGTTGGATAAAGAAATATAGCCGTTAGAAACTAGCCGTTAGAACTTTTGCACATGACTTTTGATGTTCTCAACCAAATCGATATTTTGAAGGTTTGCTTCTAATCCTTCATTTTAATCATCTGAAACTCACTAAAAAAGTGGTTAAACATGTCTATGAACATTAGAGATTAATCATAGGAAGTATTAAGATCAAACAAGAAGGTATTGCAAATTCGTCAGATTTGAAATTCTGAAGTCGCGAAGAAACCTGGAGGTTTTTCCGGAAACCTGGAGGTTTTCAAAATCAGAGAAAAGTCATTTGCTCTCTGTTTGCCCAAACCTGGAGGTTTCTCTCAAAACCTGGAGGTTTCTGTCAAAAGTGGAAATTCTGAATTTTTGCGTCAAACAGAAACCTGGAGGTTTTGAAAATCAGTGAAAAACTTTGCTCTCTGGATGCCAGAAACCTGGAGGTTTTTTCACAAACCTGGAGGTTTTGAAAATCAGTGAAAAACTTTGCTCTCTGGATGCCAGAAACCTGGAGGTTTTTTCACAAACCTGGAGGTTTTGAAAATCAGTGAAAAACTTTGCTCTCTGGATGCCAGAAACCTGGAGGTTTTTTCACAAACCTGGAGGTTTTGAAAATCAGTGAAAAACTTTGCTCTCTGGATGCCAGAAACCTGGAGGTTTCTCCAAAACCTGGAGGTTTTCACTTAAATCTGAAAATTCTGAGATTTGAGCCAAAACAGAAACCTGGAGGTTTTCACCAAAACCTGGAGGTTTTGAAAACTTGGAAACTTCTTGGTCAATCTTAAACTCAAGTTTACATGTCCAAGCTAGAGGTAATAATCCAATGCAAGAAGAATCAGCTTCAAACTCGTTGTGTTGTGCCCGTTATGATCTGATGAATAAAAGCTGTTCTTGACCAGCGTTTTTGCAACGTCCTGAGCTGACTGTCAACTTTCGAGGGACATATCTCCTTGGTATGAACTCCGTTTTGGTCCATTCAAGTCTTTATGGAAAGCTCTGTGAGTCTACTTTCATATGCCACCGATTTTAGCTCAATCGGATTTTTCGTTTGTGAGTTACACTCAAAATACCGAAGGTGGGTCTGGACTGTGACGTTGATTCTTGTGGCAACTTGTAAAAATCATAGCTCCTTGATCTGAACTCCTTTAGGCTTGAATTTTATATCAAAATGACGCATTGGGAGTCTAGTTTCATATGCCACTAGTTTTACCTCAATCCGATTTCTGGTTTAAGAGATATCATCGAATTACCAGACATCGCCCGTGCTGAACGTGAAACAGTGAAGCTGAAAAGCTGATGTTGGCTGAAACCTCGAGGTTTTGGCTGAAACCTCGAGGTTTTGGCTGAAACCTCGAGGTTTTGACTGAAACCTCGAGTTTTGCTAGTCCAGAGACACCAGAGGTGCTGAAGACACTCAAACCTCGAGGTTTGTACTCAAACCTCGAGTTTTCTCATCCTAAACCTCATATTTGCTTGATTTAACTCTGAATTGACTCATTCCAACTTCCATATGATCTTGGAGCCTCCTAGCATCAATATAAGAACTTGAATAATGATATCTTCATTCCATTCAGCAAGTTCTTCCATCTCCCATCTTCCAACTTGATCATTCTTCATTATTTATCTTGAGCTCATCATTTTTCGCAACTTCTACCCTCTTCAATATCCAAAGCTTTGATCCTATCCCAACTTGTTTCATTGTATATCTTGCATTGTAGCTCAAATATGATGAAGCTTCATTCCAACTTCTATTTGATCATCAAGACTTCATGTATTACAACAACTTGAATGTTGTGCAAGTTCTTCTTTCTTTAGTTCTTATCTCCTTCTTGATTAATCTCTATAATTCAACTTGGATTAATCTACATTAAATACAAGTAGTTAGTCAATGTAGGAGATAACTATATTACTCAATATACTACTCAATCTTTTTGCTCTTAGTAATGTCATCTATATAAGACATCATCAAAACTAATCATAACCAACATTCTCCCCCTTTTTGATGATGGCAAATATTATAAGAAAAATATGCATGAATATGTAAATACGTTAGATGCTACAATGCACATATTTTTCTTGCCATTCTCTCCCCTTATTTGTCATTAGCAAAAAGTTGAAGTAAAGTAGAAATGCTTAGAGAGACAAATATGAAACCATATTAGAAAGAGTTAAAGAACTGATTTTCTCTCCCGATTGAAAGTGTTTTCATTCTAAATAAGATGCAATTTGGAATGTTTTTATGAAAACACATTTGAAAGAATTTGGAGAGGTTTTCAAGACAACTTTCACAATTAAAGCATATAGATACCAAACATGTGCAAAATTTCGACTGAACATAAAAAGATAGAGATTAGAAAAGCTCATGTAGGTTCTGCAAATTGATGAATAATCGATGAGATCCATCTGCTAGCCTTGAAATCTGTGATGTGCTCTAAATAGCCTCGAGATGTGAAATGAGACTAAAGTACGGCTACTTGAGTTGTATCTCATCTGAATGAATATGATCGTATTAGGCTTCCATCCTTTGCTTTTTCTTCATAGATCATCCATGTAAAGCACATCTCGCCTTCAAAGATTGAGCGCCAAGGATGTAACACAACCAATTCTCCCGTGATGAATTGAAAACTTTCTTTGCAAAAGAGATTTGTTAGTGCAACCAGATATCAAAGTATTCCTTTCCAAATGATATTTTCAAATAAAGATAATGAAAGGAAGATATGATATTAATTCATCATCAAAACTAACAAGAGATAATGAATGCAGATGAGTATACTTAAAAGGGTTTTTCTTCAAATAAAGGAGGTGAACTTTTATAAAAACACATGTGAATGTAAAGCTCCCCCTTAATGAATGTATGACTAAAATGTGAAACTCCCTTTCATGATACCAAATAATAATGTGACACCAAATGTTATGAGATCTAGAGTTCCTCCAACTCCAATGGACATAACATGGTATCTCGTAATTAAGAACTTTCAAGTTCACATGGATGGACTTGAAATTGGTATGAAGAAATCACTTATGCCTTTTATGATGATAAAAGAGTTTTAAAGCATAAGGATCATTTTAAATAAATGATTATGCTCGGCTAAGATTCATGAAATAAAATGAAATGAATACAACCAAGTTAGCCTATCATGATTATGATATATGCATAATACAATACCTCACTCAAGTAATATCGTAATCACTTGAGTCATAAATCCTTTGCACATTGATATGATCAATATTGAGGATCTCTAGATCTGAATGAGCTTCAGGAGGATGAGTCTCTATAACCATTTGCTCTTAATGCAACTTAGAAGCAGAAATCCCAAATGAGCTTTGAATAGGATCTCAAAATTAGTTTCTGCTCATAGCTTCTCATCAAGCGAGTATGCTCCTTATCATCTTGGTTTAAGCTTCTTGCTAGTGAAGGGATGTCACTCAAGTGATGCCACAGAATTTGCAAATATAGCAACTGAAATGGTCTATTCTATTTGCTTATGTTCTTTGTATTCAACAACAGAACATTTTGGTTAACTCCTGCAAAAATGATGTTCTTTGGTACTCAATGATTCTTGAGTCCACACTAGATTAGACATAACAACTCTTATGCTCTCATAGAATTAAATCATATGATATTTGAAGCAAAGAGTATAACAATTAAGAATCGAAAATATAGTTTTACCCAATCAAATAAGTTCATGCCAATGAATCAAATAGGGTAACAACTAAATGATATCAAGAATAATATTTCTCAATGACAATTTGTAAATACACTTTATGTAGAAAAGATGTCATTGATAAAATACATATAAGTTTGATCAAATAGCATTAAAAATCTTATCCATAAAGATAAGCATTTATCAACTCACAGTTCATGAATGAGATTAGATTTTTCAATAATGATAATGAACTATGCAAATAGTTTCAAATCTCAAATGTTCTTTCAAGAATGTGATAATGCATTATGAAATCAAAATTTTGATGGATGAAAGATTCATTTTTGAAACATGTTTGAAAACAATGCTCATTATAAACATGGTGGAAGTTAATTAATCGAATGAGTCGAATGCTTGATTCTAGAGAACATGTTGAACATTGAAGTTAACATGTTGAAGAATTTTCTCAAAAGCCAAAGTCATGAAAGTAAAGCATTATCAAGACATGCTTAGCACGACATATATAAGCTTAATGACTTTGCTATTGACAAAGAGATAATCTTGCCTTAGAGAGTAGAGTCTTGAAAATATAAGAACATTCAAGGCAAGAGTATGAATATGCAGAGATAGTTACTCAGAATATAGATGAACACAAATGCTGATGTATTTGAGTAACACAAGGAATACTAGGATTCATGGACGATGAAGTACAAACTCATTAATCCAAATGATTAGAGTTCCATAATATTATCCTAGTAAGTTATTCCATATAATGGTTAATGCACTAAAATTTAATGCATTAATGAACATTCATAATGCTTGGAGTAACTTGACCAATAAGAATTTATCCAATAAGCATGAGATTTTCACAAATTGAATTCTCTTATTGAGATAAACTTGAAACTCATATGTGATTAACTTGTTAGACATAAGGTCCAACTAGTTAGATAATGAAACTAAAGAGTTCAAGCAAAAACATTTAATTCCAAAATCAATGTGTGAATGATAGGGAAAACTCAATTGGACAAATTTGAAGCATATCCAACATTCAATATACAATATTAACTTCCAATTTGAAACATTATTTGAATGCAATCAAAGTATGGATATGTTTTCAAAGCATTTGTATGCATTTTCTCAAAAACAATGTGAGTTGAAATCCAAACAAATTTTACACTTGTGCATTTCAAAAACATGAACTTAGAAAGTTATGCACAAATTCATTTATGGTCCATTTAGCAATCTGAAAACATTTTGAAAAATATAAATGATTGATTGCTAAAGGAATGCAATGATGGACAAGTATTCATTACCCAAAAGTGAATTTCATATAATCAAAATATGGGGTAAGGATTAGATATCACCATAATTCCTCTTATCCTCATAGAAGCTTGCTTGGTTGAGATGGATTGGTGTAGATAACTCCTTTTTCGGTGTTCACCATCAACATTAAGCATAGCTTGTTTATCTTTCTCAAGACTAGGATTATTTCTCTATGTTAAATTCTTGAGAAGCTTCCTTTGATCCTACAAAACTGTATAAATTTGTCTTTCTTGGTATCCAACCTTGGATCCACTCATCATTAGCTTGTAGGAACCAAAATTCACATGCTCTTATACATATAATTAATTCAGAATAGTGAGCAAAGTGAATTAAACATGAGTTTATGCATAAAAGAAATACTTTCTTTTCAAATCATCATGTATGCATAAAGAGTTAAACCTATTGAACATTGCAATCTCTTTCAAAAATAGATCGGGATGTGAGAACCTAGTTTTTAAAGAAAATAGTTGCAATGCTCATTCCTAAGGCTACAAGATATAAAACCTCAAAGAAAATTTCAGATGATAGCATAGGAGGTTTTACCATTGTATACCTTTGGGTTAGGTATTTGGAGGATTGACTTTGCTTACCCATTGCCTCTTCCAATCATATTGACTCTTCATATGTCTTTCAATGGATGTCTCGCAAAGCTCTCTCGGAAGATATAGACTTCCAAAGTCTTCTATTTGAAACTTGAGAGATTCTCCTCTTCTTGTTCTCCTCAAGATAGATGAATGGTACTCTATGGTAATTTGTTCTTGAGGTAGATGACACTCTTCTTGCTTGTATCCATTGCTTTTCATGATTTGACCTTTTAATTCCAGCAATGGGTGCCCCAAGAGTTCTCCCGTTTGATATGGATGCTATGATCTTCTTCATTGGAGCATGAGAAACTCTTGGCTTCTTTTTCATCTTCTCTGTACCTTTATGTCCATTGATTTTCAAATCATCCTGTACATATAAAGCACTATATGGACATTTTGGTACCCACTTATACTTGGGTCCTTGACTGTTAGCATTGGACCTTGATTGTCCTTTAGGAACCCAAACAATTTCATTTCTCACATTAGAATTTCTCCTAATATAGCATGTATGAGAAATATGCCCAGATTTTCCACAATAGTTGCAAATAATAGAATGATGCTTATTATAATCAATTTTGCAAGAATTGTGTGGGTCTAGTGGATGCAATGTCAAGTGACTCATATTTGTGTATTCTTTCTTCCCACATGATTTTCCAGCATCATTTTCGAAAATATGTTTGTTTTTCAAAATAGAATCGGTAAAAGGTTGAAAAACACTTCTATGCAATTGTTTGAAAACATTTTTCTTTTCTACACAAGAAGAATTGGAATTGTTTACCTCATGTGTATCTTGAGCTCTAGCTAATGATTGATCACAATCTTCCATGAGCTCTTCTTGGGAATCTTCTTCCTCTTGTTCTTTTGTGTTGACCTGGATCATGGAAGTATTCAATGATTTCTCCTTCTTCATTCTCCACTTCCAATTGTTCATCGATTGTGGATACGCAGCTTATAGTTTCAGATGAACTGTCAACACTTTCAACTTCCACACACTTGTTAGAAGCATATATAGAATCAAGAGTATCCCATATTTCTTTAGCACTAGAGCAAAACTTGATTTTCTCTAAATCATTTTCGGTTAAAGCACGCTGAAGAATATTCATTGCTATAATATTCAATGAAAACATTTTCTTTTCTATTTCTCATCCAATCCTTTCTTGGTTTGAAATCAAAAACGTTTGTAAAAACATTCCACATATGAAAATCAGTTGCTTTGATAAAACTAGTCATTCTAGCTTTCCAAAACCAAAAATCAATATCTTTGAAAGATGGTGGAATGGTATAATCAAAACCTTCTGAAAATGAGGAACACCCAAAATCAGCCATTGAAACTCTTGAGACGGTTAAGTCCTTTATACAAGAGCCTAGCTCGATACCAAATGTAAGACCCTACTGAACCCAAGAGGGGGGTGAATTGGGTGAAGTATAAAAATTTAGGAACTTTGAAAATCTTTTCGTAACTTATCGAAATCAGTTTATAAAGCAATAATCGGTCATTCAAATATATATGCACATTCAAACATATACGCTGGAAATGTAAGAGATAAGGGAAGAGAATGTGCAAACTGATTTATACTGGTTCGGCCCAATCCTTGACCTACATCCAGTCCCCAAGCTTCACTTGGGATTTTCAATCCACTATCTTCTTTCAACTCGATTACACGTTCGTACAAGAGGTAATCCTCTCACTAGGATTCACTCCCCCTTACAACCGTAATCAACACACCGCTGATTACACACTCGTACTTGAAGTAATCCTCTCACTAGGATTCACTCCCCTTTACAAGTTGTAATCAACACAATGTGTTTCCCACTCAAGATCACCCAATCTTGAGTAACTCTCGATAGATAGAATGATTACAATAAATCTTCTCTCTCAGAAGTGAATAAATGAACACTGAAGAATAATACAAATCATCTCACTCTATAAGCTGTCTAGACATGAAAAACAGAGTGTAAATGATGTAAAAATAGAGCATCAGCATATTGGAAGTGTAGGCTTGTATCTCCACGTTTTTCGCTTGAATCTGTCTTCTATATATAGGTAGAGATTAATATATGACCGTTGAGAAGGTTCAATGACTGTTGGATAAAGAAATATAGCCGTTAGAAACTAGCCGTTAGAACTTTTGCACAGCTTTTGATGTTCTGAACCAAATCTGATATTTTGAAGGTTTGCTTCTAATCCTTCATTTTAATCATCCAAACTCACTAAAAAAGTGGTTAAACATGTCTATGAACATTAGAGATTAATCATAGGAAGTATTAAGATCAAACAAGAAGGTATTGCAAATTCGTCAGATTTGAAATTCTGAAGTCGCGAAGAAACCTGGAGGTTTTTCCGGAAACCTGGAGGTTTTCAAAATCGAGAAAAGTCATTTGCTCTCTCGTTTGCCCAAACCTGGAGGTTTCTCTCAAAACCTGGAGGTTTCTCGAAAAGTGGAAATTCTGAATTTTTATACAAACAAAACCTGGAGGTTTTGAAAATCGCTGAAAAACTTTGCTCTCAGGATGCCGAAACCTGGAGGTTTTTTCACAAACCTGGAGGTTTTGAAAATCGTGAAAAACTTTGCTCTCCTGGATGCCGAAACCTTTTTTTCACAAACCTGGAGGTTTTGAAAATCGCTGAAAAACTTTGCTCTCTGGATGCCGTAAACCTGGAGGTTTTTTCACAAACCTGGAGGTTTTGAAAATCGCTGAAAAACTTTGCTCTCTGGATGCCGAAAACCTGGAGGTTTTTTCACAAACCTGGAGGTTTTGAAAATCGTGAAAAACTTTGCTCTCTGGATGCCGAAACCTGGAGGTTTCTCCAAAACCTGGAGGTTTTCACTTAAATCTGAAAATTCTGAGATTTGAGCCAAAACAAAAAACCTGGAGGTTTTCACCAAAACCTGGAGGTTTTGAAAACTTGGAAACTTCTTGGTCAATCTTAAACTCAAGTTTACATGTCCAAGCTAGAGGTAATAATCCAATGCAAGAAGAATCAGCTTCAAACTCGTTGTGTTGTGCCCGTTATGATCTGATGAATAAAAGCTGTTCTTGACCAGCGTTTTTGCAACGTCCTGAGCTGACTGTCAACTTTCGAGGGACATATCTCCTTGGTATGAACTCCGTTTTGGTCCATTCAAGTCTTTATGGAAAGCTCTGTGAGTCTACTTTCATATGCCACCGATTTTAGCTCAATCGGATTTTTCGTTTGTGAGTTACACTCAAAATACCGAAGGTGGGTCTGGACTGTGACGTTGATTCTTGTGGCAACTTGTAAAAATCATAGCTCCTTGATCTGAACTCCTTTAGGCTTGAATTTTATATCAAAATGACGCATTGGGAGTCTAGTTTCATATGCCACTAGTTTTACCTCAATCCGATTTCTGGTTTAAGAGATATCATCGAATTACCAGACATCGCCCGTGCTGAACGTGAAACAGTGAAGCTGAAAAGCTGATGTTGGCTGAAACCTCGAGGTTTTGGCTGAAACCTCGAGGTTTTGGCTGAAACCTCGAGGTTTTGACTTGAAACCTCGAGTTTTGCTAGTCCGAGACACACCGAGACGCTGAAGACACTCAAACCTCGAGGTTTGTACTCAAACCTCGAGTTTTCTCATCCTAAACCTCATATTTGCTTGATTTAACTCGAATTGACTCATTCCAACTTCCATATGATCTTGGAGCCTCCTAGCATCAATATAAGAACTTGAATAATGATATCTTCATTCCATTCAGCAAGTTCTTCCATCTCCCATCTTCCAACTTGATCATTCTTCATTATTTATCTTGAGCTCATCATTTTCTGCAACTTCTACCCTCTTCAATATCCAGAAAGCTGATCCTATCCTGAACTTGTTTCCAGACATGTATACTGCATTGTAGCTCAAATATGATGAAGCTTCATTCCAACTTCTATTTGATCATCAAGACTTCATGTATTACAACAACTTGAATGTTGTGCAAGTTCTTCTTTCTTTAGTTCTTATCTCCTTCTTGATTAATCTCTATAATTCAACTTGGATTAATCTACATTAAATACAACAGTTAGTCAATGTAGGAGATAACTATATTACTCAATATACTACTCAATCTTTTTGCTCTTAGTAATGTCATCTATATAAGACATCATCAAAACTAATCATAACCAACAATGGATGGAGCGACAAGAGTTTTTCTGAAATGCTTGAGGCTTTTAAGGACATGCTTCCGGATGATAATGTGTTGCCGCATCAATACTATGATGCTAAGAAAATACTTTGTCCACTGGGGATGGAGTACAAAAAGATCCATGCATGCCCAAATGATTGCGTATTGTATAGAAAAGAGTTTGAAGAGAAGCAGAATTGTCCGATATGTGAAACCCCAAGGTACAAGTCAAATAAAGGGCCTGTAAAAGTGTTGTGGTATCTTCCAATCATACTAAGGTTCAAGCGGTTGTTTGCGAATGAAAATGATGCAAAAAATTTGAGGTGGCATGCAGATGAGAGATTTCTGATGGAAAGCTTCGACATCCGGCCGATTCTTCGCTCAATGGAAGAAAATCGATCAATTATTTCCGAACTTCAAAGAAAGAACCTAGGAACCTTAGGCTTGCCCTTAGCACGGATGGCATGAATCCATATGGAAGCCTTAGCAAAAGATACATAGTTCATGGCCTGTACTACTGATTATTTACAACTTATCTCCAATGTTATGCATGAAACAAAAGTACATCATGCTGTCTATGTTGATTTCGGGACCGAAACAACCCGAAATTGACATTGATGTTTACCTTCAACCCTTGATCGAAGACTTGAAGGAGTTATGAGCGAAGGTGTTGATGTTTTTGACTCTTTCAAGAAGGAGGTGTTTAAAATGCGAGCCATGATATTTTGTACTATAAACGACTTCCCAAAGATATGGGAACTTGTTAGGGTATAGTGTAAAAGGCCATAAAGCATGTCCGGTTTGTGAAGAAGGCACACGCTACCATCAACTTCAACATGGAAGAAAGACGGTTTATCATGGACATAGGAGATTTCTTAGATGAGGCCACCCATATCGTCGATTAAAGAAAGCCTTTTTTGGTGGTCAAGAGTATGAAGATGCTCCAGTGGCATTGACTGGGGAGCAAGTTTATAAAAAGGTGAAAAATATCAATGTCATTTTCGGTAAAGACGCAAAGAGTAGAAAAGAAACAAATATATGGAAAAGAGATCTGTATTCTTCGATCTTCCATATTGGCGCAATCTTGATGTGAGACACAGATTGATGTCATGCATGTGGAGAAAAATGTATGTGATAGTATTGTTGGCACGCTTCTCAACCTACAAGGTAGTTCCAAGGATGGTGTGAAGGCAAGACTGGATTTGCAAGCAATGGGAATACGCGAAGAGTTACATCCAAGGCCACATGGGAAGATAACTTATTGTCCCCCGGCTTCTCATACTTTGTCTAAAGATGATAAACGAAGTTTTTGTGAGTGTTTACATGGCACAAAAGTTCCCTCGAGGTATTGTTCAAATTTTAAGAGGCTTGTATCAATGAAGGACTTGAAATTAGTAGGCCAAAAGTCTCATGATTGTCATGTCTTGATGCAACAGCTACTCCCAATAGCTATTCGAGGCATCACCGAATATGATCTTCGGGTCGTTTTGACTAGACTTTGTGTCTTCTTCAATGCGCTTTGTCGTAAAGTTTTCGAGATTGAAAAGTTGGATGAATTGGAGAATGAAGGATATCTTATCTTGTGCCACCTTGAGAAGCTTTTTGTTCCTACATTTTTTGACATCATGGTTCATCTAATTGTTCATCTAGTGAGGGAGATAAAGATGTGCGGCCCTATCCATTTACGATGGATGTACCCAATTGAAAGATCTATGAAATTCCTAAAAGGGTACGTGAAGAACGCATACCGGCCAGAAGCATCGATTGTTTAGAAATATGTTTCTGAAGAAGCCATGAAATTTTGTCAAAATTATTTGGCCAAAGTAAGACATATTGGGCTTCCAAAACGTCAGCATGCTGAAGGGGGTAGACGAAGGGCTTCCGTAAAGAGTGTGGATCTTGATGAATTGTCACAAGTCCACTTATACATCTTGAATAATGTTGATGAAGTTCAAGCCAAAGATAGCTGAACATAAAGAAGTTGTAAGGAAAGAAAATCATTAAATGACTGAACAAAGGTTGATTAGGGAGCATAACAACTTTTGCAAACCGGTTCAAACAAAAGGTCAAGGGAGAGGAATGTGTTTGATACAATCAAATGGTTAGCACGTGGTCCCGAGGTCGATGTCATAAGTTGGAATTCGTATGTGATCAATGGTTATACATTTTACACGAAATCCCTAGATGATACGAGCACAGTCCAGAAACAGTGGTGTTATGTTAGAGGTTGAATCTATGCACTTCTCCAGTTCGAAAGACAAGAGCCTTTTATTGGTAGTCATGTCATATTATGGGGTTATTAAAGAGATTTGGGAGGTGGACTATGTGAAAATTAGATTTCCCATTTTCAAATGCAAGTGGGTCAATGTCCATGGTAGAAGTTTTGGAGATGAACCTTTTATTATGGCAGACCACGCAAAACAAGTGTTCTATATCACCGATCAAGAAAATTAAATGAGGTCTGTAGCTCTCCAAGGAAAGAGGGTCATTGATATTGATGAGGAAATGAATTCAATTATGGTATTCCCGAGAGTACTCCTTTTTCAAGGGGTCTCACGGACATAAACGAAGAAGATGAAGCGGATAATGAACCCGGCATAAGAAGTGATCATCAAGAAGGGATATGGGAAGATATCACTTTATAAAAGAGTCAATTCATAAGGTAATATTCATATGCAGATTTCTTTGAAAACTTTAAGGTTTTAACTATATTATATTCCTTCTATGTTCATAAACAATGTCACCGACTATGAAGTTTGTTCTTGTTTTATTTTTTTGGCGGGATCCGATCCAAAGGGGCATGTTATAAAAGAGGATGTTACTTTGTCGGGTGGGAATCGATGAAGGCATGGTGAATATTATTTTGGGCATGTGTGTTGTATTTGTAAGTAAGTTATCTTATTGTATGAATTAATTTGGGTGTTGTAGTCATAGTATAATCATTACTTAAGAGGCCAAATAACTCATGGTGAATAATATTTGTATTCTTTTTACAATTCAATTTATTCAAATAATTGTTTATAGCTTACGAATTTAAAGTATCGAATTTTATGTGCTGGATTGGGTGGTGGATTTGTGTGTATAATACAATCATGAAGAATAGAACAGGGAAAAATTCAGGAAAATTTACACTGTAAATAAATGCGCCGGTCTTAAATGGTGAGTTTTTAAGACCGGATGTATTTATATGTCCTGGCTTAAAGGTCGAAGCGCCGGTCTTAAAAGTCGGTCTTTTTAAGACCGGTAAATTTATACATGCGGTCTAAAATAAAATTTTTAAGACCGCATTTATTTATCATCTAGTCTTGAAAGTCAATCTTTTAAGACTACGTATAATTAGTCAGGTCTTAGAAGCCGCTAAGTTTAAGACCGTATTTATTTTTGTCCGGTCTTAAAATTCTATCTTTTAAGAGCGGCCTAATTATTAGCCGGTCTTAAAAGTTGAGTTTTAGGACCGAACAAAAAGTATTTCAGGTTTATTTTAGTACGACTTTTAAGACCCAATGTTTTAAATGTCCGGTCTAAAATATTTTCTTTAAGACCGGTCGTAGTCCAGTCTTAAATATAGACTTTTAATACCGGCTAGAACAAGACCGGTCGCGGGTCCGGTCCTACGATGCCTCTTTTGTCCCGTCTTGAGAGCCTTTTTTGCACTAGTGATCATAATTACTTGAGTCATAATCATTTGTAATCCATAGGTGCATCACTGGTTGGCCATTATCTGATGATGTGATCAATATTGAGGAACTCCCATATTTGATGCATAAGGATAAGTTTATGTGGCCAACTAGTTTTCTTATCAAGCTAGTACACTCTTGTATCATCTTGATCTAAGCCTCTTGCTAAATAAGACCTTGAAGTTTCAGTTGATCAATTCGCAGAGTTGCCTGGTCTTGTCATTCACAGAAGTGATGTCACAGAATTTGCAAACGTAGCTACTGAAATGGTCTATTTTGTTTGCCTATGTTCTTTGTATCCAACAACAGAACATGTTAGTCATCTCCTGCAAAAATATATGTTCTTTAGTATTCTTGAGTCCATACAGGATTAGACATAATAAACTCTTGTGCTCTTATAGAATTAAATCATATGATATTTGAGCAAAGAGTATATCAAAATTAAATATCAAAACATAGTTTTACCCAATCAAATAAATTCAGGCCAATGAATCAAATAGGGTAACAACTAAATGATACCAAGAATGCTATTTCTCAATGACAGTTTGTAAACACGAAAAAGATGTCATTGATAAAATACATGTAAGTTTGAGCATAGAAAATATTATTTATAAAGATAAGCATTTATCAATTCATAGTTCATGAATGATATCAGATTTTTCAAGAATGAAAATGAAATATGCAAATTATTTCAAATCTTGAATGTTCTTTCAAATCATGGTAATGCATTATGAAATCCAATTTTGATGAAAGAAAGATTCATTTTTGAAACGTATTTGAAATCAATGCTCACTCTAAAACATGGTGGAAGTCAATTGATTAAATGAATATATCAGAATGCTTCAGGTTCATAGAACATGTCAAATGTTGCACTTAACATGTTGAAGAATTTTCTCAAAGCAAAAGTCATGAAGATAAAGCATTATCGAAGCATGCTTAGCATAATAAAAACATATGAGTACAATGACTTTGCTATTGTCCAAGTGATAATTTTGCCTCTTAGAATTGAATTTAGAAACATATGAATGGTTAAGGCAAGTTTTTGAATATTCAGACATAGTTACTCAAAATATGGATGAAAACAATGTTTGTATTTGAGTAACAGAATAACACTCATAGATTAAATCCTTTTATAGGAGATAAGCTTGAAACTCATAGATGATCAACTTGTTAGACAATAAAGAATTAGGAGTTCAAACAACACATTAAATACCAAAGATTAATATGTGAATGATAGGGAAAATTCTATCAAACAAGTTTGAAGCATATCCAACATTTTCACTTTCAGTAACTTGAGTTATTCCCAGTAACTTGAGTTATTTCTTCAACAAAAAAATTTTCAACTGAGATAACTTGAGTTATGAACGATAACTGGAGTTGGGTAACTCGAGTTATCTTAAAAATTTTCTCATCCAGAAAGCATTGATACTGTAGTAACTCAAGTTATAATGACCAACTCGAGTTATATCAGTAACTTTTATTAGTGGAAGCTTTCGATACACAAGAATAACTTCGAGTTATTTTGCTAGGAAACTCAAGTTACATCGAAAAATCGAATCGATGTCGCGAAAAACATTTGAAATCATGAAGTACATCGCATAACTTGAGTTATGATTAATAACTTGAGTTACTATATTCCAAAAATCATTTGTATGCATTTTCATAAATCAGATTGAATTGAAATCCAAAACACAACTTAGAAATGTGCATTTCAAAATTATAAACTCAGAAAGTTATGAATACTCACTTACGGTCCATTTAGCAATCTGAAAACATTTTGAGAAACATAAATGATTGATTGCTAAAGGAATGCAATAATGGACAAGTATTCATTACCCACATATATCATTCATTTAAGTGCAAAATAGGGTAGGGATTAGATATCACTATAATTCCTCTTGTCCTTATAGAGGCTTGCTTGATTAAGATGGATTGATGTAGATGACCCCTTTTTAGATGTTGACCATCAACATCAAGCATAGCTTGTTTAGCTTTCTCAAGACTTGAATCATTTCTCAATGTTGCATTCTTGAGAAGCTTTTTCTCTTCCTACAAAACCATATAAATCTTTTTCTTTCTTGGTATCCAACCTTACTTGGATACAATCATCGTTAGCTTGTAGGAATCAAAATTCACATGCTCTTATAAATATAATCAGTTCAGAACAACACAGCACAACGAATTAATCATGACTTTATGCATAAATGAAATACTTTCTTTTCAAATCATTATGTATGCATAAAGAATTCAGCCTAATGATCATTGCAATCTCTTTAAAAGGTAAATCAGGATATGCAGCTTATCATTTCAAATGAACTGTCAACACTTTCAACTTCAACATATTTGTTAGAAGCATATATAGAATCAAGAGTATCCCAGATATCTATAGCACTAGAGCAACATTTGATTTTCACAAAATCATTTTCGGTTAAAGCACTATACAAAATTTTCATTGTTCTAATGTTCAACGAAAACAATTTCTTTTCCTTTTCTCTCCAATCCTTTCTTGGTTTGAAATCAAAGACATTTATAAAAACATTCCACATATCAAAATCAGTTGTTTTGATAAAACTAGTCATTCTAACTTTCCAAAACCAAAAATCAATATCTTTGAAAAACGGTGGAATGGTATAATCGATACCTTCAGAAAATGAACAATACCCAAAATTAGCCATTGTAACTCTTGAGACGGTTAAGTCCTTTAAACAAGAGCCTGGCTCTGATACCAAATGAAAGACCTGGCTATCACCCAAGAGGGGGGTGAATTGGGTGTTTGATGAAACTTTAGGAACTTTGAAAATCTTTTCACAACTTACTGAAAGTAATTTGAATGACAGAAATGGTTTATAAAGCAATATTCAGTTATTTAAACATATATACTGGAAATGTAAGAGTTTAGGAAAGAGAATATGCAAACTAAGATTTTTACTGGTTCGGCCCAATCCTTGGCCTACGTCCAATCCCCAAGCTCCACTTGAGATTTTCTGTACTATCTCCTTGTTTAACCGAGCACAAGAGAAAAGCCTTTACAACCTCACAAGTTTAGTCGGGCACTTGTGTAGCCTTTACAATCTCTTACCGAGATACTTTCCTTACACACTGTAAGGATACAATCACACACTCTGTAAACGAAGGATGATCCTTTTACTCTCAAACTCACTCCCCCTTACAAGTTGTAATTGTACACCCACACTCAAAGGTTCCACAACCTTGAGTTTTGATCACTAAACAGATAATCAAAGTGTTTAGACTCTCTCACTGAGTAGATAAATAATAATCACTGAAGTACATAATCGATCATCACACTCTCTCTCGAAAACTATATAATATTGAGAAACAGTGCATGTGAGCTGAACGTAGGATTCAGAATATCAGCATTTCGACTCTCATCCTCGTCGTCTCCATTTTGAATGCTTCTTCTTTTATAGCTAATGAAGAACATTGGGAAATTCTTCCAGGTTTGAATATGACTGAGCGTATATGACCATTGGAGAATGTTACCGTTGTAAACTCTGACGTAATCATCTCCTTTTTGTAATCTGATGTTAATCCTTCATATAATCATCTAAAACTCATTAACAAACTGATTAAACATAGTTAGGAATAGTAACGAGTGATAATAAGGATTAATGAAATCACAAACGATGATTTTGGATTTTTAAACACGGTGATTTTCTGAAGCAGAGATATTGACTCGAGTTATCATTAATTGACTCGAGTTGGCGTCTGTAACTCGAGTTGTCCCTTTGTTTCAAACTTCTGGATACTTTATGTCTGCATTGTAACTTGAGTTGCCAAAGTGACTAATTGCTCTCTTCCTTCTTGAGTAACTCGAGTTGGTGATCATAACTCGAGTTGCATTAAATTCCCACAATTGTCGATTACTCTCTATGTCCAGTCTGACTCGAGTTGGTGGACCTGACTCGAGTTGGAATCTCTTCTCAATATTCTCTCTTCTCTTCTGCCTTTCTAATTGATGTTGATTCAAGTTTGCAGTCCTAACTTGAGTTATCCAAACTCAGTTAACAACTCATTCAAAATCTCATTTTATGTTGAGCGTTTTTGAACCATCTTGAACTTACTGTAACTTTCAAAGGCCATAGCTCCTTGAATATAACTCAAAATATAGCAAATGACATATCCCCAGAAATCTATTTATGTCTTTCTTCAAATGCCACTAGTTTGAGCTCATTTGGATATGTGGTTTGTGAGTTACACTCAAAATACCAAAGCTATGTCTAAACTGTGGCGTGAATTGTAGTGTCAACATCTACAATTCATATATCTCTCATCTGAACTCCCTTAGGCTTCAATTTTATATCACAATGACGCATTGGGAGTCTAGTTTCATATGCCACTGGTTTCGTCTCAATCCAATTCCTGGTTTGGGAGATATCGTTGAATTACCAGACCTCGCCAGCTGAAACGTGAAACAGAGTAGAACAGAGGTGCTGAAAATCACTGGTAACTCGAGTTTTTAAGTGGTAACTCGAGTTACTCATGTCTGAAAACGTTTTGTAACTTGAGTTATCATACATAACTCGAGTTGGGTCAGTCCAAAAACCCAGAAACACTGTAGAGAAGCACTCTAACTCGAGTTGGATCATTCTGAACCTTATATTTCCTTGTTTTTAACTATGATTTGAGCCATTCCAACTTCCATTTGATCATGGAGACTTCTAGGAACAATTTTAGAACTTGGATAATGATATCTTCATTCCATTCAGCAAGTTTTTCTATTTTTCATCTCCTATCTTGATCATTCTTCATCATTTAGCTTGGGCTCATCATTCTCTTGACTTCTACCTCCTTCAATATCTCCTCTTCTTTTCTTCTCCTAATCATTCTATACTTCACATCTACATTACACATAAGAATTAGTGCAAGTAGAATGTAAATGTAGTATACAACCTTTTTGCTCTTAAGAATGACATCTATATAAGACATCATCAAAACTAATCATAACCAACACTCTTGAGGTAGGTAGTTAGGGTTGGAAGCCCTGGCTACTGAGGCCTCTTAGCGCTATTAGTGCCGGGGGCTTGTCTTGAAAAAGTGATCCGGGGTTTGTGGTACAAGCCATGTTTATTTTCCTGATTGTGATTTTCATAACATGCATTGCATACATATTGTATATGAGTTTATCAGTTACTATCAGGTTCAATTTCGAACTCCAAAACATTTTGGAGATACATGTATAAGGCAGTAGCTGTTGTGGGACTTGAAGAAGGTAGGGCATTGATGCGGAGATTTGAAGAAATAGGGGATGCCCTATTGTTTTTGTAGTATTTGGGATAATTGTATCATTTACTACTGTTTAGTACTTATTTTGGATAATTGTATCTTAACCCTTCGAGGACTTATTTACCTTTTGGTTACTGTATATTTAACAGTACATTGCATTTGTCCAAACCGGTATCGTGCTCTATTGTGTTCACTCTAATACATGATAAAAGGAATAAGTAATGAAGGAAAGGTAATTAAATAAAAGGAATTCCTTTAACTCGCCATCCGAAAGGGTGAGATCGGTAGGGTGTATCATTTTGGTATCAGAGCACGGTTTGGACGGTACTGATAAACGATTGTTACACCCCTACCGGCCTCGCCCTTTTGGGTGGCGGGTTAGAGGGATTCCTTTACTTAGTTACCTTTCCTTCATTATTAGATCCATTTAACTTGTATCAGAGTGAGCGCAACAGAGCTTTTAACCGGTTTGGACTATCTACCGTACTGATAAATGTAAAATAAACAGAAATTAAAAGTCCCTGGAGGGTTAAGGATACAGTTATCCAAAATAAATACCAAAATAGTAAATACAGTCATCCAAAAGTAAAGTACAAAATGATAGGGCATTACCTATTCTTCACAACACTATTGGGCCCTATCTTTCAAAAAAAAGGGGGGTCTTCACTTTCAGACACGCTCCCTTGCAGCTACAGAAGTGTCTGGAGTCCGATATTGGCCCCCAGAGTAACCGTCAATACTCAAATACTAAATGTGTAGAGTGTATGCAGGTAACCATGTCAGATATAAAGTCAATAGTAACATGTCAAACATACCACATATGCAAACAGAAACATAAACATCACCGACTACCACGTGCCGTCAGGCTGCCTTACCAAGGCAAGCCCCAGATTTACCGGAGTCACGACCCGTAGAGCCGCCTGCACCAGGACAGCCCTGGACCTATCAACCCATACAGACACCAATTAAGGCCGACCTCGGACTGATCGTCCCTAGCGCTAGGAACCACATAACTCTATATGCATATTTGGCATAACATATACAAAACACACATGGCAAATACAAACATACAACAAAACACATAAAGATATCTGAGTAAAACGGTTACTACCTGGTGTGGTATACACTGCCCTTCATATTTTATTAAGCTTGACAATTTTTCTGAAAATGCCCTTGACCTAAATAACATCAAAATACACCATTTTTAGTATTTCCAAAAATACCCTTGCATTATTTTGTCAAAAAACCGAGCTCACACAGATTTTGCATAAATCCAATGGATTTGGCCCAACTTCAAATGTTTTTAATAAATTCCAAAAAAAACTCATTTTTGCATGAAACTAACGTCATCTGATCAATTAATATGTCTATTTTTCAGGAAAAATAGTTTCAGAGACCAAAAGTACACATATTGTGGCGTGTAACCAATTTTTCACTCTCTGGTCCAGATTCAACTTGATGCTTCTGAGCCAACTTCAACCATTTTTATCTCCTAGTAGAAAAATCCAAATGATGCAAAATTATACATCATGCTGAATCTTTGGGACTTTAATTTCTACCTTTAAAATATCAGATTATTTTTTATTGATTTACTATTTTTAGAACCCAGTTGAAGGCTTGCTGCCAGAATTTCCAAAATTAACAACAAACTTGTTCTTAGAGGTTTTTCACTGTTTTTGAGTTCGAAAAATCAAACCATGAGTTAACCTAATAAAAAAAATTGTTTTAAACACATTGAGACCATCAAGAACACCAAAATCAGATTGCAACACCATGCCCCAACCCCTTGAACGAAAATCACAAGTTCAAGTTCAAAGGTTCGGGTTTTCGGTGTTTATCTGAATTGGAAGTTCGATTGATGATCTATGAAGCTTGGACCTTGATTCTAGCTATGGAGGTTGGATAAAAATTTATCTTCCTTTCTCTGGAAATTTCTTTCTCCCTTAGTTTAGGAGAGAGAAAACATGTATATTTAATAATAGGAAAAGTAACTGATCAGTCCCGAAAAATTGTGGTAAAACCCTATCCAGTACTTAATGGAATTCTTTTGAATTTTTGAATTTTTCTCCAAGAAAATCCAGAGATTTCCCCGCTTTCCGCCATATGGCATCCTCCATGAAAATATCTATATATTTACTTTTCATTTGGGGGAAGTTACTTACGTTGGCCGGAATTTATGAAAATTACCAATTTTGGCCCGAAACTTCTTTATTATTTTTTCTTTTTCCCCAAGTTTTCTAGACACTTCCTAGGGCTAGGTGGCGCACCCCTGACCCCACAAAACAGATTTCATGATTTTATTCCTTTTTCCAACAAGTGGGACCCACAACTTGACTTTTGGACTGATTTTGCTCTTTCTTTTTCTTCAAGCATATTTTTAATAATTATGGGGGCTGGGTGGCGCCACTTTGGGCCCACCAAATCTGCCCTCATGCATTTGTCCAGCTTTTCCACCTTATCAGTCCAATTTTCGCCTACTATTCCCTATCGTGCCCCGCTGGTTACAAAGGTGCCTCCTTTGTATTTTTCTTCAACTTTTTCAAATATTCTCCCCTGAATGGACATTCATATGTGATGCCTTCTTGACTTCCCAAAGTGGCCCCACACTTGTCCCATTCAGTCCAAAAGTAGCCCCTAATCGGTCCCCTTTTCATCCGTCAATCGCCTATGGGACCCGTATTTTGTGTTTGGGCCTGAATCATAATAAAAATCATCTGGTTTTCTCTCCTTTCCATGGTGGACGAAATTCAATGCTAAAAGGACAAGGAATTGACTATTTTACCTCTATAATCATTACTTACTTTTTGCTTTTAATCTTGTAGTGACAAGTGTCCTTAGGTAATTATTACAGTTGACTTTTCATTCTTATCTCTTCAAAAAAAGGCAGGAAATCCTTACCTGACCAGGAAATGTCATGTGCACACTTATTTTAGCACACTTTTGCTTAGCTAATTGCCCCATACCTTAAGACATAGCTAACTGACATTTTTTCCAACTACTTAACACCGTATAGCTCTTCTGTGCCCCTTTTTCCATTAGCACTTTAATTCCACGGTTTATACACATTAGGTCCACTGACCTACATAGCTAAGTTACTTAGTCCCTAAGAGACTTCCTATATCTCGTCATCCTTGTGACTCTTCCCAAACCAGGCTTAGTCGTCTGCCTACTTTAGGCTTATTCTCAATTCTCAAGGTCCAAAATTCAAGATATTACATTTCTCCCCCCGTAAAATAAATTTCGTCCTCGAAATTTGAATATTTCCACCTCGGGGAATCACTTTAACCATTCCATTTATTCCTTTTCTATAAATGCTAACAGGACCTGCAACATAGTCATCATGCAATAGTTTTATTCATTCTGGGGATGTGCATGCTCTCCAAGCATGTCATACACTACACTCTTTCATCTTGTACCCAGGTGTAGTGCTTAATCACACAAGACCAACTGTCTGTTTTCACAATGCCTGGTTACACAAGTCTTACTACTTGTTTATTTTGCCACTTGGTTTATCGCATACTGGCCTTCCGACTTAGCCTATTATCATAGCATGGGACTTTCTAGCCTTACCGCCTAGGGAATCACCCTTAGGTCTTAAGCATCTCATCTACCATCTGGTATAGATCGTATGGTTTGTGTTAGTTATGATTAGTTTTGATGATGTCTTATATAGTGTCATTATCCAGAGCAAAAAGCTTGCATACTACATTTATCTTCTACTTTGATTAATCCTTATATATTAATGTAGATATGAAGTTTAAACAATGAAGAATGATCACAAGAGGATATTGAAGAAAGGAGAATATCAATATGAAAGTCTCTATGATCAATTGGAAGTTGAAATGGAGGAGTTAAAATAAGCTGCAGTTGGATTCCTAAAGCAATACTCGAGTATCGCAATGTAATACTTGAGTATGGTACTTAATCAGCTCTTATTCAGGAAAAAATCTCCAGCAATACTCGAGTATCTCATGTCAATACTCGAGTATAGAACTTCAATACTCGAGTAATAGCATGTTTTTCAGCTACTCTGCTCAACTCTATTTCAGGAGATGTCTGGTAATTCAATGATATCTCTCCAACCAAAAGTCCGATTGAGCTGAAACCAATTTTGTATGAATCTAGACTCCCAATGCGTACTTTTGACAAAGCTTCAAGTCCAAAGGATTCCAGATGAGAGAGATATGATTTTTTTCAAGTTACACAACAATCAGCGTCACAATCCAGACCAAGTTTCAACAATTTGAGTGTATCTCACAAACAACACATCCAAATGAGATGAAAATGGTGCCATTGAAAACTAGACTCAAATACCTTTTTAAAAACATCAAGAACATAGAAAACGAAGATCAATTCAAGGCGATATGATGTTTTGAATTTGGCAATCTGTTCTGGATGCTGTAAAAACGCTGGATAAGAACAACCTCCATTCATCTGATGTTAATGGACGAAATACAAATAGTTTAGAGCTGATTCTTATTGAAATGGAAAGAATATTTGAAGAGCTTTCTGAGATGGGGTGATTTTCTAAATTTGGATTTATACCGAAGACGTTATGCTCACTGGAAATTGCTTCTTGTACTGTCAATGAGATTACTTCTTGAAAATCTGATTTTTGCACAAGAACATAATATATGGTAGCCAGTAGTTTGACATTCGAAGATGATTGCTCGAGTAGAGGATGATACATATTCGAGTAATGCTGAGACAGAACCATCGCTAAAGCAACCTATCAAGAGTACTCGAGAATGTTGTTGGTTATGATGAGTTTTGATGATGTCTTATATAGATGCCATTATCGAGAGCAAAAAGCTTGCATACTACATTTATGTTTTACTGTGCCTAATTCTTATATTTAATGTAGATATGGAGTTTAATAATGAAGAATATTCAAGAAAGGAGCTTGAAGAAGGAAGGACTTGCTCAATGGAATGATAAAATCATTATACAAGTTCTTAGATTGATTCTAGAAGTCCCTACGATGATATGGAAGTGGAACGGCTCAATTCGGAGTTAAAATAAGCAAATTCAATGAGCTAACTCGAGCCAGGTAGCTTACCTCGAGTTAGAATGTTTATCTACAGTGTTTTGGGCTTCTAGGTTGATTAACTCGAGTCAAGAACATCCCCACCTCGAGTCAGGATGTTTTCCAAGTCAATTTCGCAACCTGGAATGGTTTGACTCGAGTCAGGACTTATTTGCCTCGAGTCTGGGTGATTTCCAAGTGATTTTTGCTCTTAGGAATGTTTTTCCTTGAGTCAGGACTCATCTACCTCAAGTCAGGGTCATTAACTCAAGTTAGGCTTCATTTACCTCGAGTTAAAGCCACTTACAGCAACTCTGGTGCACTCTGTTCCACGTTCGGCTTGGGCGACCTCTGGTAATTTGATGATATCTCTCAAACCAGGAATTGGATTGACACGAAACCAGTGGTATATGAAACTAGACTCACAACACGTACTTTGACAAAAATTCAAGTCCAAAAGAGTCCAGATGAGAGAGCGATGAATTTTGCAAGTTGACACAAACATCACCATCATAGTCCAGACCAACCTTCGGTGTTTTGAGTGTATCTCACAAACTAAAAATCCAATTGAGCTAAAATAGGTTCCATTGGAAAACAAACACATAGAGATTTCCATCAATACTTGAACAAACCAAAACGGAGCTAAGACGAGGGAGATATGGCCCTCGAAATTTGACACACATGATTCTGGAAACAATTCAGCATAGTCTCGGGTTTCTGCCTATATCACACTTTGAGAAGAGTTTTTACCTCAAGTCAGAAGGTCCACCTCGAGTTTTTGGAGCAGACAGAGAGTTAGACAATTTGAGGGAGCTTTTTACCTTGAGTCAGAAGCTCCACCTCGAGTCAAATGGCCTTCCCGAGAGTTTGAACAATGGAGAGCAGTTTTTACCTCGAGTCGAGTGTGTGCCTTGAGTCGGAGAGATCGATACACCACGAATGTGAAGAATTCACTTGAGTCTCTTCAAATACAACCTTGAGTTGATTCACTCGAGTCAAAGAAGTTTATGCCTCGAGTCAGATAACATTTTCCAATGATCAAACTGATTTCAACGATGCACAAACTCGAGTCAAGTATTCCCACGCCTCGAGTTAGGCTCTATGGTTTTTGAAATTCACCGTGTCCAAAATCTTAGCTTCTCATCAAGAAATTCCAAATGAACTTATACTACTTCTAAACATTATTCAACATTTATTGTGAGATCATAGATCATAATGTTGAGTGATCTTCAGATGATTTGGCAACGGTTAAATCTTCATCGATAGCTTTGTGGAACGAGACAAACGAGTCAAATCATTAAACCCAATTGAAGCGAGATTAGTGCGAAAGGTTAAATGCTAACAACGGTCATAATCAAATGGACAAATCCTACCAACGGCTATTTCTCCAACTATTATAAATGCACGAAGAATTGAATTCATAAACGGCGATATACAGAGACACGAGCTTACAACTTCAACATGCCAATCCTCTGATATTCACTTACTCTCTATTCTCAATGCTTACATAGTTTAGAGAGTGAGATGATAGATCATGTACTTCAGTGTTTATTCATTCACTTCTGAGAGAGAAGATTTATTTGTAAACATCTATCTGAAAGTTACTCAAGATTGGGAGATCTTGAGTGGGAAACACATTGTATTGATTACAACTTGTAAGGGGGAGTGGAGTCTGAGAGTGAGTAGACCATCCTTCGTTTACAGAGTGTGTAATCAAGCGGGTGTATCAATTACAACTTGTAAGGGGGAGTGGAGTCTGAAAGTGAGAGGACCATCCTTCGTTTACATAGTGTGTGATTGTTCTTGAAAGATAGTGGAATCCCAGGTGTTCTGGGGACTGGACGTAGGTCAACGATTTTGGACCGAACCAGTATAAATCATAGTTTGCATATTCTCTTCCCTTATCTTTTATATTTCCAGTATATGCTTATTTTAATATCTAACTGTTGATTTAGAAGTTGCGAAAAGATTTTCAAAGTTCCTAAAATTCTATCTGACACCCAATTCACCCCCCTCTTGGGTGATAGCCAGGTCTAACAAATGTCACTTATATACTCGAGTAATGTCGAGAATCAATTGCTGGAAAATGGAGATACTCGAGTATTGGGAAGGAGCTACTCGAGTATGTTAAATTCTGAATGTTATTTGCTCTCGGGTTGAGGTATACTCGAGTATGAAGAATATGATACTCGAGTATTGACATGTTGAAGTCTCTGATATGATCTTGTTGCAATGATACTTGAGTATTGGATATAGCATACTCGAGTATGTTACTTGAGTATGAGAATTGGGCTACCCAAGTATGGTTCATTAGTTTTTCACCAAAGCACAGTTCCACAACGTCTCCAAGAATTCAGAAATCTTTGTTATCAGTTAATTACTACTTGCTATACTTACCAATGTTATTAATCATATTTGTGAGCAAGTTTCAGGTGATTAATGTTTGAATTAAAACCAAACTTGATAGAAGCCAAAATCTGGCCGAAGCATTTTTAATGTTGAAGAATTAGATGAAGACATTCACAAATGGCAGAGAAGACAGAATGCAACGAGGAACTTGAAGAAATGAAATTGAATGCTCATTATAATGTTCTTCAATGCTCAACGTGATCATCGGCTTCAAATGTTAGGACTTGAATATCCCAACAGTAATATTTCTCAACGGACCGATATTCAAATTAGCTCACAACGTCTATTATTCCCAACCGAGATATTCTTCAACGGACGATTGCTTCAATGGATTAATATCAATTGTCTATAAGTAGAGACACATTCAAAACAGAGAAGATGGACATGAGCTTACAGCGTCAAAATGCCAATACGCTGATATTCACTTACTCTCTGTTCTCAATGCTTACATAGTTTACCATAGAGAGTGAAATGATTTGAAATGTACTTCAGTGTTTATTTATTCACTTTTGAGAGAGAGAAGATTCATCTGAAAACATTCTATCTGAGAGTTACTCAAGATTGGGTGATCTTGAGTGGGATACACATTGTGTTGATTACAACTTGTAAGGGGAGTGAATCCTAGTGAGAGGATTACTTCGAGTACAGAGTGTGTGATCAAGCGTGTATTGATTATAGTTTGTAAGGGGGAGTGAATCCTAGTGAGAGGATTACTTCGAGTACAGAACGTGTAATCAAGTTGAAAGTAGATAGTGGATTGAGAATCTCAAGTGGAGCTTGGGGACTGGACATAGGTCAAGGATTGGGCCGAACCAGTATAAATCACAGTTTGCATAATGTCTTCCCTAAACTCATATTTCCAGTATATGCTTGTTTGAATATCTAACTATTGATTTAGAAGTTACGAAAAGATTTTCAAAGTTCCTAAAGTTTTATCAAACACCCAATTCACCCCCCTCTTGGGTGATAGCCAGGTCTAACAGTTTGCCAGCCTCAAGAGGCACTCTAGATACACTAATCTAAAGTCACCATGCCAATAAGTATTCACATAGTGCTAAGCATCACAGGTCTTATAGCCCAGGGACACCGCCCCGTGCAATCCTTGCACACCGGGTCTTATTGCCTCGAGCCTCTGCTCATCAATTTGGTTCGAGCTTTCTCAATTTTAAGCTCTCAAATCATCTTCCTCTTGCTTAGTAAGATAACTAGCAAATACTATCTGATTTACTTAGTTTATATTTGTAGAACATTCTATCAGTTTCTGTTCCTGGATCAACATAATAACCAATTACACCGCTTTTCATTTCAATACCACAGCAATGACAGTCATGTCACCACTTACTATGTTGTCTCATATTCAATATTTCAAAGTTTCACATATTTGAAAATCTCGGTGGTCATAGTACATTTTCGTAATCACACAAAACAGTATTCTCACATTTTCAAATTCGATCGCTGCCAGCTCAAATTTTCATGAAAACAATTTACTGCCGGACTATTTTCAAAAAAACATTCACTACTGGCATACATTATTGAGCGGGATTATTCATTTCACAAATTCAACATTCAAAAGATCTCGCCACCACTTCAACCTTTCGGTGCAGCGATACATCCCAATCCTTTCATATACAAACCACTACACTTGTCGGCCAACGTGGGAGAGTTTTCGTCCCTTCCCGACCCAGTATTCGCACTGGCACATACAATAACAGGCCACCTATCGGCATCCCATACCGGGACAAAGGACCATCGTCCACGGAGCCTTGCTCCAAACATCTGCGTGGGTGCCGGCCAGACAAGGCAAAGCACACGCCCTCACAAGGCGAAACTACTCGGATTGGGAGCACATTCTGTTGGTGCGAGTATCAGTTTCTCAAAAACTATTCCCCTCAATAGAAATTTTCAACGATAGCCAGCGATTTCCAAAATATTTTCAAAAATGTCTTGCAAGATCTAGTAAACTGAGTACATCTACAACAGTTTCTAGCTTCTTCCAGTACTGTACTACTTCCACCACATCATGGTTCACAATTCAATTTCAAATATGGGTTCCATCAGGACTCTATCAATGAGACAACATAGTTCAAGAACAATTGCTTCAAATTAATTTCAAATTCATAGAAAACATTTTATTCAAAATATTTCATTCAAAAAATTCAATTTCAAAAAGGGTTAAATACCATTTTTACCACAGAAGTATTGGTAAGGGGGCACTCAGCACCCAAAAGTTTTTTTGGTATCAATTTTGCCCCGGAAGTTTACAAAAGGGAGCAAATATGCCCCGAAATTTTTTAAGGAGCAAATTTTCCCCAGAAGTTTTATTTAGAAGCAAATTAGCACTGCAAGTTTACAAAGAGAGCAATGATCCAACAGTCAAGATCAACCGATCGGCAAGATCATTATGTTTGTAAACTTCAGGGGTAAAAATGATACCAAAAAAACTTCTGGGTGTTGAGTGCCCCCTTACCAATACTTCCATGGCAAAATTGGTATTTAACCCTTTCAAAAATTCATAATATAGTAGGTGCATTGGCAAGTTCAAAATTCAAGTTTTATACAGATACCAGGAACCAGACAACTGACATAAAAGGTTATCAACTCCAATTTACATCTCAGGCTCTATCCTTGGCTACTCGAGTCATCCACAGGACACTTAATCCATTCTATTTCATTTGTCAAGCCATTCCAAAATAATGCCCGTAATTTTCAAGCTTACAACCTTTTTGGCATTCTGCCCGGTATTCATGGTTTAGTATTTATAAATTTCTGTCATCCCATGGACATCTCAGTTTCCACAAGACTTAAGATTTCTCATTGAACATATATCAAACTCATCAACCCAAAATCATATCAATTTAGTAGGTCTCATTACCTACTGTATATTCATATCATAATTCTTTTACACCGAGAGTTGGAGCACCTCATAGCATTACATTGCATTGTCTAAGCTTCATATGAGGTTGTTGTAAATTTTTGATAATAATCCTAGCTCCAAGCATAGTGTTAGATTCAATTTTCCCTTATTAGATGTTCAATCCATAAAACAAGTGGCATCTATGATGATAGCAGAGCAAAAGCTGTTAGAGGATTTCTGGGATTTGAATCTATCAAATCGAATCCTTACAAATAATAAAGGCCTATGTGGTGTGTATATTGCAAATATTTTTATCAGTCATGAGGGAAATGACCTGAAATCAGAAATAAAAGAAGCTCAGATGCGAGACGAACAAGCTGAGTATGAATCCATTCGAGAAATGATAATTGATAATAAATCACCGGATTACAATCTTTCACCGAATGGATTAATTTGGTATAAAAAGAGAATTTATATACCACCAGTAAAAGATCTAAGAAAGAAGATTCTAGATGATGCACATAAAAGTAAGTATACTATTCATCCAGGAGCAACCAAAATGTATCCTAATTTGAAAATAGAGTTTTGGTGGCCTGGTATGAAAGATGATATCACTCGGTATGTGGCCAAGTGCTTAACTTGCCAGAAGGTGAAAATTGAGCATCAACGACCGGGAGGACTCCTGAAAGGAATTGAAATACCGGAAAGGAAATGGGAAGATGTTACCATGGATCTGATAGTGGGTTTGCCCAAGATTAGGCATTATGCTGCAATTTGGGTGATTGTTGACCGACTTACAAAAACTACCCACTTTATTCCCATAAGTGTAAATTATTCTCCTGAAAAATTGGCAAAGATTTATATCAAGGAGATTATCCGAATCCATGGTACACCGAAAAGTAACATTTCCGATAGAGATCCCCGGTTCACCTCACAATTTCTGGCAAGCCTTGCATGGTGCAATGGGGACAATATTAAAGTTTGGTACTACTTATCATCCCTAGACTAACGATCAGTCAGAGAGGACCATCCAGACACTGGAAGATATGTTGCGTGCTTGTGTTCTAGATTTTAAAGGCAATTGGGATCGATATCTTCTTTTGGCTAAATTTGTGTACAATAATAGTTACCATTCTAGTAACAAATGGCTCCTTATGAAGCCCTATACTGAAGAAAGTATAGATCTCCTATCTGTTGGACCGAGCTGTCTGAAAGGAAATTGTTTGGTACAGAGATGGTTGATGATACCTCCAATCAGATTAAGCTGATACGGAAGAGGCTTCTTGCAGCCCAGAGCAGGCAAAAGAGTTATGCAGACAAAAGAAGAAGACCTCTAGAATTTGAAGTAGGAGATCATGTCTTTCTTAAAATATCTCTTGTTATTGGAATCGGTAGAGCAATAAAATGAAGAAAACTAAGTCCTCGGTATATTGGACCCTTTGAGATCCTTGCTAAATGAGGACCAGTTGCATATCAATTGGCGTTACTGCCTAATTTGAGTAAGTTGCACGATGTCTTCCATGTCTCACAATTGAAGAAATATCAACCGAGTCCAGAGCATCTTTTAGAGTATGAGGATGTGGATGTCCAAGACGGTCATACTTTCGTGGTTGAACCCGAAAGAATCCTTGAGTATCAAGAAAACCAACTACGGCAGAACAACATTCCATCTGTTAAAGTACTTTGGAAAGGATTATCTCTTAGGGAAGCGACGTGGGTAACGGTAACAGAAATGAAAAACCGCTATCCTGACTTTATGTCTCGTAGTATGATTAATGTGTAATCAAATTTCAAGGACGAAATTTATTTTATGGGGGAGAAATGTAACACCCCCACTATTGTAAACAATGTATTTGTAATTACTGATGAATTAATGAAGGGATTTAGCTTTTAATTTAATAATTATTATTTTTTGTAATATCTAATTTTGAAATATTAATTGTAAAAGGCTGTTAGAATAATGGGAGATAGGATAAAGGACTTTAATAGTCCCAAAAAGTCACCCACTATGACCAGAGGAAAAGAAACTATGGCGAGGCCTAGGTTTGAAAAGCAGCAGGCCCAGTGCAAAACACCGGTGTAACATAAAGCTGGTATAATGAAGCGGGGACCGGGGAAAAATGACAAAACATAGATTATTAACTCGGGAAAGCATGTATGCACCACTCATGGTTAGGAGAGAGAAAGAGACATTGAAAAAGATGTATGCCAAAAAGCAAAAGTCAGTGTAATTATGACACGGGGACACGTGTCACCACAAGGTTTAAAGAGAAAAAGTAAGGGAAAAATAGTCAATTCCTTGTCCTTTTAACATTGAATTTTGTCCACCATGATAGAGAAGAGAAAACCAGATGATTTTATTCATATTCAAGCCCAAACACAAAATGTGGGTCCCACATACGATTAACCGGTAGAAAAGGGACCGATGGGGACCAGTTAGGGGCTTCTTTTGGACTGAATGGGATAAATGTGGGGGCATATTGGAAAGTAAAAAGGCACCATATATGTATGTCCAATCAAGGGATAATATCTAAAAAAGTTGAAGAAAAGTACACAAAGAAGCACCTTTATAACCAGCGGGGCTCGATAAGGACCAATAGGCCAAAAATTGGACAGATAAAGTAGAAAAAGGGAATTAAATGCAAGGGATCAGATTTTTGGGCCCCAAGAGACACCACCTAGTCCCCCTTAATCATTAAAATTCGTTTGGGGAAAAAGATAGAGGAAATAAATGAGTTCCGGGTCAAAATTAGTAATTTGCATAACTTTTCGGCCAAAGTAGGTAATTTTCTCCAAATGAAAAGTAAAAACATAGATATTTTGAAGGGGGGCACGCCACTTGGAAGACCTAGAACCCTCTGAAATTTTCTTGGAGATAAAGTTAGAAGCTTGGTCAAATTAATTAATTACCAGACAGGAATTTACTCCAGTTATCCGGGACTGCATTGCTACCTTTTTAATTATTTTAAAAAGGACAAACTCTTCATTTTCTCTCCAAATAAGGCATGCCAACTGAAGAAAGAAGAGAGACCAGCCAACTTCCACACTTAGATCAAGGAACCAAGCTCACCAAACCGGTCACCGATTCAGGTAAACACCGAAAGTCCAAAGCTTTTGAGTTTCTAGTTAAGGATTTTCGTTCAAAAAGTTAAAACTTAATGTTGAAGTCTGATTTTGGTGTTTTTAATGGTCCCAATGAATTTAGAACTTGATTTTGTGTGGGATTAAGCTATGATTTAAGTTTTCAAACTTGAAAACACCGAAAAACCTAAGAACAAAGCTTGCTGCTAGTTCTGGAAAATCTGGGCAGCGAATCTTCAACTAAGTTTTTGAAATGGTAAATGAACTCGGTGTTGCTGAAATTTTACAGGCAACAAGTAAACTTCCTGAGATTCACTGTGACTTATAATTTGGTATCATTTGGATTTTCTACTAAGAGATAAAATTTTTTAAAGTTGGCTCTGGAAGCAACAGGGTGAATTTGGACCAGAGAGTGAACAATTGGCTACATGCCAAAATATGTGTGCTTCTGATCTCTAGAAATATTTTTACTGAACAATAGACATATTAATGGTTCCGATGATATTGATTTCATGCAAAAATTATTTTTTTGGAATTTATTAAAAAACCTTGAAGTTGGACCAGATCCACGATTTCCGGAAAATGCAGTGTGGGCTCGGATTTTGACAAAAGAATGTAAGGGTATTTTTGGAAATATGAACAAAAGTGTATTTTGATGTTATTTAGGTCAAAGGTATTTTCAAAAAAATTTTCAGGCATAATAAAATATTAAGGGCAGTATATATTACACCAGGCAGTAACCGCTTTACTCATATATCTTTATGTGTTTTGTTGTATGTTTGCTTTCCATGTGTGTATGTTTTTGTATTAGTGCCAAATATGCAATCAGAGCGTGTTGGGGTTCGAGTCCCTAACTATGTGGTTCCTAGCACTGAGAACGATCAATCTAAGGCCAGCTTTAATTGGCGGCTGTACGGGTTGATAAGTCCGGGGCTGTCATGGTGCAAGCAGCTCTACGGGTCGTCCTGGTGCAGGCAGCTCTAGGGTTACTTATTTTCTGTTGTTTTTACTTTTACCAGTACAGTAGATAGTCCAAACTGATCCTATGATTTGTCACTCACACTCTGTTATATGCTAAAATGACTTAATAATGATGGAAAGGTAATTAATTAAAGGAATCCCTCTAACCCGCCACCCGAAAGGGTGAGGCCGGTGGAGGTGTAACACAGCTCACCAAATTAAAAATCACCCCAATTAGAGTAAGTTAAACAATTTCTAAAATACTCGTTACGTCCCAAACGAGACCAAAAAATATGAAAAAGTGGTCTACACTAATCTATTCTAATATACTATTAATCATTAAACCGATGCAAATTATCCGGCAACGGTGCCAAATTTTGATAAAGATTTGTTAAGCTCTCTCAAAATGACAAGGATTTAAGTATTTGTAGTATAGGAAACCTAGATCGTTTCTCTTAAGGAATTCACCGCGGTCTAAAATCAACAGTACATGCAATAAAACAAAACCCAGAATGAGGGAGTTTTCAATTTGATTAAAACGAAGCCAAATTATAATAGAATATATGAAAGTGAGATTAATCAGATTAAAAATGATTAACCCAGAATTGGGATTCCATAACCTTCATCAGACTAAAACATACTAACCTAACTCGTGATTGATTCTAAACAAACTGAAATCTCTGTGTTTGTTTAGAAACTCTCTCAACTAGACGTCACCTAACATCTAATCAAACACATGGCGAGCTCATTGTGCGATCGCACAATGCTTTCTATAACCCGGTCCGACCTATGTCCTTGGGATATCAATCTGGGTATTAAATATAATACCCAATATGAAATTATAATCGAATCCGATTAAAATAAATAGAAATGAATTACATTACCAATTGAAGCGCGGGTCCTCTAGATTCACGGAATCCTCAATCCATGGGTCAACCACATAAGCATAGCCAAGCATGGCTGGGTAAAACGCAAAAGAAAAGATGAAGAACAACATAAACATGATGAACGATTCAGAGAAAATCATAAGCTTCTGATTTTTAATCCCAAAATCTCATAAAGCGTAATGTCTAATTGTTTTTTAGCCATCTAATTTAACCTAAAAATAGGAAACACTGAGGCTACAAGTGTTGGGATCCGTACACGCAACGGATTAAAACTTTATGGATCTCGTGCAAGGATCGCTCAATAGCGTTTAGATTAAGGCTAAGGGAATCCAAAAATTACCTACGTGCCGAAACTGTACGAATAATTCCCGAACCCGATTGCGGCAGCATGCTAGCGCCTTTTAGTTTTGCGTCTCTCTCAATTTCACTCTAGGGTTTCTCGCGACTTTCTATAATACGCTTGACAAAAAGTCACGTAGTTCTTTTACAAACCCGATAGCGTATTATATAAAATTAATCCTCATTAATTTTGAAATTTGAATTTTAAATCTGGATTAAAATATATTAATTAAATCTATCTAATAGATCTAATCTAATACATTTATTTAATCCGAATTAAAAGCCGATCTGAAATTTGAATTTTGAATTTTGATTAAAAAATACATTAATTAAATCTATCTCGATAGATCTAATGTAATATATTTATTTAATCGAATCAAAAGCCTTCGACTTAATTTATCTCTATAAATTAAATCGAGAAATGACATCTATCTATTTAATTAAATTTGAGATACTATATCTCAATTTAAATTAAATAGATATATGATACCTTTATTCGAAAATTAAATGAGATACAATATCTCTATTTGTTTTAGATATTTAATTAAATAAATAAATTAAATACAAAACAAATATTATATATATTAATATTATAATCTCTATTAATAATATTAATATATATTAATTTTGAATTTAATATATATATATAAATATATATATTCACCCCAGATTAAATTAAGTATTCATTAAATCTCAGATTAATCTAAGATTCAATGAATCTGGACACTTTTGCTCGTGTTGGGTTATTCTTGTTTGCGACCCTGCATGCCCATATGAGATTGGCAATGAGCCAATACTGTACCAGCCCACAAGTCGCTAGCGGCCTCTAGCAAGACATTGCGACTACCCAATTCACATGGGGATCGATGACACGATACAACCTATCACACAACCATGTCACGTCCCTTTTGTCACGCGAGAATTTGGTCAAGGATAAGGCATGGATAATGTCAACTTCCTTTTCTTGACCATTACTTTATCGATTATCGAGTAGTCTAATAAGTGAAATGGAAACTCCTCATCGAGACACTAGAAGATATGTCACGCGATAATTAGGTCAAGGATGAGGCATGGATAATGGCCATACATTTCTTAGACTCACTCATCGAGGGGCCCAATATTATCTCTCTACAAATGTGAGGGACAAATTCCATCTTGACCATTCACATTCCTCCGCATGAAAACCACTGATCCCGATCCAAGCCTTTATCATCACCCGGTCAAAGGTGACTTTTGACTAGGTCAAAGACCAATGACTCATCATGTAGGAATCCATGATGATCTCAGGTCATAGGGCGTCGTGATGCGGTTATACATGAGATAAGCTTATGACTAGATGCATGCAGCTTTTTCATAGTGGGTCGTTGAATCCCAAAGACCTTGTACTCTTACAAGTGCCCATGACTTTGATTCGTATCTCCATACCTCATCAAAGTCATACTCGGTCTTATCTCATCTTCGCTCCCCAAACCAGTAGATGATATGAAACTAGATGACTTGAACGGACCAAAACGGAGTTTTGACTAGGACATTTAGGAGAATGTATAAGATATATCCAGGGATGCAGTTATCACTATAAACATGCGAATGAAGTGATAACTTAATGGAGAACAATGACTTGCCCCTAGGGCATAATTTCCAACAGACTCCCACTTGCACTAGGCACAATCATTAATTACACTAATTCCTATTGCCCTAACATGACCTCATGTTTTGCTTGTGCAAGCGGCTTAGTAAGAAGATCAGCTACATTTTTTTCTCCTGGTACTTTGCATTTGTTTGTATTACCTCTTTTATTGATTTCTCTGATAAGATGAAATCGCCATTAATTACGAGTACATGCATGGTCCTTTGATGTGATCTAGGCTCCTTGGTCTCGTGCAATAGCACCGCTATTGTCACACCGAACAAACAAGTGTATTGGATTTGAGATGGTTAGAACCACCCCAAGTTCATTAATGAACTTTCAAATCCAAAAGGCTTCCTTACCGCATCCTATGCTTCTATACTCAGCTTCTATGTTGTAAAATCAACTACAGTGCTCTGCTTAGAACTCTTCTAGCTTACCGCACCACCATTCAATAGGAATACATATCCTAATTGTGATCTTGAATCATCTTTGTCAATTTGGAAACTCGCATCTGTGTGACCAGTCACACAGAGCTCATCTTCCAAGCCACCATATATTAAGAATAAGTCCTTAATCCTTCATAAGTACTTAAAGGTATTCTTGATAGCAGTCCAGTGACCTTCACTGGGATCCTATTGATATCTGCTGGTCATACTCAAGGCAAATGACACATCCGGTCAAGTACATAACATGGCATACATGATAGATCCAATGGCAGAGGCATATGGAATCTTACTCATGCGTTCTCTTTGATCTTGTGTACTTGGACACAGATCCTTACTGAGATGAATGCCATGAGACATGGGTATGTTACCCTTTTTAGATTCTTGCATACTGAACCTATGCAGTATCTTGTCTATATATGTGCTCTAACTTAGGCCTATCAGCCTCTTGGATCTATCTCTATAGATCCTAATCCCTAGGATGTAAGTGGCTTCGCCTACATCTTTCATTGAGAAAGACTTTCCTAACCAAGGTAGGAATATCATTTCCAATGAGTAGGATGTCATCAACATAAAGCATTAGAAATACAACTGTGCTCCCAGTAACCTTCTTGTAAACACAAGGTCCATCGATGTTTTGAATGAATTCAAACTCTTTGACTACTTCATCAAAACGACGATTCTAGCTCCGAGATGCATGCTTCAATCCATAAATGGATCTTTGAAGCTTACATGCTTTACCAGAGTCCTCTGGATGCATAAAACCCTTAGGTTGTATCATGTACACATCCTCAAGCAGCTTTCCGTTAAGGAAGGCTGTTTTGACGTCCATTTGCCATATCTCATAGTCATAATATGATGCAATGACAAGAAGGATTCTGATTGATTTGGCCATTGCAACTGGGAAAAGGTTTCAAGTCCACCTTCAGAAATTTACACGAAGCCCGAATTTTGACGAGATTCCGTTTAACCGGGGTTCGCCGTCGAAACTTTACACAGAACTCAAATTTTAACTAGGTTCATGATGAAGACCTTTTGTCATTAGCCTCGGGGTCCACAATCAACAATTAACCAAGGATTGCGTATAGGCAAACCTAGGATCGTTCTCTCTTTTTCGAGGAGCCTTTTATTGAATCCTAAGTAATCTAAATGTCATGCAAATGCAATGAAAACAAGGGGGGATTGGTTTTGGATTTTTAAATTAATAAACTAAAATAGAAATGCAATTTAAATGAAGCAAAGAAAAGAAAATGAGAAGAAGAAGATTAAAATTGATCAACCCAACATTCGATTCCGAGAGACTTCCATCATTGAACAAAATATAAATAACCCATGTTTGGCTCGACGAACCGAGATCTCGCATTCGCCCGAAAAATCCCTCGACTAGACGATCGCCTAGAATATGTCCAAACAACGGCGTCCCACATGCGATCGCACAAGAAAACTTAAAACCTAGTTCGAATTCGGTCCTTGGGATAAACCAAACCGAATATTAAATCTAATATTCGAACTATTTCCGAAATCGGATCCGATAAGATGAAAATAGAAACGAGTTAAATCACCGATAAAGCACAAGTTCTCTGGATGAATCATGGAATCCTCACATTGGGTTAACCACGAAGCTTAGCCAAGCATGGCTAAGCAAAACACGAAAGAAAAGATGAAGAAGAAAACCAAAAAGAAATCCTATTCAACGTAATTGAGAATATGTTTTTAGCCATCTAATATAACCTATAAATAGGAAACACTAGGGCTACAAGATTGGCCCAAAAATAGGAAACCTCTAAAAATAGGAAACCTCTAATAAATGGTCTTTTATTACAAAATTCGAGCAGAATAAAAATCCAGAAAAATGGGTCTGCCTTTAGCTCCAATTTCGTCCATCTTCTTGTCCGAATCAGCCTTCTGAGTCTTCATAACAATTGTAGCTCTCTGAATCATCTAAAAAAGGAAAGAAGAATCAGGCTAATCAGATATCTAGATCAAAAGTTATGGCGAAAATACTAAATCACTTGTAAATCTAGAATTTAATCATAAAGAATGAATCAAATCCAATTAAAAGCTCAAAGCCCAATTAAGTAATAAAATCCATTATTTATTAACTAAATAATCCTAAATTTATTCACCAAGAGATACAAATAAGTGTAATAATATTCAATCATCAAATTCCCCCACACTTATCTTTTTGCACTCCCGAGCAAAATTCAAAGAAAAACTAAAATGAAAAACTCTTCCTTTCTAACAATTGCTAACAATGCAAAAATTTAGCAAGGGACACAAAGCTTTAAAAGACCAATCAATCAAGACCAAAATCCTTTCATCTCCAATTACAAATCCTGGTAATCTCAATCAATGATACTAATCACACAAAATGGTCTCTCAAGGATGCCCTCAATCAATCTTTCAAGTGTATAGGGTAAACAAGTGTATCGCTCAAATTCTACTCAAGAAAATTGTTCTACCATAAGCTTGCTCAATTTCTACTTCTCCACTACTTATAACACATGCATGCAAAAATCAAGAGAGCTTGTTATTGAAGGTTGTAATGGGGCTAGGGTATAGGTGTGAATAAGTATGGATATGATAGGCTAAGCACCCAAGAAATTCAAAGAACATCAATTAATAATAACAAATCATCTCAATATCATTTCTTTTTATTTCTCCTTCTTTACATTGCTTCCCCCTCTCTCTTTCTTTCTTTTCTTTTCTCCTTTTTTTCTCTCTTTTTTTTTTCTTTTTTGTAATTTTTTTCTTTTCTTTTCTTTTTTCCTTTTTTTTGTACTTTTTTTTTGTACCTTTTTTTTGGGTATAGAATCACAATGACCAACATTAATGCCAAATGATGAATGGCACAAAATCAAAATCAAATACTCATACTCCCCCCACACTTAAAATGTTGCACACCTGGGCAACCCCCACACCGAAACACAAAACCAAGGTGAAACCAATGCTCAATAAATTTTCAAGGTACGGATAAAATGGTTTTACGCTTAGGCTTGTAATGTGGCTTAGAAAAGAATGAGTCAAGAAGGCACAAAGGGGCTAGCAAAGGGAATATAATGTAAGGGGAAGGCTATTTGGCCAAAGTGGGAAAATGAAAGAAAGAAAACAAGCTTCCATCATACTTATGCACGTAAGTGAAAAATTTAGCTTCAAAAAGAAAATGAGCAAGTTATAGAGAACACAAATCATGAGCGAGATGCACACATGAAAGAAAGAATGGTAAAATATGAATTTCATTCATGTAGGCCCAAAATCTCACAAAGGTGAATACCGAATCATGCAATCAGCATCCCAAAATTAACTACCAAGAAATATAATCCAAGAGTCCAGAAATTCAGCCTCAAACATAAGGATCCATCAAAACCAAGATGTCAAAGTTCACCGAGGTAGAGCAATTATAGAAAGAGAGTGTGTTATTCATAAAAACTCTTCTTTTTTTTTTTTTTTACCTACTAAAATAAATTATTTCTACTTTTTTCTACTGAATTGTGTCCCTCCCCCACACTTATCTTCCTCGTACAACAATTAAGCCCAAGTAATCATATGAATTCGGAAGAAAATAAGTAAGGAAAGAGACAACCTTTGTTAGAGTATCTTGAGTCGCTTGAAGGAGAAGTTCTCATCTCCGATGAGAATCATGAATTTTTCCCTTGAAACATCTTCTCCCACATTGAATTTCCTTGGTGGAGGTGGCTCGGATCGATTGGAAGAGGTTCAAGAATGTACGGCGGATGTTGGTTCCATCGACAACCTTTCCAAGAATGTTCCCGCAAATAAGACAAGCAAATAGCAGATCCCATCCAAAAATAGAGACATGGAGAGATTTTGAGTGAATTAAGGGCATGTTAAGTTCCAAACTCTCCAAGTAAGTATCACATCCAAGGAAATCAATGATACTCCCATCGGTAGGAGTCAAGCAACCAATCATATTGTGAACATTCTCTTGTGCTTGCAAAATGGAAGGTGTGGAATCCAACTTAGTGTTGGAGTACACCACATCATCGTTGCAATCACAAGAGATGGAAGGGAAAAGAGTGGAAGAATGAAGCGAATTTTTCAAATCATCACCACCTGGAATGTGTAAAGATTCAAAACAATTATCTTGTTTTTCTAAATCAGGTGGCAAATCACAAGAAAGTAATTGTTGAAAAGATTCATCAACATGCGGGATTTTATCAATCAAAATTTCAGAATCTTTGTCACCAACAAGACTATAAGGAGGTAATCCAATGGGAATTCTATGCATTTGGTATTCTAGGCTATGATCTTTCTCACTCACAATGGTCTCACAATGATTAGCAAAATTCAAAGTAAGTATGTATTCGGGATGCACATCGATTAGAATGCGAGATCAAATTCGGAAATCAACATTAGATTCCTCAAGCAAGTCAAAATCGGATGCAATAATCTCGGTGCCAACGGGGCACCATTCATAATCAACAATCACATACAACGATTCACTCACGGATGAAAAATCTAGACAATCGGCATACCATTCGGTAAGAACATCATCATCAACATTGGCATCCATGCTTGATTCAATCTTTTCAAAATTGACATGCTTACTATCATCAATAGTACAAGAGGGTGCATTTTGATCAATGGTAGAATCAACCACTTCACTAAATGCTTTCTTTTGAAGCTCAACAAGTAAATGACATTTTTCATGATAACAATCGACACACATTTGATATTCCTCACAAGAGCATGCAAATATGTCATTCAATTTATCGCATTCATCCATAGTACTATGAAGGAAGCATTTTCATCGGTTAGAGCATCACATGAAGAAATAGGAACACACTCATCAACAAGTACAGTCGAATCACTACTACTAAAGCCAATTGGTTGAGCAATTACATTTCCAAACAATTGAGGGGATTCAACAATGATTTCCTCGTCCACCTCATTATCACTCAAATCATGACTTGCTTCATTAGCCAAAGTAGTAGGAGAGTCTACTTCTATAAGGATAGAATCATTACCAAATGGGAGAGATGACTCTTCAATGCACTTTTGTACTTGCTTCACTTCTTGTGCATGTGTGACCATGAGTGAAGGATTTCCTTGAAATTTCATTTTCAACACTTGTGTTAGTCGCTCAATTTCTTCTCCTAATCTCTCATACGATTTCGCTTGTTGTTCCATCATTCTAAACCGAGAGTCCATTAGTTGATGAAAGTTGTCCTTAAGTGGCCACTCCTCATTTACAGCCCAAGCCGTTTGATTTTGGTGATCTCCAATGACTTCACAAAATGAAGGATCTTGGTTGGGCATACATGGTTGAGAATGAGGATCATAAGGTGGGTCAAATGGGTATTGGGATTCATGAGATGGATGACATGGTCCTGAAGTGGGATGGAATGAAGGATAGTATGGTAAGTGAGAGGGTTGATGATATTGTTGAAATGGAGGTTGGTGGTATGGTTCATGTAATGGGTGGTGGAAAGGACCATGACATTCTTGATTGCCTACAAAAGAGTGAGAACTGAAAGGTAGATTATGATTGCCATAAAACCAAGCCATGAAATTTCAATACAATTAATTCCCAAGGAATTACAAGAAAACTATCAAACTATAAACTATAAAAACTAAGATAAGGAATCTAAGAAAATACAAATGCAAGTGAAAAAGAAAAGAAGATTTTTTTTTTAATGATGAAATATGCAAGTAAGCTATGAATTAACTTGGAGACATGGTGAATTCAAACAAATAAGCCCAAAATCATATCGAATTTGATACAAACACACCACACGAAGCTACCAAGTCAAGACAATACAATGAATTATATGCAAGCTACCTAAATGCAAAAATCCTAAACTATATGCAATAAAAAACCAAAAATGCAAATCTAACAAGCTTCACAAGAGAAAACCCCTTGTCAAAAGTGAATTTGACAATTAAATCACCTAAGGAGCCAATTACTTAGCTCCCCGGCAACGGCGCCATTTGATGAAGACCTTTTGTCATTAGCCTCGGGGTCCACAATCAACAATTAACCAAGGATTGCGTATAGGCAAACCTAGGATCGTTCTCTCTTTTCGAGGAGCCTTTTATTGAATCCTAAGTAATCTAAATGTCATGCAAATGCAATGAAAACAAGGGGGATTGGTTTTGGATTTTTAAATTAATAAACTAAAATAGAAATGCAATTTAAATGAAGCAAAGAAAAGAAAATGAGAAGAAGAAGATTAAAATTGATCAACCCAACATTCGATTCCGAGAGACTTCCATCATTGAACAAAATATAAATAACCCATGTTTGGCTCTCGACGAACCGAGATCTCGCATTCGCCCGAAAATCCCTCGACTAGACGATCGCCTAGAATATGTCCGAACAACGGGTCCCCACCGTGCGATCGCACAAGAAAACTTAAAACCTAGTTCGAATTCAGGTCCTTGGGATAAACCAAACCGAATATTAAATCTAATATTCGAACTATTTCCAAATCGGATCCGATAAGATGAAAATAGAAACGAGTTAAATCACCGATAAAGCACAAGTTCTCTGGATGAATCATGGAATCCTCACATTGGGTTAACCACGAAGCTTAGCCAAGCATGGCTAAGCAAAACACGAAGAAAAGATGAAAAAGAAAACCAAAAAGAAATCCTATTCAACGTAATTGAGAATATGTTTTTAGCCATCTAATATAACCTATAAATAGGAAACACTAGGGCTACAAGATTGGCCCAAAAATAGGAAACCTCTAAAAATAGGAAACCTCTAATAAATGGTCTTTTATTACAAAATTCGAGCGAATGAAAATCCAGAAAAATGGGTCTGCCTTTAGCTCCAATTTCGTCCATCTTCTTGTCCGAATCAGCCTTCCGAGTCTTCATAACAATTGTAGCTCTCTGAATCATCTAAAAAAGGAAAGAAGAATCAGGCTAATCGGATATCTAGATCAAACGTTATGGTGAAAATACTAAATCACTCAAATCTAGAATTTAATCATAAAGAATGAATCAAATCCAATTAAAAGCTCAAAGCCCAATTAAGTAATAAAATCCATTATTTATTAACTAAATAATCCTAAATTTATTCACCAAGAGATACAAATAAGTGTAATAATATTCAATCATCAGTTCGATATAACCGGGTCTGACTTCAACCTTGTTTCCTGCAAAACTTGGAAAACATTTTGATCGCTCTTTCAGCTTTACCGCGTTCCAATGGACACAAGTTTTAACCTTTAGGTTTTCTCATGTTCCAAAGGACACATGCTTGAATTGGTTTCTCCACGCAGCCCATATTTTAACCAGATTTGGTATAATCGGGTATGCTTTTGTCCCTGTCGTAAGGGTTCATTTCATACAGAACTCGGATTTTAACTGTAGTCAGTGTAATCGGGTTCTGCCTTCGAAACTTGTCCGAGTTTTATTTGATGACTGGGCCAAAGTCAGAAATTTGCTGCGCAGAATACGGGTCTGGGACCACCCATGGGCTATCAACCCGCCTGAGTGATTAACCAGAAATCAATTGGGAGCAAGAACCATCCGCCACATATCTAGGTTCAGTGTCGCAACCAAACTCTAAATATTCCGACTTGATCAGGGTCGTTGTGACAACTAACTTCATTACCCCAAGTTTTGATGCATCATAGCCATAATGGGCTTCATCGGGTTTACCATGTTCCAAAGGAAGCATGTTTTAACCGTGATGTGGGCATTACCGCATTCCGAAGGAGTACGTTTTAGCCAAAATCTTGGCTTTACCGCATTCCGAAGGAATACATGTTAGCCTAAACATGATTTTCGAAAACGGGTTTATATACCTCGAATTCCTACATGTTTAACTTGAACATGATTTTTGAAAACTGGTTTCTTTACCATGAATTCATACATGTTTTCGTTTGACATGATTTTCGGAAATGGGTTTGTGTACCTTGGATTCCTACATGTTTAACTTGAACATGATTTTTGGAAACGGGTTTATGTACCTCAGATTCCTACATGTTTAACTTGAACATGATTTTCGAAAATAGGTTAATGTACCTCGGATTCCTACATGTTTAACTTGAACAAGATTTTCGGAAACGGGTTTATGTACCTCGGATTCCTACATGTTTAGCCTTAGCGGCATTGCCGTCGCACATGGAGCCTGGATTTTAACCAGATTCAATTTAACCGGGTTCCATCTTTGTTCCCTTTCGTAGGGACGGACTCCACACGGAACCCGAATTTTAACCAGATTCGATTTAACCACGGTCCGCTTTCAAAACTTTACACGAGCCCGAATTTTAACTAGATTCAGTTTATCCGGGGTCTGCCTTCAAAAATTTACACTGAGCCCGGATTTTAACTAGATTCAGTTAACCGGGTTCGCCTTTTATTTTTGCCACAAAACTTTTTGGTATGCCATTAATTTATGTATAAATCCATACACAACCATATTTCAATTCAATCAATATGCCTTCCATTGATTTATCTAAAGTCACTACCTTTTATTTTTCAAATAAACAATTGTGGAATCCCCAGCTTTCGGTGTGCATGATTCAAGCCCATTACATGACATTTTAATTTATATATATATATATATATAATGAAATGGGTCCTACCATGTAAGAGCTTTGCCATCTAACCTTCCACCATTTTCCTGTGTATTTAGATTCATCGTATTTTGATATGCGATCATCTACTTTGTGGTGCCAGAGGAATTCAAGGATCATTGTCTTGATCAAGTCATTGATAAGGCATCTGCCTCATCTTGTGTGCAGGGCATAGGATCACCTCGTGCTTCCCCGTCATCATCATTTAATATTGAAATCAGTGATCCTTCTTGCATAACTCTGGATAGCCGAGGATAAACATTCTGAGTGGATTGACGCATTCTCTATCATTTATCATTGACCATCGTTTATTCTTCATAATAATCGTGCAATCTGTATTGCAATACAAAGAAACAGTGCCTTTGTGATAGGCATTCTACAATCTTGGCAACAACAAATGCAACCACCAGAGTGTATTTAAAAGCGCAAGCATGGCTGTTGCAAATATCTCTTTTCAAACTAAGAGTATTAATGACTTCACCAACTCAAATGTAGTCACTTTGTCTATTGTCCGGCACTCAGCCTCAAGTTTATTTCAAAGAGGTGGAAAAACTCCAGCTATACTATCACAACTAAACTGAAAATTTCAGCATTTGAGTATACTTCATATAGTTAAAGAAGTATACCTCATACAGCATTTATGAGGAGGAGTTGACAATGCCACAAGCTACCAATTCCCAGAAAAACTTATTTTCAACCCGAGGCGATGCTATAAGTAAAGCAGCTTCTTTGCAATATGCACTTGCCATCGACTCAGAAATTCCATGAAACAAGCATTAGTTTAGATAACAACAACCATACCATTGGAAGTTGATTGATAATTGCTGATCCACCAGCAACATGCCCCTGCTTCTGGAATAATTCATACAAAAGCTTCCTTTCATTAGAGCCAATGCTTCTCCTTGTAGAGTCACCTCGGAAAGATCCATTGTTAATAAATAAGAATTGTATATCAGCTAGTGGGAAATATTCCTCTCTCAGAAGAAGATGGCTGCTACTGTACATTTAGATAGTCTGATCTTGTATCTCCATTCATACTTGCTTTATTTGAAGATTTATCTTGAGAAGGACCATTTGTAAATTTCTGGCCTTTATTTGGAACTCTTCTATGCTTCTTAGTCTTGGAAGTATTTTTAGATAGTCTGATCTTGTATCTCATACAATAACCTACCTGACTTTATCTACCTTGGAATATCACGTCCTTGTATCTCAAACAAATCACAAATCAAATCATAGCCCCCCGTTTTCCTTGAGCTTTAAAGACAAATCTTTACTCCGTACATTCTTGCCGGTTTCTTGCTGGGATTAAGACATCAATGATGAATTGCCATTCAGACAAAACTCAATAGCCTACTGGTCATCAGCTTTCTGGCTTTATGTCAATTTAGTCTACCATGTTATTGTGCTGCTAAAGAGCACTAGTACTGCAGAGATCATTCACTGTTATTGGGAAAATTTGACATCCCAAACGGTCACATCATAAAACAGATGGCTTTTGCTTGAACACGTCTTCTACCTGCATCCTTTTGCATATTGGCCCGGCTCTTTAGTTCCACCCAAATTGCAGAAGTACGCAAGATTTCTGCAACTTTTTTTTTAGCGTAGAGAGAATGAGATGTATCACACCCTACAAGTCTCGTGCATTTCTTTTCAGAATCAGCGCAAAGAGAGTAAAAGTGAGATTCTTGTCTTTCACTTTCAGAAGAACCTAACAAACTTTTGGAATCTTCAATCCTCATTGAAGCAGGAAAATTCCAATGGAACAGCAGAAGAAAAATCAATGCGTCTTTCATTGCATCATGTATAACCCAAGAAATTGGAACCACAAATATCCAAAATCTTCGTGTTCAAAGGAGTAGCTCCAAAGGAAGATTGATTTCTAAATCTTCCCAGGTTTTGAGATTGCTGTGAGCTTCCTGGTAACATCGGCTTTGGACATTTCAACAAAGTCGCGTTGGTGGCTCAAACATCGACCCGCCTGCCAACTCAAGAGTTAGATCAGAATTTTTGGCTCCAATCTCGCTGCCTCCTCCAATGATTTTTGACGCAAATCAGCCAAGCCCTTCTGTCGAGATTCCTCTGGAAGTGGGAAATGCAATTTTGCCATCCTTCAGGACGATGAAGATCTCTGGCCATCTCTCCAACCTTCAGAAAGTGGAACCCGGCCTCCCACTCTTGAACCTCGATCTTGGCTTCATTGTTTTACTCGAGTTGAGCGATCTCGGCTCGTTTGCATGCCGGCTTTGCGAGAATGTGGACCATCACTAAAACAGCAAAGGTCATTTTTTGCTTTGACCGTGGACCACCCTTTCCTTATGAAAATCAACCTTGTGAGAACGCCTGCAAAGACATAACAGAGACTTGTTCGGCTTCAACTTTCCATAACTCTTCATCTCGGCTTTGTATCCCGGGCATGCACACACGGTCATCCCTCGTTATCTCGTCGTTGTATTCCGGACATGCAATCCCACAGGGCATCCCAGCATATGTCGCGCCACAAGGAGCTGAGTCGCATTTCACCATGGTGGCTTTAGTGACCTCGGCTCCTCTATCTCAGCTTCATCTATCTCGCCACAATTCCAATTCGGCAAATATTTGATGAATCCCGGCGTTGAGTCACCCCGACTTTCATCCTTGCAACAGGGATAGAGTGAACAATAGCCATAGTTTGGACCGAAACTCGGATTGCGTTACGGCCTTGATTCGCCATACTAGTGATGAGAGGCCGAGATAAGTGATGATGATGATTAAGTCGGCGCTGTGGTGATTTTTCTTGAGGTATCTCGGGTGGTAATGTCTATCTCGGCTATCCCTTTTAAACAACATATTTGCACCCTGATATAAAGAAACGCATGCATTTGAATTGATCCATGCACTCATCCCCTCATCCGAGAAAGGGATTGATCTTTGTGTCCAGGAAACCATCCTTTTGGATCTTTTGAGAGTTAGTCACCATCGAGCTCGGCTGGGTGTTTTGGATAGTCACCTTCGAGCCCGGCTAGGCACACCCATTCGCACAGCCCATAAATTATACCACGAGACCGACTTGGGAAAAATTTCATTTGGTGACTCCATTTTTACTTGCTCCAGAGCAGCAGCAAATCACCCATTTCTACTGATAGAGCCTTCCAAAGTTAATGGTGGAGACAGAGCCAAGGCTCCCACACGTTCAACACGCTCTAATGAAGAATGAGATGCCAAAATTGATGAAACATCAACACCTGATTCTAAAGACACAATCTAAGTATTGCCCCTGAAAATTCTTCGGGTTCTCCGCATGAATTTATTGGAAAGGGAGATACTACTCCTGCTACATCTTTATAGGCTAAGCAGGATGAAGACATATGAAGACAAATGTTTACCACGTCACACCACAAACCCTAACTACAAAACTCCATGATTGTTGATTTGGCAGTTAGGAATTGGAATCATTGACCATCTTTGGTCCTCACAGACAGTGCCAATGTTCTGTCATAAGAACACAAGTGTCTAGCCCTAGGTGGGCTAATATATTGATATAGGATCGAATAGCTCCCTCTTAGATATCCATGGATAGAATACCTTTGAGAATAGAAGATCACTGTACACAACCAAAGGGGGTGGGGTGTGTGCACAGTATAGGCAGAATTGTAGATGAGAGAGAGCTTAGAGATGTGTACCTTAAGATTTACCCTCTATTTATAGAGTGTACCTTAGGATTAGGGTTTGGACTGATGGGCCTCTTGTGCCTCCAAGCCCAAGTGTTCTACCATCACATCTATACAATATTGGTTGCTTCTTGTTGGGCTATACCTTGGATGGGCCTCATATTTGAGTCCATAACACAACCGAATGCCAAAGAAATCGCACAGTACGTGAAGTTATGGCAGAATGCAGAATACTATAAGTATGAGAATGAAGTGTTGAAAATCAAGTAAATTTTCTGTCACATGCACGTCTATTTATAGACAACGAAATGGTCAGATGGACTTTTGTTAGCAAACCGACGCTACCGGTGGTGGTGACACACTTTTTATTCATAACTCTTAGGATTTAGACACAAAATCCAACAATCCCCCACATGGATAAGAAGTCAGTCCATCGTGACCAAATGCAAATGAACATGTATGCAAAGTGCGATTCCTTTACGAGAAGCAGCTGCATCGAGATACGTAGGAATCACCTTTGAACCTTCTCCAGTAAAAACCTATTGGGTGTACTCAGTCAATTAGTGGACATGATGCCTTGAACCATTGACCTTTAGTGTACACTGAGACAATGGGAGTCACACAATTGCTCCTATTCCATATGGACTTTTTTTGTACTAAACGCTCTTGGAGTAAAACTTTTTTTGTGCTGGGCGCTCCAAGAGTAAAACTTTATTGGCCAATCTGCACCTTAACTCTTAAAAGTTTAAATTTTAATGGACGTTGAGTTTTTTGTTGTTGTTGCCCTAACGACATTGTGCTAACTTTACATTTTAAAAAGTTTTTTGGTATTTTTAGTCCACTTAAAAGCTATGTCCAGCCAGGGGGCTGTAGATTGATCTTGGATGTATCGGCACTGGGTATCTATGAAGGAGATAACCAGGAGAGCGTGGGATCACCGTACACGACAAAGGGGTGTCAGTGTGCACGGTGAGACCGTATGTAAATAGTCTAGGTTTAGAGTGTGTGCACCTTGTTACCTCGCCTTCTATATTTATAGAGGCGTGCCTGGTGCGATATCCGAGGCACGCCATTAATGGGGGCCATTAATGGGGCGGATATTGGACGATATCCCATTAATGTGACGTGTCATTAAGGGGGGCGGATATCCGAGATACTTTCTAAATGGGACGGGTATCTCGGTGGATTGATATGATTGGGGCGAATCCCGCCTAGCCGGATTTCTCGGCTCTCCCGCCATGATTGGCGGATTACGCCTTCGCTTGGGCCTTGCTATGGACTTGGAGGCTTTTGGGCCGGTCCGTAATCAGCTTGCCCCCGCCTTGGCTCGTTCATGTTGTTGGACGGCCGAGGTGTGTGATACTCTCGGTCCGGCGTGTGTCCGGGGCCTATGCTTTGGCCAGCCCGGCTCCTTATGCCGCGGCTTACCTCTGTGATGTCGCCCTGGATGGTGCCTTGGGCCGTTCCAGACCGGGGCACATTAGGCGGCCTCGGATTTAAATGATAAGTCCCCTGTTCGCGGGTAAACCGTTTGGCCTTCTTTCCGTAGGCGCCATCATTGTGTCTTTCACACCTGGCGTGTCCTGATTGGAGAGGGTCTGCATACGTCGCGCCGTTCCGTGTGCCGATTTGTGTGCGCATTTAATGCTCCTTCATCATGTCGTGCATTTCCCATCGTGTCCATGTTCAAAGACCGAAATGCCCCTGGCGTTCCCTCTCCTTCTTCGCAGCTTTTGTTTTATATTTGCGTTTTTCACTATTTCACGCATACAATCTAGTAGTGAACTTGCTCCGAGTTTCTTTCCCGTGAGAACTCCATTGTCCTACAATTTGGTCGTTCAAGTCATCCTCTTCGTTACATTTCACTCGTTCCGAGTCATCTTCTTTGTTTCTACTCGGGTATTTTCCGTCCTTGCCTTTACTCTTTTACGGCATACTTCGTCTTGTTTAGATAATCTCCGGTTTTTCCTCTCGTTTTTCCCATTCTCCTAGCCTTCTAAGCTTTCTTTTAAGATTAGTTTCTGTGTTCTGTTCCATATGCTCCTTCCCTTTGACGTGAAGTCTGTAGTCCTTAGGTTCTAGTTCCTCTTTTGATGGATAGACATAGACCTTTCCTTAGAGTCAGAGTCGAACAACGCTCACCCCGAGGAAGAGGAGTTTCTTCGCGCTCGTTACCCGAGAGCTTCTTATCGGGTTCTTGGAACCGAGCTCCCGGAAACAGAGGGTTAGCACCTCTTCGTCGAGGTGGGAATGGTTCTTCCGGGCGAATTGGGCCTCAACCTATATCGCTAGAGCTTTGTCACCTTCCATGGTTCGAATTCCGGCAAACACCGTTCCTACCTTTTCACCTTTCCGGCCGGGGTAGGCTCTTTTATCGGTTCTAGTGCTCCCGCCTTGATGGCCCAACCAATCAAGTTTCGTGAGGGTCCATCCCCGCAAGTTTGGACCCTTATCCTAGTGATTATCTCGGCCCCGTTGGGACCGCTTGGCCGAGAGTTCATTTCACATCGCGCGTGGCGAAGACTTCGAGCTACCTCGATTATTGGATCTTGTCGGCATCGGCGTCCTTTGGGTCCCCTTCCGGCGTGCCCTTTCGTCCGAGTCCGCCGTGTCTGTTTTGCCTTCTAATCCCGTTTTTCCGTATTTCCAACTCGCGATTTCCTTTTATGTTGCATATAGGTTAATGGCTCCGAAATCCGTGCCTTCAAAGAAAAAGGCCGAGGCCGAGACATCGGATTCTTCTAGTCCACCCGAGGCCCTGTGTCGTAGGTATCCCTGGGTGTCCCACGAGGTCTTGAAGACCCGGTCCATTATGTCGGACGAGGATATTGCCCGCATGGACCTACCCGACATGGAGGGGTGCGTTCTACGCTGTCCGGAGGCCGATGAGCCTGTTTGTGCGGAGCGGAAGTAGGCAGTCAAATTTCTTTTATTTTTACCGGATTATCTTACGCGGGTTGGCGTCCGCTTTCCTTTTACCCATTTTCAAATGCTTGCCCTGATGCACCTGAGACTGGCCCCGTCTCAACTTCATCCGAACGGGTGGGCTTACCTTGTAGCGTTCGAGCAATTGTGTCGCTCCTACCCGGTTCCAATCCCCTGCTCGACCAACCTTTTCTTTTATTATTTTGGCCCTTTTACCCCCGGCTCTCCGAAGGAAGGTGACAAGTTGAAGGGGCTGGTGTCTCTCCGCGTTAATCCCGACCGGAAGCTTATGAAGCCCTTCTCCGAGTCTTTTAAGCGGTTTAAGAGTGCGTTTTTCAAGGTTGTCGCCGTGCCTGGTAAGCCGGCTTGGTTTTTAAAGGGGGTCGAGGCTGCCGACGTAGTATGGCGCTTCCCTTTATATTGGGTGGAGAATCATCATAAGGCCAGCCCCTCGTCCTTCCAGATCTCGCAAGATGACCTCCTACCCGAGATGGCCCCTCACGTCCCCAGGTTGGATGCTTTCGTGGAGCATTATGGCATTCTGAGCGCGGCCTTTTTCATATCCGGGGAGGGATCTAGGCCAATTCCCTCGACTTGTAGGAGTCCTTTTTTTTTTGACATGTTTCTTTATGTTCGTATATTGCAGCCGTACTTTTGTGCTCATTGCTGATTTCCCTTTACCCGTTCTTTTCACTCAAGATATGAAGGCCCTTCCCGGTTATTTGAAAAAGTAAATCCGGCCGCCGCATCTTCGAGTAGTCGATCTCGGAAACGGGCCGCCGCGTCCAAGACTTCCGCGCCCGAGGCCGATGCCCCTATCGTGGCTAAGAAGGCCGGGTCTCCGGGCCGAGGAATCGACTCCATCTGCGCCCCGCATCCCCTCGTGCCGGGTTCCAAAGCAATTTCCAAGGGAAGCGTGGTTGTCGGCTCGGAGGGTGAAGCCGCAGCCTACCGGGGCCGCGACCGTTCCTTCGCCGGTTCTTCCAAATCTTCGACCGCTCCGCCTCCTCCTCCTCCTTCAACCGTGCCCTTACGTCCTTCTTCCATGCTTCCTCGGAGTTTTGTATTTGAAAAGGGGGTGACCAAGGAGCCGGATGTAGCGTTCCTCCCCCCCGGAATTCATGGATAACCGAGCCCCGTCCCCTCCTAGTGCCGAGGAAGTACAAGCCGCGAACGGTACTTGTGTAAATCCATAGGTTTCCCGCAGCCTATATGATTGTAAGGGAAAAGTACATTCGGCCGATACGGAGAACGACGACCGAAAGCGGCTAGGGCCGAGGTTGAGGCCAACCGTGAAGGCACCGGCCGAGGCGGCATCCGTAAAAAAGGCTTTAGCCGATGCTGAGGCCAAGCTGCGTCTTATGGAGGAGGAGCGGGATGCTGCCCGGCTGGAACGGGATGCTGCCAAGGAGGCATTCGTTAAGGTGGAGTCAGATATGCAACAGGCGCGAGAAGGGGCGGAGAAGTCAGCCTCTGAATGTGTCCGGGCCCAAAAAGCGCTGAGCGAGAGTATGGACGTGGTGAAAGCCCTTCACAAACAGCGTGATACGTTGTTTGATAAGGTTAAAGCCGTCGAGGAGGCTCTGGCCGTATCGCAGCGGGAGCGCTTAGAGTCCGACGAGCTGTTAAAACAGACTGCCGCTGACCGCTTTGAGAATGCACCGGAGCAGATCCGACTTTTGAATCCGAAGACGGAGCTTAACTTGGAGGGCTACGACTTTCGTGCCTTCGTGGAAGATGGAGTGTTAGTTTCGTATCGCCTCCTTCGCCCATGCGTCCGGATCGGGGGGGGGAGAGTCGGATGCGGAGAGTGAGGCGACGAAGGATGCTCCCGAGGCCGGTCCTTCTAGTTGAGTTTACTTTTTGTTGTTGGTGGGCGTTTGTGCCTTTGTATTTTGTTGATTCCCGCTTTTGTGCCGTAACTTTGTATGACTTGTAGAGGAATTTATTTATTCGCCCTTCCGCCAATTTCTTAAATTCCATTGTTTGAAATTTGTTGACGCATTAAGTACAAGTCGTGTACTCGACCAACACCGCGTGTGGGAGATTGGGACAGGGTTGTATGTCTTACCCTCTCGGGGGTGTTGACTTAACCGCACGCCTCATCCCGCTTAAATGGCCGGAAAAGATGATAGGAACCGACTTAAGTGCGAGGCTTCCACATGCCGACCGAGGTGTCCGATACCTTCGATCTGACATTTTGACCTGATCAGGGTCGAGATGGGAGTCTGCTTTCTTAAGTCGGGCGAGCGTTGACGCGTCAATTTCGCGAAGGCCACGTATGGCGTTTTCGCCGAGCTCTTACCAATGCGCGTCGGAGTACAACGGCCGGTGTCATACATCTAGATGTTTTTTCGTTTCTGACCGGATAAGTACCTCGGAGTCGGGTTTCGCGGCTTGTTGGCCTCGGCATTAAGCTTAAGCGAAAAATCGTGCACGTTGGCGCCTACTCTTTGAGGTATTCCTTCATTAAATAAAGCAGCTCTAAAGAGCGTACAAATGGTCATAAATTATTCAAATGCAAAGCAAGGGAAAGTTGGAAATCAATTGCAAAAAACATGAAAGAAAGTAAGAAATGACCGAGCCGCCGTCTTGGGCTAGCTGTAGTAGATTTTCAACTTATCGGCGTTCCATGTCCTTTTAACCGGCTTTCTTGCCAAAGTTTCGAGAACATATGCCCCAGCGTCAAGCTTTTCTTTGACACGATACGGTCCCTCCCGGTTCTTTGTCGCCCGCTTTTCCGTCTCGGAGTTCTTGTTCCCTATATCGGCCCTCCGAAGTACCAAGTTACCCCGGTTGAAGGATCGTGGCCGAACCTTGCGATTATATTTGGCCGCGAGTAACCGCTTGCGGCGGCAAGTTCCCGAATGAGCCGTGACTCGGATTTCATCTATCGTGTCCAGATCTGTCCTTAAGGCGTCGTCATTTGATGCCGGTCCTCCTCTCCGCTCGATCTTCCTCCACGATGGCTGCCCGATTTCCACCGGAATCATTGCTTCGCATCCATATGTCAGCCGGAAGGGAGTTTCCTGGGTAGAGGTCTGGACACTCGTCCTGTAGCCCCATAAGACACTGTGGAGTTGTTCGGTCCAACTAGAGTCGGCCTTGAACATGCGTTTCTTCAATCCGTCGAGAATGATCTTATTGGCGGACTCGGCCGGCCATTAGACTCGGATGTTCGACGGAGGAGAAGTGTTGTTTGATGTCGAGATTGGACATTAAGGCCTGGAATCTTTGGTCCGTGAACCGGGTTCCATTGTCGCTGACGACTTCAAAGGTATCCCGAACCGAGCGAAGATATTGTGACGAACGAATTTCATAATCCCGGACGACGTGATTGTAGTCAATGCTTCCGCTTCAATCCATTTGGTGAAGTAGTCAACAGCGACAATGAGCCATTTGAGCTGTCCGGTGCCGGCTTAAATGGTCCCGTAATATCCATTCCCCACTTATAGAAGGGCCGGGAGCCGGCATCCCTTTTAACTCGCGGGCGGCGGCCATAAGATCCCGCCGTGTTTCGGCAACCGTCACACCGCTTGGCGGCCTCCATGGCGTCATGCATCATGGTGGGCCAATAATAGCCGGCGCGCAATGCCTTCCCGGCCAAAGCCTTGCCGCCCATGTGTTGGCCGTTGCATCCCTCATGTATTTCTGGCCAAGACATACCGGATTCGGACTCGCCGAGGCATCGCATCATTGGGCAAACGGTGTAGTCCTTTCCGGTATAGCCGGTCATCGACCATAGCGTAGATGGCGGATTCTCTTATCGCTTTTTTGCTTCGGTAGAGTCTCGTGGGAATGATACCTCTTTCCGGTAATCTTCAATTGGTTTTCTCCATCCGATCCGACGAGATAGTCATAATGCACGTGGGCTCGGCCAAATTCTGTTGGATGACTCGTTCTTTGACTCCCGGACCTTTGGTGCTTGCGAGTTTGGAGAGGATGTCGGCCCGGTATTCTCTTCTCGCGGATGTGAGAGACAACGACTTCTTCGAATTCCGTCATTACCTCTTTTGCTTTATTCAAGTACTTGGCCAACAAGGGGCCTTTCGCTTGATAGCCGCCTTCAACTGGGCGGCGACGAGTTGGGGAGTCGGTGAACACCTTAATCCGCCCGGCTCCGCTTTCTTTTGCTTGAGCCGGCCCCGCCAAGAGGCCTCGTATTCGGCTTGATTGTTAGAGGTCGGGAATTCCAGTTGGAGAGAATGTTCGCAGCGATTCCCTCGGGGCTTTCGACAATGACTCCCGCTCCGCCGCTTTTGGGTTGGAAGATCCGTCCACAAATACCCTCCGATCGTTGTCGGTCATAACCGAGTCAATTCCATGATGAAGTCCGCCAATGCCTCGTGATTTGATCGCCCGCCGTGCCTCAAAGGTGATGTCGAATTCAGATAACTCAATCGCCCCTTTGTCATACGTCCAGCCAAATCCGGTTTGTGCAAAATCTGGGATCGGGCCGATTGGTCCGACCACAATCCGATGTCCCCGAAGTATGGGCGAAGTCGCCTTGCCGTGGTCGATGAATGCGAATGCCATTTTCTCCAGCTTTTGATATCCGAGCTCGGCGTTTTGTAACGCCTTGCTCACAAAGTAGATGGGTGTCTGTCCGACCTCGGTTTCTCTTACCAAGGCGGCGCTTACCGCTTCATCCCCTACCGAGAGGTATAGGAACAAGGTCTCCCCCTGCTCCGGCTTCGTTAGTACGGCGGGGTCGCCAAGCATTTCTTGATTTCTTCAAAGGCCGTCTCGCAGTATTCCATCCTCCCCGGGTTTCTTTCTTCAATAGTTTAAAGAAAGGTAGAGCTTTCTCTACCGACCTCGGTAGGAATCTTGTCGTGGCCGCCAAGCGACCCGTCGCTTGCCGCACTTCCTTCTTGGAGTTGGGGCCCGCATATCTAACACGGCCTTGCATTTGTCCGGGTTGGCCTCAATCCCTCGGTTGGTCAACATAAAACCCAAAAACTTGCCACGGCACCCCGAACGCACATTTGGCCGGTTCAACCCGATGCGATATTTTCTTAATTTGTCAAACGTCTCGCTTTAGGTCCCGGATGTGTCGCTCCGGATGTTTTGACTTCACTATCATGTCGCCTATATATACCTCCACATTACGACCGATTTGATCGTCAAAGACTCGATTCATCATGCGTTGGTAGGTAGCTCCGGCATTCTTCAATCCAAATGGCATGACGTTGTAGCAATAGTTCGCCTTATCGGTCATGAAGGCGGTTCTCTCTCTGATCGTCGGGTGCATAGCGATCTGATTGTATCCGGAGTAGGCATCCATAAAAGAAAGCGCTTGGTATCCGGCCGAGTTATCCACTAGTCGGTCAATGCCGGGCATGGGAAAGGAGTCTTTCGGCATGCTTTGTTCAGATTGGTGTAGTCGGTGCATACACCCTCCATTTACCGGTTGGTTTTAACACCATGACCACGTTAGAGAGCCAGTCGTGTATTGTATTTCTCTTATGAACCCTAAGAAGAAGGAGCTCTTCAATGTGACTCTCAAGGGCTTTATGCCTGTCGTCCGAGATATTCCTCCTCTTCGTGCCACCGGTTTCGACCCCGCCATATGGCTAACTTGTGACAAAGAAAAGTGTGGGTCGATCCCGGTATTTCGGCCGACGTCCAAGCGAAGACGTCCTGTTTTGCCTTAAAAATTTGATCGCCTTGCTTTGATCTCGCGTCCATCTCCCCGCCGATTTTAGTTGTCTTGGAGGGATCCGTCCCGAGGATTAATTCCTCCAACTCTCCTTCCGGCTCGGGCGTGGGTTTTCTCGGTTCACGGAGGTCCAGCTTCTACCATGTTGACCGATTGCCGGGTCGCCCTCTTTTCTCGTCATTAGTCATTACCTCGTTGGTTTGGAGCCGTGGCGGGATGACGTCTTTTCCTCCTCTACACGGAGGGCTTCAAGTAACACCGCCGCGACGCTTTCGGTCACCGACACTTCAACCATCCGATTCTCGATCATTGATCATTTTCAATTTCGGTGCTTGGTGGATGCCAAAGATATCCCAACCGTGTATAGTGGGTCGGCCCGCAAGATAATGTTATAAGGGGAGCGGAAATCTGCCACTACAAACCTCACCCGTCCTGATTTGAAGGCTTCCTTAGTTCCCAAGGTCGGGGCCGAGGTCAACATATCCTTTTGGGAAGGAACGCTCTCCATTGAACCCGATGAGGAGATTTGCATGGCTTTAGGTCTTCGACATCGAGGTGCATTCTCTCGGTATGCATCCCAGCCTTATTATGTCGGCCGAACTACCCGTCGACAAATATCCGTTTGACCGGCGGCTTTACGACGATCCCTGATGACCAATCCGTCTTGGTGGCCCGGAATAACCTCCTTGAGCTCCTCGTCGGTGAAGACCAAGGGTGGTTTCGGTTTTGACGACGTGCCCTTGAACCTCGGCACCTCTTTTTACCGTTAACACCTCTCGCAGTATTTCTTGCGCCGACTTATTGTATCTCCACCTCCTCCGAAGCCGCCACCGATTCCAAGTGCATTGGAGATCGGCGTCCGGTAGCCCTCTCGGAGGGCCGGTTCTCCGCTTCCGCTTCTCGAGTCCGAAGCGTTCATGGCCGGACTTCGCTTCGGCGGCTACCATTCCGCTTGCCGATTTCCCTTGAGTTTTGATGACGTATTGGCGTAGTTTCCTTCCCTTACAAATTTTTCAATAGCATCCCCGAGTTCGTAGCATTCGTCGGTGGTGTGACCGAAACATCGTGGAAGCCGCAAAACTTCCCCGGTCCGTATTGGACCGGTTTCGAGAGGCTTTGGCTTGGTCACCTTCCTCATCTCGGCCTCGCGCGACCTCCTTCCACACTGGGATCTCGGGACATTCAAGGGGGTATAGTTTCCGTACTTCCCCTTATTGTCCGTTCGCTCTGGTCTGGGCCGGCTCTCTCTGCCACGTCTACGAGGTTCCGCCTTGTGTTTGTCGGTCAGATCCCTCCTTTCAGGTGATGAATTCCTTGCCTTCTCCGGCTCATCTGCATTGGCGATTTCCATTTGCTCGACGTCTAGATATTTCTTCGCTTCAGTATAGAATTCCGTCAAGGAATATACTCGATTCTTGCATAGATGTCGGGCCAGCGCGTCATCGGTCCAAATCCGATTGACGAGGCAAAGGCACATGGACCTCTTCGGATAAGGACCGCACCTGTATTGCCGTATCTCCGAACCGATCCGATACTTCGCAATGTTTCGCCCTTCTTTTGCTTCACTTTACTCGGCGTGAATTGAGATTTCGGTTGTTTCTTGGGTGGCAAAGTGTAATTCAAACTTACGACCAAGGTCTTCAAAATTCCGAATGGAATTATTGGGTAGCGAACTCAACCATTTGTGGGCCGGCCCGATTAGCGTGGCCGAGAAGAGTCTTAGTATCACCGCACCTTCTATTGATCTTACCCACATTAACTTTTCAAATAACTCGAGGTGATGACGTGGATCCTGGGTCCCATCATATTGGGGGAGGTTGGTTAGGTCAAAATTCTTCGGTAAGGAGCCGTGGCCGTAGCTCGTGAGAATGGAGTCCCACCCGCGCCGGCCAAGTATTTCATCTTATACCGCCGCGGCGATCCTCGTGTCCGAGGCATAGTGATCGCCTCGTGTAGTTCGTCCGAGTCATGTTCACGATCTCGGTTCTCCGGTTCCCTATCGTCGTCATGGTGGTCTGCTCGCCTCCGGCCTTCCCTATCCCGGATCCGCAAAGGTGCCTCTTTGTGCCTTTTGGGGGTTGGTTGGCGGTCTCGCTCCCTCCTGCCGTCCCCCTCTTTCCTACCACGGGGATGTTGATTCGTTTCTGGGCTGGTACGCGGACTATTGCTATCCAGCGTACAACCTCCTTCCTCTTACGTGGGCTTTTCGGATTCCGCGTTGAAAAAGGTTTTCAAGCTTTTCCTCTATCATTTGTTCCAGAGCATGAAAATCCTCCTGCCTTTGGAGGTGATCGAACTTTTCCTTGTTTTCGAATCTCTGAATCATCGCCTCTTGGGTTCTCCTTAGTATGCGGACGTCGGTGTCTAGTACCTGAGCGTCCGACGGTCCAATGGGGCCGGTCTTTTGGGGATTCTTCATGCAAAGATTTGTCGAGGGAAGGCGAGGTGGTTTCGAGTCGGTAACGTATCCTTCCGGAGTTTTTCCTCGGATGGTCGATCATGGGTCCGTGGGCCGATCCGTCGCCGGGTCCGAGGTCGACTCGGCCGGCTCCGAGGTTGATTTGGGGGTACCATGCTTTCCTCGTTTGGCTCTGGTCCAATTGCTTGGTTTTGCGTGTGGCTTCGGTGTGAGCCATTGATGGTCACGGGGATAGAAATTTATGGTCCCCACGGTCGGCGCCAATGTTCTCGGTATAGAACACATGATGTCCGGCCTGGGCCGGTAGATTGATCTTGGATGTATCGGCGGACACGGGTATCTATGAAGGAGATAACCAGAGAGAGCGTGGGATCACCGTACACGACAAAGGGGTCTTTGTGTGCACGGTGAGACCGTATGTAAATAGTCTAGGTTTAGAGTGTGTGCACCTTGTTACCCGCCTTCTATATTTATAGAGGCGTCCGGTGCGATATCCGAGGCACGCCATTAACGGGGCCATTAATGGGCGGATATTGACGATATCCCATTAATGTGACGTGTCATTAAGGGGGCGGATATCCGAGATACTTTCTAAATGGGACGGGTATCTCGGTGGATTGATATGATTGGGGCGAATCCCGCCTAGCCGGATTTCTCGCTCTCCCGCCATGATTGGCGGATTACGCCTTCCGCTTGGGCCTTGCTATGGACTTGGAGGCTTTTGTTCTTAATACCGTTATTTTTATTTAATGAAAATGTTGATTCAAATAATTAAATGACAATTCTCCAATTAAATGCAGAGAAATCATACTTAAATTTTCACATATAAAAATGAATGTATTAAAGAATTAAAATTTGAGCATATTTTGTTAGCATTTAATTGTAAAATCACAACTAAAATTTGGCGAGTCAGTATTTTTCATAAAATGCTTTAAATTTTAAATTTAAGAGATCAAATTGAAATTTGATATAAATGTAGATAACCAAGACATATGGGGTGAATGAGTTACGTGTTAGGTTGAAATCGTTTTTTGGGGCCTATGTTTTTATTTAATTTTTTTGAGTGCTGCCTATGTTTTTATTAGTACTCTATTAAGAATTAATAGCAGCGACCTTTACTCAGTGGAAAATAATAGAAGCAACCTTATTTATTTTGATAATAGAAGCAACCTTATGAACCGTAATGTTGTGAACTGCACTGAACAGCCCGCGCGCCCGTTTTGGAATCGCTTTTTGGCGCCATCAACCTTGGCCACCAAAAAAATTGAGCTTCGTCGCTGTGAATTTCACTTCAGCTCCTGCCTAAGAAAAAGCGAATTTCAGCACTAATTATGGCGGACACGACCTCTCCAATGCTTATTGACGACGATGATAACAACTTCTCTGCCATGCCCGACAAGGGCAAAAGCGTGGTCGTTGCTGGCAATCCATCCGATAGCAAGGATATTCCGTGGGTTGAAAAGTACCGCCCTAAATCTCTTGACGACGTTGCTGCGCATCGTGACATTGTCGATACCAGTAAGACTCAACACTTCCTTTCTCGTTCTCCTTCAAGTTCTAGGGTTTATGATACTGATTTTGAAATTTATCGTCTTTTTTCTGTTTTCCCCAAAACAGTTGCAAAGAAAATTTCTTCCTTTAGCGGCCTAATCGGAAATTTTTTGTGATTTATGGGATTGCATTTCCTTGTCTGAGAAAAATTTGTGCCGTCTATTTTGTTTCTAGGTTTTTGTTTGTATTGTGTTATTATCACTTCGAAACATATATTTAAACCCTCACTGAAATTTTTGGTCGGTTTCTATCACAACGACCTAACTGCTTGTTTAAGTTACTTGTATAATTTCTATAAGAGTAATTCTGTATTATATATTTTACAGTAGACTGTATTACTCTGATATTTTCCGTTGTGTCTTTATTTTGGTCATAGAAAAAGAAAGAGGATTTGTAATATACTATTGTTACCATTGTCTGGTTGGAGTCCCTCTCTATCATCTGATTCTTACTCTCACCTTGACTACATTAGTGTTTAATTGAATACTGATATTTTGTTTCTTACTCATTATTTGTTCGTTGTTAAATAGTTGACAGGCTGACCTCTGAGAACAGATTACCCCATCTTCTACTGTACGGTCCTCCAGGCACGGGCAAAACATCAACAATTCTCGCTGTGGCCCAAAAACTATATGGAGCACAATACCGTAAGATGATTTTGGAGCTCAATGCATCAGATGACAGGGGGATTGATATTGTACGCGATCAGATACAAAATTTTGCTAGCACCCAGAGCTTCTCATTTGGGTTGTTTACATTATTTGCATTTTACTTTCTTACTTAAATTTTGTTTTGTATAGTTTTGATTTCTATTTTGTGTTCGGAGCAGAAATTATTTCTTTGTAGTTTATAATTTCTTCGTAGTGTGGTAGATGGCCTGATCCAGAGTGTAAACATATATAATCTGCTGCCATAGTACGGAATATTTTGGGTTGTATATGCAAGCTAATAAATATTATGATTAAGTATTGGTCTTTGTATATCTTGTATTTCTGTACTTTCGGTTAGTAGGTTTGTGAGCTTCTAATCAGTCATGTTGGTCAATCCAGAGTATCTACATTGGTTTCATATAAATTGTCTGTGTTTGTGTCTTTGCCCTGGAAATTTCTTCCTCTAACAATTGCAAATTTGGTGTTGGCTTATTTTTTATCTGACATTCGTTGATCCTTGCTTATCTTCTGTAACATATTATTTTGCTAAGCCTTTAAGGAGTTAATGTGAAAGCATTTCCCCCAGAAAACTTCGTAACTGGCAACTATGGCAGTTATAATATAAATGTTATCTTCTTGTACACTGATGTGAGCGCTTAGACCCTTATTCATGATTGAAAAAAAATTATCATTTTTTTGTTTGTGTCATTTTTCAGTCATGAAACTTCTGATTGTTTAAGGGGTGAATTGTATTTTTGTGTCAATGTCAAGGCATGAAAATTATACTGAAATTGCCAGTTTTGGTCTTAGCTGATGAAGAAGGTCCTTGTTTTACTTTTACAGAGTCAAGTCCTCTGTAAAGTTGGTCCTGTTAGATGAGGCAGATGCAATGACAAAGGATGCACAATTTGCATTGCGTAGAGGTATTACTATGCTCTATATAGCAGAGCTAAAGCCATTTTGTTGTGTTTTAATGCCCTTCATCTTTTTTTTGCAGTGATTGAGAAATATACAAAAAGTACTAGGTTTGCACTTATCTGTAACCATGTAAACAAGATTATCCCAGCACTGCAATCAAGATGCACTCGATTTCGGTTTGCCCCACTTGATGCTGTTCATATTACTGAGAGATTGAAGCATATTATTAAGGCTGAAGGGTAAGTACCATAATCTCTTACCATATATGCATACTTGTTTACAACTGGCCTAAAGCTCTCATGAGAAATGAAACTCACTGCTCTTCTGGGCTGCCAGTTCATTTTGAGGAACTTTTTTGACAGATATTATGTTTCTTCTTTGATAACTATCTTGGAGGGTAGGGCACTGGGTGGGCTGTGTTGGAAAATGTACTTTCTTACCTTCATTATTATAGCATACGCTGCTACTGCCATTTCATTTGAAGTGATTATAACTTGTCCGCACATGATTGAGGTGATTACCTGATCGGAAGGAGCTCTTTTTCAGGAAGAGTTACACCATTTTTATTTTTATATTTTTCATATATGACATCTTAAAGGAAAAATTTTAGGAAAAATTCAAATTTTTCCAAATGAAAATAAAACTAAGATCGAAATAACTTGAATTTGAAATTTTATGAAAGAGAAATTTCAGTGTTTCAGGTACATCATTTTGTGTTGGATGTTTGTGTATGCAAAATATTCATAAATTATCTCTGTATTCATTTGCACATAAATGCAGAAATGCTCTGTTCCAATGGATATCATGCTTTCTTGTTACGTCTTACATATTACTTAATTAATTATTCAATTTTGAACCATTTTTTAGTTGACTACTATGATTTATTTGTTGAACAATTCAGTCATTTAGATTTTTTTCAAAAGAATTTTCTTTTGGAGCGGACTATTTATTTATTTTTGGTCCAAGATCGCTACCCTGCGGTGACTCTAGCATCTTGTTGTTACAGCTGTAACTTTGTGATTCAACACTTAATAACTTCCAGTGTGATGACTTCAATTTTGTAATTTGTCTAGGCTTGATGTTACAGAAAGCGGCTTAGCAGCACTTGTTCGGCTGTGTAATGGAGATATGAGAAAGGCTTTGAACATTTTGCAGGTTGCATTTGATAAGTAACTATGCCTGTTATATTTGGTTGAATTTCATTTTGGGAGTATTTCAGCAATCTACAGTACTATAAATTCTTGAATATCCTCAACCTCATACTTAGTTTGCAATTTCTCCATATTTGATATTTAGACATACTTCTATACAATATTTTGTATTTGGACTTTGGAATGTATAAAGGAAATGTGGAAAACTGCATATAATTGAATAAGCACCAACATCAGTAGGGACATGGATTTGAAAACACAGCAGCATGACAAAATTTAAGGCATCCAAAATTCCAAATGTCTATCCAAATGCTTAGGATTCCTATCAACTTGCTGCTGTGGAAATGGTGTTATCAAAGGGTATGTTCTGGATTATTTGTGCCAATGGATCCTTGATGATATATTTTGTTGCTTCATGTTTGCAGTCAACGCATATGGCTTCTCAGCAGATAACAGAAGAAGCTGTTTATCTTTGTACTGGAAACCCATTACCCAAAGACATTGAGCAAATATCTTCCTGGCTTCTGAATGAACAATTTGCAGATAGTTTTAAAAGTATGAAGCTGGTTTGTTACTCCTTTTGATGTTATTTTGTTCAGATAATTTCACTAAGCAATTTACTTATATTTTGTTTGCATAATTTCCCATAGGAATATATGAAATCATGACAAGAAAAGGATTGGCTGTGGTGGATATTGTGAGAGAAGTCACAATGTAAGCCTATGCATCATGCTAACTTTTTAACTTCTTGGCAAATCCTTTTTCTTGATCTTGATTTCTCTGTATTGTTATCACAGGTTTGTTTTTAAGATTAAGATGCCTCCAAGCGTTCGAGTACAGTTGATGAATGATTTGGCTGACATAGAGTATGTATTCCCGTCCTGCATACTATCTTCCTTCTCCCAAATTTGACAGATATATGGCAACACTAGAGGTTACTCATATCTGCACCACTTGTATTGTGATACTTTAGTCTCTCCCTTGCATTTCCCAGGATTAATTTATGGTGACCATTGATTATTTTTATGCCTAAGATGATCTCTTTTAGATGTGCTGGGTATGTGATGGGTTGTATTTTATAACACAAAGAAATGCCTTGAACTTATGATGGGCCAGCCTTCGCAAGACCCTTATTCTTTTTAACATCTATGACTTGCATCCTTTTCTTCCTCCTTGCCTCTAGTGACAGATACACAGAGAAGTACCTTGAACTTAAAATGGGCTAGCCTTTGCGGGACCCGCATTCTTTTTAACATCTAGACTTGCATCCTTTTCTTCCCCCTTGCCTCTAGTGCAGTTTCAAAGTGAATGGCTGAATTATACTAATACTCCTCTGGTCTTTAACATATGACCTAATTGAAAAGTTGATGTTGGTTTTAAAAGTAAGACCTGTTTTACATATTTATCAATTTTTGCCCAAATTAGCCCTATTGATGATATTCCCTTGACAACAATCAAGTAGGAGAGAGAGTAGAGGAAATTGAGAAAAATAATTAGGGTGTTTTAGGGAAAAAAATATCATATTAACTAACTTCCTTAATATAATCAAATTAGTTAATTATGTCTTTTTGTTGTTGTTGTCAGAATTACCTCTTATATTAAGGATAAGAGGAGTATAATCTTTTGGGTTGTTGGAGACTGGAGTTCTGGCTTATGATAATGAAAATGTAATTTGTCTGTTCATGCAGGTACAGATTGAGTTTTGGGTGCAATGATAAGCTGCAGTTGGGATCGGTTATTGCTTCTTTCGCACGTGCTAGATCTGCACTGGTTGCGGCCGCTAGTTAACTTGCTTCTGATGTTTAGAGCGGTATTGCTTTTTACTTTCTTGGTTAGGGACGTTTGGGTTACTCCGCCGACTTGTAACTTCTGTGACGACAAGAATCTCAAGCTGTATAAAAGAAATTAACCTTGTGAGATGAGTTCGCTCACGTTTTGGAGAACAGTGATTTCAAAATTTTAATGCAGGCTTTTTTTTGTCTCCATAATTACTGCTTAATGTATTGTACTTTATCCCGGGTTCAGCCTTTTTGCGGGTTCATCTAAACCACATCATTCAGTTTGTCAATAGCCACAATCTAAATTTTTTCTACTACAACTCATGACCAACCTCTTTGGATATAGAAGTTCACAGTTGAGAGCTTGTAGGTTCAATCCTAATTCTAACCTTAGGCTATTAGTGCATTCCTTTCTAGTTCATAAAGTTCAGATTTATATCAGGCTTTTGTGGCCTGCCGTATCTCGATATTGCATTGCATGACTTTTTCTTATTGATAAGAAGGATTTCTGCATTAGTAGGGTCTATGTGTCCATCTAACTACGTCGGATTCACCCTAATTGCTTTTTCTACCTTTGGAAAATTCACACTAATTTCTTTGCGCCTGCATATAATGTGTATGTATATATATTGATTAAAAAACAGCTACATTTTTCTTTAATATAAAACCTATTTTTCTTTAATATAAAACCTAATTGATTAATTTAAAGAAATTAAAAAAGTTAAATAAATTACTTTAAGATGTTTATGTTTATCAGTTTTTCTAAATCAATTTGTTTGACTTAAAAAAATTATAATTAACTAATTTAATTTCTCTTCTCAATCTCTCTAAATTATGGTAAATAGTTTTTATAATTAAGACCGGAGGAAGTAACATGTAATATTTGGATGGTGTTTGAGATAGCGTTAATGAAAATGTGCTTCTGCCTCAAAAGTTACTGTACCATTGAAGTCATTTTTTTGGCTTCCAGCTTCACAGTGAATTAGTTAGCGTAATGGGTACAGTATACATGTAGTCAAAATCGCGCTTTAAGCGGCCGCTTTACGCTTTTTTTAAAAAACGTGTTACGTGGGGGAAAAAACGCACCAGAGGTAAAAGCGTAAAAAAGCGCCGCTTTAAAGCGTAAAAGCGTAAAAACGCAGCGTTTTTTGCAAAAAAGCGCCGAGTTTACTAAGGGACTTAAGTGAAAGTTTTAAAAGTTCTGGAGAGGGACTAAAGTGAGAATTTTCAAACTATTTTGGGGCAGAAATGAAATTTCAAAAACATCTGGGTCCTTTTCTGTAATTAATAAATAAAGATCATTTTACCCCTAATTACACTTAATTCAATACAAATGTTCCTAACTCAACTTAGTACTTAATCATACAATAATGTCCCACAAAATGCATTAAAAATCCCAATTTAATCATGTAAAATCATATAAAAAATATAGTTTGATCAATGACAATGTTAGATATTTTGATTGATATTGCATTAATCAAGATATATGTGTGTATGAAGGCATATTTGTACCTTATATACATAAGCAGGTAAAAACTCCGTTTTATTTTACGATTTTACGTTTTACGATTTTTCATTCTCTTTTTCCGTTTTTACGTAAAAACTACGCTTTCACTACCATGGGTACAGATCCCATTTGATTTTTTTTTTTTTTTTTTTTCTGGTCCCAGATACTTATGCGAAGTTTAGAGAGTTGTCTTGGTCAAAACATGATGGTGAGAGGGTTGAATGGATAGGTGCCATTTTTTTTTTTTTTTTTTTTTTTTACTTTCATCCATTAAACATATATTTAATTGGGGAAATCCCGTATAAATACCATTTGAAATGTAAAAAGACTGAGAAGTGATAAGGACCTATGAGAGATATGCAAATTCGGATGAAATTACCCTTTTTCTCGTAGTTTTAAATAAATTAAAAAAATAAAAATCACCCTCGCCTCGAGGGCCGCCACCACCGGCCGATGGTTTTTTTTTTTTTTTTTTTTAAAAAAAAAGATTCATTGAAAGTGTGAGAGGTGGGGTTCAAACCCCCCACACCTCCATGGGGCCAAGCAGCCCAACCACTAGGCCACTTGGTTCCTTTAATATATATATATATATATATATGCATTAACAAATATATATATTCTTCTTAACATTTTTTCAACGGTAGTTACAAATCTTTCAACGGCATTTACAATTTTTTTTAAGGTTTACCTTTTTGGCCTCCGAGGAAAAACAAAAAACTAATGTATTATCACAAATCTTTCAACGGTAGTTATAAAACTTTCAACGGCATTTACAACCTTTTTTTTGAGGTTTACCTTTTTTGCCTCTAAGGGAAAAACAAAAAACTAATGCATTGTCACAAATTTTTCAACGGCATTTACAACTTTTTTAGGTTTACCTTTTTTGCCTCTGAGGGAAAAACAAAAAACTAATGCATTATCACAAATCTTTCAACAGTAGTTACAAATCTTTCAACGGCATTTACAACTTTTTTTTTGAGGTTTATCTTTTTTGCCTCTAAGGAAAAACAAAAAAACTAATGCATTATCAAAAATCTTTCAACGGCATTTACAACTTTTTTTTAGGTTTACATTTTTTGCCTTTGAGGGAAAAACAAAAAATAAAGCATTATCACAAATCTTTCAACGGCATTTACAACTATTTTTTTTTTATGTTTACCTTTTTTGCCTCCGAGGAAAAAAACACAAAAATAACGCATTATCACAAATATTTCAACTAGTTTACAAATCTTTCAACGGCATTTACGACTTTTTTTTTTAGGTTTATCTTTTTTGCTTCGAGGGAAAAACAAAAAAATAATTCATTATAACAAATCTTTCAACGAATTTACAAAATTTTCAACAAAGATATACGACTTTTTTTTTTTTTCTCTCAAAGGCAAAAAAGATAAACCTAAAAAAAAAAAAAAAAGTTGTAAATGCCGTTGAAAGATTTGTAACTACCATTGAAAGATTTGTTATAATGAATTTTTTGTTTGTTTTTCCCTCAGAGGCAAAAAAGGTAAACTTCAAAAAAAAAGTTGTAAATGCCGTTGAAAATTTTGTGAATGCCTTTGAAAGATTTGTAATTGCCAATGAAAGATTTGTGATAATGCATTATTTTTTTATTTTTACCTCGAGGCAAAAAAGATAAACTTAAAAAAAAAAAAAAGTTGTAAATGCTTTGAAATTTTTGTAAATACCGTTGAAAGATTTGTAACTTCCGTTGAAGATTTGTAATTGAAAAAATGTTAAGAATAATATATATATTTCTTACTGCATATATTTATATATTAAAGGAACCAAAGTGCCTAGATGTGTGTTGCCGGGTTGAACCCCACCTCCCACACTTTCAATGATTTTTTTTTAAAAGAAAAACCCCACCCTCCCAAAAAAAAACCCACCCCCCCCCCAAAAAAAAAAAAAAAACCATCATCGATGGCGAGCATCGGCCGGCGGTCCTCCGAAGAGGGTGATTTTTTTTTAATTTATTTAAAACTAAGAGCAAACGGATAATTTTACCCGAATTTGCATATCTCTCATAGGTCCTTGTCACTTCTCGCCTTTTTACAAATTCGGGACTTCGAGGGTTTTACAAATTCAAATGGTATTTATATGTAATTTTCCCTATCTAATTCAATATTCCACTGTTTACAATTTTTTTCAAAAATAATTTTATTTTTATATAATTTTAATTTTAAGTTTTCACTTAAATTATCTTAATATATACATATAATTATATGTATTATTTTATAAGATTCATATCCTTTACTCTCATTTTTCATCTAAACTTACTTTTTCAATTAATGTTACTTTTTTTTATAAAAAAAAAAAAGGTATTTCTAACACCATCAATTTAAACATAAATTACATTATACTATCCAACTTCTGCCTTAATTTTACTTATTCTCTTAAATTATTACAACATATACCTATAATATATATGTATGATTTAATAAGATTTATGCATTTTCCCCTCAGTTTCCATCTAAACTTGTTTTTCAAATTATTATACAAATAAGTTTCAGATTGAAAAAACAAAGGCACTTTTACTATCATCAATACACACATAAATCACATTTATAATCTAACTTTTATCAATTCTTAAGTTTGCAAAAGTCAAATTGAAAAAAAATTGTAAAATCCTCCATTTTTAAAGAACAATTATTAATTAATAGTTTGATTAAACCATTCATCAATAGGTTTTATGCACAAAGTTGAGCTTTGGATCTTACCAAGTTCAAACTTTTTCAAAATAACCAGAATATACTAGAGTACACCCTAATGTGGCAATACACAATAGTTCAACATGTATAAAAAGGATGGAAGCACTACTGTTAGCAAATGTAGCTTAAGCTTCCGAAGCTTTCCTTGATAGACCAACACGAGAACAATCACATGAAAAATGTTTGTAACCATCAATCCAACTCATTATAAATATTAACATGTGCTCATGAGGTGCTAAGTGGAACATTTTATATAACAAAATACTAGAAATATAATTCATAAATTTCAAAATCACAAATTCTGTATTAAAAATTTTCATATCATAAATAACATATATAACATGTCAAGCAAAAGATTGATGCATCGACCATCCTTATTATCCCATCCCAACCTTATAACTGCTAACAGAACCCATGGGCTATAACATAGTAGGTTTATTTTCTTTGACAAGACTGCACCAAGCTCTCCAATGATGTGGTGTAGCCCGACCAAGTACTACAAAACTCATATTGGACCGTAAGTTCACTTTCATTCTAATAGAGAAAGGTGTCATTGTCACAAGGGCCAACCCTTAACCCGGCCAAAGGAAAATGATTATACCAAGGGTCCTAAAAATGTCAAAGTCATCCACTGTGCATCGAGTGGTGGCATACCACGTGGTATTTTATACATAATAACTCCCTTCACCATTCCACATCCATCACCGCTTCACATCCAACCATATGCAACAATAATAAACAATCATAATTTTGGCATGTATATATGAAATTTGTAAAAATAGTACATCTTTTCAATAAATTATTAAGATAACAATACTATTTAAACTCATGAAATAATAACAAAAATGTATTTTCCAAAACATATAATATCATAATTTTCTATCTCAATAAAAATTTCAAAAATACTCACAAACAACATACTAACATATATAACAAATGCAAAGTAGTTATCTCAAGTTCTTGACACAAAAATTAAACTTGAGAGACATCAAGTCTGTTAACTGAATAAAATAAATAATAGATTAGGCTAGATCCAAAAAAATTTTTACTCGGATATGTCTAGCTGTCATCAATAGTCATATAACTGATATATCACGTGTCTAGTTCAAGTTGTTATAAGCGTGAGGATAAACACGTATTTGTTAGAATGTTGTTATTCATTCCTTTGTTATTAACGTCACAATTTCTATATAATGTAATCCGATGTACTCAATTCAATAGATTGATTCTTCTCTAGAATTGTATCTCTATCATAGAGATATTGGCATGGTATCAAAGCCATAGCCACGCCGCAAAGTCTGATTTGTTTTCCGGTCAAATATGAGAAACAGAGATAGAAGCATTGGCGGTAATTAATCTCTATCTCCGGATTGATGTATCACCAATACAATGTCCACAAGTGCTTTTCCGACGTCCGACGATCCAGCAAGCTTGAATAATCATAATTTTACAAATAAAAAGATTATGGCATAAGCTTGATGACTCCAACTACCTTATATGGAAGCAACAGGTCTACTTTATGGCTAAACAACATCGCTTATTTTCTTATATTGATGGATCTGTGTGTGTATAGCCAAAAAGAGTTCGCAATATTGAGACCATTTCAAAGGTTGATAATCCAGCGTTTGAGACATATAAACAACTTGATTCGGCCCTTGCTATGAGGCTTCTGGCTTCGGCAACTCCTTCTGTACTCCCTAACTTAGTTGGCTTAGAAACTTCTGCTCAAATTTGGCTTAAACTGAACAGGTTACACTCTGATAAATTTGATTCTAAGATTATGTATTACAAAAACTTGTTGACGAATCAACATAAAGGTGAACTGAGCATGAGAGATTATTTGGCTAATCTCAAATCCCTATGTGATCATCTAGCTCTATTAGGCGAACTAGTGACTGATACAACTAGGATATCTCATGTCCTAAATGGTCTCACTATGGAATATGAGTCGGTTATTGCAATTATCAATGCTACTAAGCCAAAATTTGATCTAGATATAGTGACTACAATGCTACTTGACTCTAAAGCTCGACAAAAATCTTTTATCTCAAACTCTATCTCTCAAGCACACTACTCTGCTGCATCATCAAAATATTTGGACTAAACTCAAGATGATCCAATGATATTTGCTACTCAGTCAAATATTAATAATGTACCAGCTGATTCCGTGGGACAATTCTCAGCACCAGGTTTTCGTGCTCAGTATAACAGTAATAAAGGAAGATGCTGTGGTCGTGTCACCTTTTATCAGAATAAACCTTCATGTCAGATCTGCCATAAAGTACGTCATTTAGTTGATGTTTGCTATTTCAGGTATGGTTCAACCTCAAAATCATCCATCGACTCAGGTACACTACACTGAAAACAATCGTATTCATATGATGCCTTATGATGCATATGATTATGCTAATCAATGTAATTGGCCTAATCAATACACTAAAGTTCCTATCATGACATCTGCACCAGTGACTAAGTCAAATAATCATGTTCCTACTTCTAATGCTACTGGTTCTCAATATGCTAAGTCACATATTGTGAATACATCTTCTTCTGTATTGAGCACTCCAAATACAACATCTGAGTCCATTGTTCCTCAAGCCTTTGTTGCTTCTCCTGAGATCATCACAGATGAAGCATGGTACCTTGATTCTAGAGCTACACAACACATCACTAATCAAGTCAATACCTTGCATGCCGCTGACACACCAAAGGGTAAGAGCACTGTTATTGTTGGTGGAGGCAATAACATATACCAGTGACTATATTGGCAATACATGTTTAAATGACTCAACATCTTCTCTTAAACTTAAACAAAGTCTTGTGTGTACCAACCATGCAAAAGAAGTTAATTTCTATTGCACAAATCACTAAAGAAAATAGTGTATCAATTGAATTCTTTCCTCATTGAATTCTTTCCTCATAACTTAACTCTCTAAATATTGTGTCATTAAGGATTTGCATATTTAAGGATCATAAAATACCAAGAGAATCTCTCATGAATTTAAAAATGAAGGGCCTAAAGAGATGAAATTAAGTTTGCTAATAATGCTCTAATAGCCTTGATTAAATAGCAAATCAACTAACCTATGACATTTGCAATAAAAGGACAATTAAGCAACTTGAGTTGAGTCAAGGTAAGTGAGGGCTTGAAATTTCCCTATAAATAGGAGGGCTTGCTCTCTTCATTCTTCACACCAAACTCAACCAAAATAAGGAATGTATAGATTGAATGAAATGCTTCATAAATCACGAAAATTTCCAGAAATAAAGTATATATGTAGGGTTTTCCGAATATATATAATATGTAGTGTTTTGATTCCTGTACAAAGAGATACAACCGGTTGAAGTTAGGCTATTTTTCCGGACGAAATTCTGGGCAACGTTGTGAAAAATGAAAAATGGGAATTTTTCATAAATTCTGGGTATATAAAAGTATTTTTTATTGAAAATATACATCTTTTACAGATCCTCGTTTCGATTTTTGTAGATTTAATTATGATTTTGCGAAGTTAACCGAAAATTCTGCCCAGAAATTCAGCATAGCGTTTTTTTTTTGAAAATGTGAGGGCAAAATTGTAATAATAAATCTCCTCGGTCATATAATAATCCGACGATAACGTATAGGATATCCGAGAAGTCCTAGTTGCACAATGAAGTGATGGACTAGAAATAGACTTGATAATATACCATTGAGTTCAGCATCGGCATTCATCACTTATGTTACTACACATCTCGCATATACTCAACTGATGTCTCTTTGTGGCATCGGAGACTTGGTCACCCACATGTAAGGAACTTTAACGACGTCAAATATGTCTCTTAACTGCTTTGAATATTGCTGTTAATAAATCTTACACGATGAAAGAAATTATACAAAGCTATGTATTGTTGTATCACACGAATGTAAAATGGGCAAAAGCCATCACTTACCATTTAATTCTTCATCAAACTCGTTAAGTTTTCTAAAACTAAGTGTACACCAAAACTCTTGAACTAGTTTTAATGGATCTATGGGGCCCAATGCTCCTTTTTGCTTCTAATGGCTTTGTTTATTATATAGCCTTTGTGGATGCATAATAAATATGAACACCGGTAGGTTCACATGGATTTATCTACTGCATAAAAAATCAAAAGCATTGTAAAAATTCAAAGAGTTCAAGCTTTTTGTTGAGAAAAAGTTCAATACTCATATTCAGCAGGTTCAAAGTGATAATGGTGGAGAGTTTTTAACCTTTGCCTCTTTTCTGGTTCAATGTGGCATCAATCATAGATTCACGTGCCCATATACGTCTGAACAAAATGGCATGGTTGAGTGAAGACATAGATCTATTGTTGAGAAGGCCTACATTATTAGCCATCGTAAAATTGCATCCTTACCTCTTACTACTTATGGAGATGCTTTTATGACAAATTACAACATTCTTGTTCAATCGATTCCCAACATCAAGCTTTTTGTTGAGAAAAGATTTAATACACACATCCAAAGTGTTAAATGGCTCCACTCCTTATGAGAAGCTCTATTGCAGTAAGCCAGACTATTCTTTGTTCAAGGTTTTTGGTTGTAAGTGTTTTCCCTACTTACGTCCTTATAACAAAAATAAACTTGAGTTTAGATCATCATCTTGCATATTCCTTGGTTACAGTTCCCATCATAAAGGATATAAATGTTTAAACAGAACCACAGGTAGAGTATACATAACTAGACATGTGAGCTTTCATGAAAACATTTTCCCTTTCAATCACAATTTAACATCAATCATGCTTCCTGCTAATCATCTAAAATTCCTAGCTTCAAACCACCCCTGCCTCTATCATCCTTATCTCATTTCAGAACCTTGGTATCATTAGTACCATCCTTGTCAATCTCGGCTCCCCCTACTTCATCTCAATCTCAACTAGATAATCCACCTCATACACAACCACATAATTCACCTTCTATATTTGATCCTTGTTCACAGTCTTCATCCTTCGATTCCTCATCATCCTCTCCACATTATCGCCTTGCTCATACTCTGACCAACACTCATTCCATGGTCACTAGAAGCAAATCAGGTACTTCTAAACCTAAGATATTTATTGTGACTGAAGATGTGCATATTCCTACCAATATTGATGAGGCCTTTGCTAATCCTAATTGGAAAAAGGATGTTCAAGAAGAATTTGATGCCTTGCAAAAATTCTAGATGTGGGATCTTGTGCCTTTTCCTACTCATAGAAAGTAATTGGTTGTAGGTGGCTCTGTAGGCTTAAAACACATGTAGATGGCTCAGTTGCGTGGTATAAAGGAAGACTAGTTGCTAAGGGATATTCTCAAGAGGCAGGTGTAGACTACCGTGACACTTTCAATCCAGTGGTTAAAGCCACCACAATTTGTACACTGCTGACTCTTACTATCACGAAAGACTGGAAACTTCATCAGGTAGATTTTAACAATGCCTTCTTAAATGGAGATTTAATTGAAGATGTTTATATGGAATAGCCGCTGGGATTTGTTCAACAAGATGCAAAAGGAAAACTACTTGTTTGTAAGCTCAAGAAGGATTTATATGGTTTGAAGCAAGCACCTCGAGCTTGGTTTGTTAAACTAAGTACATATTTGACAACTCTTGGATTTGTGTTTGCAAAAGTTGATTCTTGCTTATTCATCAACAAGACTAATGATGCAATTACTTATATGCTTGTCTACGTTAATGATCTAGTGATAACTAGGATCCAATGAAGTAGTGGTGCAAAATCTCATTTCTAAGATGAGCGTTGTGTTCTCACTAAAGGACTTGGGTGAACTTTCATTTTTCTTAGGAATTGAATTTCATAGATCTTCCAGAGGAATACACCTGACTCAGAAAAAATATATTCATAATCTACTTTCAAAGACAAAGATGCTTGAAGCTCATGCTTATGCTTCTCCAATGACTGTCAATATTCAACAACTATTTGCAAATGATAGTCTACCATTTGTTGATCCATGGCTGTATAAAAACATTGTTGGTTCACTACAATATCTCTACTATACCAGATTAGACATAGCGATCATTGTGAATAAGCTGAGTCAATTCCTACAAGAAATGACTATTAAGCAGTGGGATTGTGTTCAAAGGCTTCTTCGTTACTTAAATGGTACTAGCACTCATGGCTTATTGCTTAAAACAATGCAACAATTCAATATTCAGTCGTATACTGACTCTGATTGAGGCGGTATTACTACAAAGAAAAAAAATGAAGAGGTTCAGATTATTCCAAAGAACAAGAGATCCACCAGTGGTTATTGCATTTATCTTGGTGCTAATCCAATAATATGGGTATCTAGAAAACAACAAGTGGTCTCAAGATCTGCTACTGAAGCTAAATACCGTAGTGTTGCTGATTCTATTACAGATTTAATGTGGGTACTATTGCTGTTAAAGGAGATGTGTATTGATGTTGTTAAAACACCTTGTATCTGTGTGATAACACTTGTACAATAGCTAGAAAACAACAAGTGGTCTCAAGATCTACTATTGAAGCTAAATACTTCTAACCCTGTACTACACTCAAAGACAAAAGCATGTGGAACTTGATGTTCACTTCATCAGAGAAAAAGTAGCTGCTAGTATTGTGACTGTTGGATATGTTCCTTCGTCTATCAAGTGGCAGATGTGCTCACCAAGCCTCAAGTCTATAACATGTTTGCTTTCTGTAGAGCTAAGTTGAATATAATGTCTCAAGATGAGGTGCATAATGGTGAAGCAAGATGAGCTAACACTTAGCAGGAAGAATGTTAACTGAATAAAATAAATAATAGATTAGGCAGATCAGTATGCTAGTTGTCATCAATAGTCATATAATTGATATATCTGGTGTCTCGTTCAAGTTATTATAAGCGTGAGGAGAAACACGTGTTTGTTAGAATGTTGTTATTCATTCCTTTGTTATTAACGTCATCGTTTCTATATAATGTAATCTAATTTGCTCATTTCAATAGATTGATTCTTCTTCAAACTATATCTCCATCATAGAGATATTGGCAAAGTTCATTCTAAAAATAAATATATAATTATACGTTAATAGAATTAACAAAAATACCAACTAATACAATAATAAATAATTTATTAAATTATAATTTTCTCATTTTAGTTTTGTTAAAAGAAATGACATTTTTATTTATTCCTCGAATCATTGTTTTATTTTTTACTTCTACATTAATTCTCAGTCATTGAGGGTAGAAAGAAAGAAAACCATAAGATACAAAGTTTAAGAAAGCATCCGGATCGCTAATTACATAGGAAGGAAGTGTTTATGTAGAATTTTTTTTTTTTTTTTGTCAAAATTTTTCAGGTAGAATCTTGAATTATGCTATAAACAAAAAATAATGGGAGAATCCCATATAAACACAAATGAAATAGGAAAATCCTATATAAGGCTAGTAAATTTAATAAATTTTAAATTAGGTCAATGACTAAATCTAAAATATTTAAATATTAGTTATTTTTCAATAATACCCTTAACCTATGGTCCAAAAAAAAAAAAAGGAAAAGAAAAGCAAGAATCTAAATAGGGAAAATTAAAGGAACACAGATATTTACATTTAGGTCCCATCAAATGACAAAATTACGAAGTCCCTAGGGACTTCGTATAATATTTCGAGTAGTAAATGACCCTTTTGGACAATCAGCATAAAAAACGCATGAAACAAAGAAAGCAATCGAAACGCACGGGAGTAGCTGTGGAAAAAGGGGAAAACGTTGAAATCAATAAGCATTAAAGGTGGATCGAATCTCCAACGTAGAAGGCAAAGCTTAGGCGTGAAGCTTCATGTCTGGCAAAGCTTAGGCGTGAAGCTGTCATATTTTAAGTTGAATAATCCTTACCCTTCGTTGTATGTTCTTTGCATTCACTTGTTCCCTGTACATTTCCTTCAAGTCCACAATATCCGCGAAGTTCCTCCGATAGGCGCATACATTCAACTACTTTTAGATATATAGCACCCATTTGATGTGATGATGGAACATTGAATAAAAAGTTCTAGGGTTTCATGCTATTGGGTAGGGTTAATTACATTTTGCTCGTTTTTGGGAAGGAAACGGAGGGACTACTCTGTTTTCACTGGTTTGTGGTTGATGTGATGATGAAACATTCAATAAAAAGTTCTGATAGGATTCAATAAAGTTGTTGTTAAAATAGCAATTGTATGTTGTAAATATAGAATTTATTGTTGTAAATCGCCTCTGGAACTCAAGATTTGAAAAAATCCAGGTTCTAAAAACTTGTTGTTAAAACAGCAATTGTATGTTGTAAATATAAAATTTATTGTTGTAAATTGCCTGGGAACTTAAGATTTGAAAAAATCCAGGTTGTAAAAACTTGTTGTTAAAAAACAATTGTATGTTGTAAATATAGAATTTATTGTTGTAAATCGCCTGGAACTTCGAAATCACAAAATCCAGGTTCTAAAAACTTGTTAAAACAACAATTGTATGTCGTAAATATAGAATTTATTGTTGTAAATCGCCTCTGGAACTCAAGATTTGAAAAAATCCAAGTTGTAAAAACTTGTTGTTAAAAAACAATAGTATGTTGTAAATATAGAATTTATTGTTGTAAATGCCTCGGAACTCAAGATTTGAAACAAAATCCAGGTTCTAAAAATTTGTTGTTAAAACGACAATTGTATGTTGTAAATATAGAATTTATTATTGTAAATGCGCCTGGAACTCAAGATTTGAAAAAAAATATAGGTTGTAAAAACTTGTTGTTAAAAACGTTGTTAAAACAATTGTATGTTGTAAATATAGGTGATTTACAACAATAAATTCTATATTTAAAACATACAATTGCTATTTTAACAACAAGTTTTTTGTAAAACCTTGTTGTTAAAGCGGATTTTGTAAATATAGAATTTATTGTTGTAAATCGCCTGGGAACTTGAGTTTATTATTGTAAATGCATCCACGGAACTCAAGATTTGAAAAAATCTTGTAAAAACTTGTTGTTAAAAGAATTGTATGTTGATTTTTACAACAATAAATTCTATATTTACAACATACAATTGTTGTTTTAACAACAAGTTTTTAGAACAACAAGTTTTTAGGATTTTGTGATTTCTCTGTTCAAGTTCCAGAGCGATTTACAACAATAAATTCTATATTTACAACATACAATTGTCGTTTAACAACAAGTTTTTACGACTTTTTGGATTTTTTCAAATCTTGAGTTCTAGAGGCGATTTACAACAATAAATTCTATATTTACAACATACAATTGCTGTTTTAACACCAAGTTTTTAGAACCTAGATTTTTTCAAATCTTGAGTTCCAGAGGCGATTTACAACAATAAATTCTATATTTACAACATACAATTGCTGTTTTAACAACAAGTTTTTACAACCTAGATTTTTTCAAACCTTGAGTTCCAGAGGTGATTTACAACAATAAATTTTATATTTACAACATACAATTGCTGTTTTAACAACTTTATTGAATGTTTCATCATCACATCAACCACAAACCAGTGAAAACAGAGTAGTCCATCTGTTTCCTTCCCAAAAAATAGAGCAAAATGTAATTAACCCTACCCAATAGCATGAAACCCTAGAACTTTTTATTCAATGTTCCATCATCACATCAAATGGATGCTGTATATCTAAAAGTAGTTGAATGTATGCGCCTAGCTGGAGGAACTTCGTGCGGATATTGTGGACTTGAAGGAAATGTACAGGGAACAAGTGAATGCAAAGAACATACAACGAAGGGGAAGGATTATTCAACGAAAATATGACGGCTTCACGATCTAAGCTTTGCCTAGGACATGAAGCTTCACGGTCTAAGCTTTGCCTTCTACGTTGGAGATTCGATCCACCTTTAATGCTTATTGATTTCAGCGTTTTCCCCTTTTTCCACAGCTACTCCCGTGCGTTTTCATTGCTTTCTTTGTTTCATGCTGATTATCCAAAAGAGTGATTTACTACTCTGAAATAATTACACAGAAGTCCCTAGGGACTTTTGTGTAATTTTGTCATTTGATGGGACCTAAATGTAAATATCTATGTTCCTTGGGACCTGTGTGTAATTTTCCCATCTAAATAAATGTCTATAGCACTCATTACCATCGTTATTCTTTCTGTGCACCCTGTGGAGCATGAATTGAACTGGGTGTTTTTCTGACGAATTTTTAAGTTGGGTATGAATTTCTGCCCTTAGCGAAGAAATATAGAAACAGAGGGGTAGGTCTTGATGGAGGATGAGACTGAAAGGGGAGCAGATTACAATAAGATGGAAGAGAACAAAGGAAGGGCGATGACTTTCGTTATGTATCTTCTGATTTGCAGGAATCCAATTGCTGCCCCATCTAATTGGGACCCATGCTTCAGGAATCCTACCTTGATAAATACTTTCATACGCTCCTCACTCTCCTTCTCTCTTTGATTTCTTGGAAGATTGAAATATGAAATTATTGTTAGACTTTAATTTGATCAAATAGAAAGCCCCTTCCGATGGAATTTTCAATTGAAAGAACATCTTATATAATAGTTGATGTTTGAAATTCAAAAAAAAAAACAAAAATCCGATAATTTATGGATTTGACAGAAGTTATTTTCAACGGCAATTTGTGAATGAGGATTCAGGAGATATGTCTGTCAAACTCTATTTTTTTAATAACTAAGGGATATAAATGTGTTCTTTGAATTGAAAATTCCAAAGGGATATGATATTTGATCAAATTATTTTTTGTTTGAAATTCAAATTTTTTTAGATAATTTAGATCAAAGTTATTTTCAATGGCAATATGTGAATGATGAAACAATAAAAACTAGATGAGATTTTGATCTAAATCCCTAATTGTAAAAACCTGTTAATAATTTGTTAAATTTAGTAATTGAAAAAAATGGTAATTCAATATTCTTTTTTCAAAAAATTATTGAAATCCCTAATTAAAAGTCAAATAACTTAATTAATAATTTGTTAAATTTAGTAATCCAAATTAGAATTTAGGTAATTCAAGAATTTTTCCAAAAATTATTGAATTTTTTAGTCAATGGAGAAAAGTCAAATATTCTTAATTACGGTCATTTCTAGATGCAAGTATTTTGGTTTTTCAAATGTTCAACTATATGCCCAACTTGGGCATTCTTCGAATTTCCCACCAAGATCAAATTAGCTTTAAAATGTTCTACTATTTGTCCATATATGTTCATTTATTTCACCTTGTCAGTTCCTGCATTTGTTTCGAATGTGACAATGCACTGATTCTCCTCCTCCTTTCTCCTCTGTTATTCTTTTCAATTCCAGTTCTTTCTTCATCTTTGTTTTGTTTTGCACGTTCGAACGCGCCGGAAAATATGATGAATGGAATATATGCAAACCCGCCCCCTCCACTTGTCGATCTCTGTTGACATACGGAGGACCAAAACGGCCTCTGTTCTTCCACTGATCTATACGGTGCGTTTTGGGAGATGAGCTTTTGGTGCTCATACATGCGCTGAGGACTCCTGTTTAACATTTACCGCCAACGGCCGTTGAGTAAACCCGCGGGCAGAAAGCGTCGCTGGCGGTAGTAGCTTAGAAGTTAGAATTGAGTCTTCGCGACGGCGGATAGTCTTAGTTCCGATGGAGTTACCGGAGTGCCCGGTGTGCCTCCAAACCTACAACGAAGAGAGTACAATTCCTAGGGTTCTTGCCTGTGGTCACTCGATTTGTGAATCTTGCCTTGTTGAACTCCCACAGCGATACTCCACCACCATTCGCTGCCCTGCGTGTACCCAACTCGTCAAGTACTCAGCTCAGCAAGGCCCCTCTTCCCTTCCCAAGAACATCGACCTCTTGAGACTCTGTCTCGAACACCCATCTTCTTCCGATGTCTCGCAGAATTCGAAGTATCATTCCGCAAAGAATGGTGACGATCAACATGAACTTTTTCCTCGGTTCTGGTCGGACGAGTTATATGCCGCTTGGAAGGATTGGATTCTCCCACACGACGTGGTTTCAATTGAGTCTGAACCTGGCCGAGAAGGCCTCGCTCTTGGCCCTCTTCTACGTGGGCGATTCATTTCATCTTCTTCTTTGAAAGGTAGAGTTTGCATAAAAGAAAACCAGAGCTTGAGCCTTGCTCCGATTGCTTCTCTACCTCCCTTCAATCATTCCAAGTTAAGACTTAGTTATGAGTCCCGAATTATGATTTGTTTGGAGGAGATGAAAGAGGTGCAGAGGCAAGAATTAGCATTGTTTCTCAAAGCGTCCATGAAACAAAATAGGTTATGTGATGCTTATGGCTTGTGGAGTGACTTATTAGACGGTCATTTATATTTAGTGTGCGCGAGACACAATGGCAGCGTTGCTGAGAAGTCTGGTGAGTTGAGAAGTGGGTTTGTCGGTCTCGCTGGAGATTCTTTGAATAGAGATGGATTTGTTAGTTTTTCAATGATAGGTTTGAGTATTTGTGAAGCCTTGTTTGCGCTGCACACTGAAGGTCTGGCTGCCGGCTATGTCGGACTTTCTTGCTTCTGTTTTGATGAGCTCGGTGGCATTTATTTCAATTTGAATGAGGCATTAGCAAAGGGAAGGGAGGTTCTTATGGATGTAATGGATGCCATCTCTAGTGGCACTTGTAATATAGATAAGCAAGAAGCAATTTGTGAGTATGTCTTTAAACATGAGAATTTCATTAGCCCAGAGGGTTTGTTTGAATTATTGCCGAAGGAGACTATTACTCTAGAGAGTGGGTTCTCAAGATACCCCGTTGGATATAGATCCGATGTATGGTCATTGGGCTGTGTGCTGCTGCACGCTCTTTTTGGAGATGCTCTCCCCCGGTATGCATTGGAAATGAATGAGGAGAAGAAAGGTTTTGACCTTTTAGCTAATTATATTTGTTGGGTGGAAAGAGTTGATTCCTTGTTGGAAGATGAATTGGGATCCGAGTATTTGCTGTTGAGGCAGACTCTTAGAAAATGTTTGGAAATAGATCCAGGAAATCGCCCAGATGTGGCAGGTGTGAGAAAATGCATTTGGGATATGCTCATCAAGCCTCCATTTGATGTTCTAGGCAACTTGGAGGTTGCGATAGATGGAAACAGTGCATGTTGCTGCTTGATTCTGGGGGAGTTGTGTCAGTTTCCCCAGGATCCCTCAAAACCACAGAGAGAATGTGAGTTGCAGGACAAAGAAGGTGGTGATGCACCAAATTTTGTTGTGGACAGGAAGGAGAAGCCTGGAGATTTTGTTGGGGGCCTCTCGAAGGAAACGACTGAAGTTAAAGATCTAAGAGGCCATCTGGATTGTATCACTGGATTGGTTGTTGGAGGTGTAAATCCTAATTTTATTATATTACATATTTATCACTCTCAGTTATCCTCCTTAGTTTTGTTAATTTGTTTTGCCTTGATGACCCAAAAGTTAAGACTATAATTTTGGATATAACAGAAGAAAGTTTATTTTAGTTTCGGCATTGAAGTGGAACTCAGCTCAAGGTCTTCCACCATTTGATAGACCATGCATCCAATTTAAATATGCTTCCGATTAGAGTGCCAAATGAACCTGAGGCTTCTGAACTGATTTGGTCATAGTTTCTCATGCCTTAACTGTTTTTGAAATCTTAGAAAGATCTTATACGTGTTGGCACTGTATGGTATGTTGCAAAATTGAAAACTACTCCCTTTGGTCTCAAATATAAGCAAATCTAACCCTTTCACAAGGTTTGAGGAAGTTATTTGTCTTTCTTAATTATGTCTGAGATTATTTTTTCCCCCAAAATACCCCTGTTATTCTTGTATTAAAATACACCATTACATATATGTGCATTCTCATCTAAGGGTAGAGTTGGAAATCTTCATTTAATGCACCTCAAAACGGGAGAATTTGCTTATCTTAAAGCCCAAAATTTTTTTGATAGTTTTTGCCTATGTTTGAGACCAGAGGGAGTATATTGAAAGCTTAGTTCTTTATCAGCATCATGTCTGCTTTACTACGCCAAGGCTAGAGTTTCACTTCAGTGGCGCCTGATCTGTCTTGGTTTGTTGTGATTGTGAGTGGATCATAACCATTATGCATATTTGTATTTGAATGGCTTTTTTCTTTGGTTTTGCAGGGGGATTTCTGTTTAGCTCCTCATTTGATAAAACTATCAATGTATGGTCATTGCAGGTAACACTTCAAAACGCAACTGTCTGATAACATTTTTGATGGAATATGAGAATGAGATATTTTGAAGAATCCTTCTATAGAAGGAAATCTACTTGATTTTATATATTTTATTAATTTCTGTTTTAGTAGGCTGCAAGTTGATGTTTTATTAATATTTTATCAAGCAAGTTGATGGTTTTCTTAATAGGAAAGAAAAGGTAGATGCAAGTGGGAGAAATTTTGTTATTTAATAGGTTTCCTCATTAGGAAGAAACCCTCTGAGCAAAAAAAAAAAACATTAGGAAGAAACCTTATTTTATTATTATTTTTATATTTACTTCTTAGGAAGGAAACTTGCAAGTGCCTTCTATAAATAGCCACTAAGTAACACATGTATTGGGAGACTTTGATGAATGAAAAAAATATTGTTGCCATATGAGTTCTCTCTTCCCCCCTTGGTCTTTTTTCTCTCCCCCTCAAATTCTGATTCATTCTCCCCTCTAACTCTCCTCTGTTTCAGACTTTCAGCATCATTTTCCCCCTTCCTTCTCAGTTTCAGATCTATTTTCCCTCTCCCTCACCTCTGTTCAGCATTAGATCTAAGTTTGTGCGAGTGTTTTACATCAATTTTACTGGAGGAATAATCTCATTCAATATATTGTTATAAGGATGCCATTATTGCTGTTGTTGGTAATGAAGATTCAGTGATATAAGCAACTTTACAACTCCTTGAGCTATATTTGGCTATTAAGAACTGACTTGAATGCTTGTTATACAATTTAGAATATTAATTGATTTATAGATATGACAAGGTTGTAAGGGCTATGTGGTTGTAGCCATGGAATAAAAAGTTAATTGTGATACAAGCTCTTTATCTTTTATTCTCTCAATGAGGCTCCTCTGTATTATGTAGGACTTTTCTCATTTTCACACCTTTAGAGGTCATGAGAATAAAGTCATGGCTCTGGTTTATGTGGATGGAGAAGAACCCTGGTGCGTAAGCGGTGACAGTGAAGGGGGTATATTTATCTGGGGAATAACTTCCCCTTTTGGGAAACACCCATTGAGAAAGTGGTATGAGCAGAAGGATTGGCGTTTTAGTGGGATCCATTCTATGGTTGTTTCAAGAAATCGTTGTCTTTACACTGGTAGTGGTGATAGATCAATAAAAACTTGGTCATTGAAGGTGAGTATGAGATTTGTTTTGTTAACTGGAAAGAAAAATTTGTTTAAAATGAATTATATGGATTTCTATACATTCTCCCAGGATGGAACTTTAATGTGCACAATGACTGGTCATACATCTGTTGTCTCCACACTGGCAATATGTGATGATGTTCTTTACAGTGGTAGTTGGGATTGTACCATTAGGTTGTGGAATCTTAATGATCACAGCCCTTTGACCGTGCTGGAGGAAGATGTGCCTAGAGAGATGAAAGCTGTCCTCTCTGTTGCAGTCAATAGACATCTTCTTGTTGCATCTCATGAGAGTGGACGCATAAAGGTATTTACTTCCTGGAATTGATGAGTTGTGTACCACTTGAAAATAATATAGGGACTCTTTGCATAACTCATGGCTGCCATTGCTGGGTAATATTGGTTTTATTCTCTGCTAGTATAGGTCTGGAGAAATGACGTCTTCATGAGCTCCAAGACATTGCACAGTGGTGCCATTTTTGCTATTAGTGTTCAGGGGAAATTCCTTTATACAGGAGGTTGGGACAAAAAAGTTAATATACAGGTACAAGTGCAAATTATGTGCTATTGTGTTCTGTTCTTTGCATCGAAATGTATGTAAAGTCCGTTTTCTCTGTTCAATATTTCATTGCTTTAAAAAAATTAATTATTGGTATTTCATTTATATATTTATTTTGTAAGTTTTTTCCAATTAGCATATAAGCTCATTGGCAAAGTTATTGAACTGTAGGAATTGGCAGGGGATGAGTTTCAGTTGGTTGTCAATTCAGTTGGATATATTCCTTGCAGTTCTGTTGTAACAGCTATATTATGCAGCCAAGGAAAACTCTTTGTTGGGTTTGCTGACAAGTCTATCAAGGTAAGTCACATCATATACTTCAATTATTTGTTATCTGGCCTCAGCATTTTCATTTCATTTTTTTAATGAGACATGATGCTTTTAGGTGATGCATTATGCATAACTGAAGATTGGTTATCTTGAAGTTTATAATTTTAGCCATTGTCTATATTTATAGTGATATAGAAGTCTTTCCTCACTAATAAAGAGACTTGTTCAAGGCAAGCAGCCTGAAACTATGTTATTTGCTGTAAAGTGAGTGTCATGTGATGTGATATCAGATGTATCATTTTGTAATTCTCTCATTTGATTCTACGGGCACACTTCCGAACTATCTTAAATGACTTTATACCATTTTATCCCCTAGATAGATGTTACATTAACTTTTCCTCATGTATAATTATTACAAATCTTGTCTTTTCTTGTAAAACCACACATTTTTTTTTTTTGACATTCTTATCTGTCACCCCAAAATTCTTTTCATTGTCCCTATAATGCTTAACATTTACTACTGTTAGGAAATATATGTAAATATATAAGAATTAGACATAGAATCAGGGATTACGATTGATTAAGGAATCAATCATCATAATGAGTCATTAATTCTGAGGCTCCTCTCTTATGTATAAATACCCCTCTCTTATATGTGAATAGATACACATTTTCTTATTCTATCTCTCTCTGGCTTCACATGGCATCAAAGCTCTAGGTTCTGTTTCTCATTTTTTTTATTTTTTTCCTCCTTCCGTTGGCATTCTCGCTTCGTTGGAGAGAGAGAAAGCGAGTTAGGGTTCTATTCTCGGTCGTCTTTCACTAGAGGTCTTGATCGGCGGAACCCTACCGGCTGCTTGCCGTTTCACCTACGCGTGACACTTCATGCGCCTCCTAGAGCTCTGTCATCCGTTGCACGTGTCGGCGCGTGATGCTGTTTTCCGGCAAGTTATTTGTCGCTGTTTGCTTCTTCAGGTTCGACTTATTGAATCTGGCTTGACCCAAGTTGTTTCGTGCCCATCTCTTGAGGTTTCGCCTTCAGGCCTGATCGTTTTTGCTTGTCTGTGTGCTCTATTTCAAGTTGGTAGTGTTGTTTTGATCCTTGAATTTGTGTTTGCAGTGTTGGTTTGGTATTTGGTTGTTGCCTTGGCAGTCTTTCTCCTGTTTGGTAGTTGGTGTGGCTGCCAGACTGGGTTCCTTGGTGATTCTTCAACTTTGGTCTTCCTCTAGTAGGTGGTTTTTGGGTTCTTTGGTTTGCTGTTTGGTGTGATTTGTTTGTTGTCTATTGCCTTGTGCATTTGTCTTTTGGTTGAGATTGCGTTTTATTGCCTAGGTTTGGTATTTTTTGGTGTGGCTTCTTCTGCGTTGCTTGGCCCCATGCAAGATATTGGGTGTTTGGTCCCTGTTCTCTTTGGTGTCTTGGTGCGATCCTCTCTGATGAGGCTTTCTGCTCACTGTTGGGAATAGTGTTCTTTGCATTGGTCTTTTTCATGGCTGGTGATCTTGCTCGAAGAGTTTGTTGTGGTGCTCAACTTGCATTTGTGAGGATCGATGGCTAAATCTAAGTGTAGTTCTTCATTTGCTTGTGTTATAGGTAATATTGCTTCTAGTCTTGCTACTTTTTCATAGTGGATCATCGATTCCGGTGCTACTGATCATATGACAAGTAACACCATTGGTTTTCCTCGTATGCGCGTTATGCCAATCCCTCTAGTATAACAATTGCCAATGGCTCTTATTCTCATGTTCTTGGCTCTGACACTGTTCAACTTACCCGCCCATTTCCTTATCCCATGTTCTTAATGTCCTTGACCTTGCATTTAATCTTTTGTCTCCTAGCAAGCTTACTTGACAATCAAACTGTTTCATCACTCTCTTTCCCGACCATTGTTTGATTTAGGATCTCATGACGAAGTAAGTTATTGGTAGGGGCCTAGAATCTGGTGGCCATTACTTCCTTGAGGATCAGGTATCGTGCACAGTTGCGTACTCTGGTGGTTTGTCCCTTTTTGACGTTCATTGTCGTTTAGGTCATGTGGCTTTGTCTTCTTTGAAGAGGATGTATCCTCAATTTGATCATTTGTCGTCTTTAGAATGTGAGTCATGTCGGTTTGCTTAACATTATCGTGTTCACTTGGCACCTTAAGTTGATAAATGAGTTGCATCTCCCTTTGATTTAGTCCATTTTGTTGTTTTAGGCCCATGTCATTTCGAGTCCAAGCCTGGTTTTAGGTACTTTATTACTTTTGTTGACGATTTCTCTTGTACCACCTAGCTCTATTTAATGAAAATTCATTCCGAGTTGTTTTCTCACTTTTGTAATTTCTGTGCTAAAATCAAAACTTAGTTTGATGTATCTGTAAAATCTTTATGGAGTGACAATGCTAAAGAGTATTTTTCTACCCAATATCAAAGCTATTTACTCCAGCATGACATGCTTCATCAATCCTCCTGTCCAGATATCGGCTCTAACTGGTGTTGCAGAACGTAAGAACCGACACTTATTAGAAGTTGCTCGGGCTCTCACGTTTCAAATGAATGTTCCCAAGCTTTTTTGGGCTGATGTTGTGTCTACTGCGTGTTTTCTTATTAATCGTATGTCATCTCTTATCCTCAATGGTGCCACTTCATACACAACCTTGTTTCCTATTGACCCTAAAATCTATGGTTTTGCCTGTTTTGTTCGTGATGTTCGTCCTACTGTTACCAAACTTGATCTCAAGTCTCTTAAGTGTATCTTCCTTGGGTATTTTCGGGTTCAAAAGGGTTATCGGTGCTATTTTCCCACTCTTCGGCGTTATCTTGTGTCTACAGTGTCACATTCCATGAGTCGGCCTCGTTCTTTCCTGTCTCTACTCCATTTACATCCCCTGTCTCTACAGATGACACCATTGAAAGTCTAGATGATCTCGTGGTCTACACGGTTCAGTTACCACCAGTGCAAGCATCTGACTTGACACCTGCTCAACCACCTATTAATCATGTTTATTGGATACATTCTAGGGCGAGTAATGTAGTCAATCAACTTCATGACCCACTAGTGCCTGCTTCGGTGTCTGATCCGGAATTAGTTCCTTCTGCTCCTGCTTCTAAACCAGCAATAGTGCCTAATATTTCTGATACTCTTGATACTTCCGCGCTTGCCTTTGAACCACACACAGTGTCTGATACTTCTGATTTCTTGCCCATTGCCCTACGCAAAGGTAAACGTACTTGCACCTATCCTATTTATTCTTGTGTTTCCTATAACCATTTGTCTCCTCCATCCTGTTCCTTCATAGCATCCTTAGACTCTCTCACCGTTCCCACCACTCTCCAACAAGCCTTGGCCTATTCCGGTTGGCGTGTTGCGACGGAAGATCAAATGGTGGCCCTTGATAATGTAGGTACCTCGAATCTTGTTGATTTACCTCTTGGCAAGAAGGCTATCGAATGTAAATGGGTGTTCACGATCAAAACAAAAGTTGATGGAACCTTGGAACGTTTGAAAGCTCAACTAGTTGCCAAGGGTTATGCTTAGACCTTTGTTATTGACTATTTGGAAACCTTCTCCCCTGTGGCAAAACTTTCTTCTGTCTACCTCTTCATTTCTTTGGTAGCCAATTGTGGTTGGGATCTTCATCAGTTGGATGTTAAGAATGCGTTCTTCAATGGTGATCTTCTTGAGGAAGTATATATGGAGTAACCACCTGGTTTTGTTGCTTAGGGGGAGCTTGGGAAGGTATGTCATCTTTAGAAGTCTTTTTTATGGCTTGAAGTAGAGCCCTCATGCTTGGTTTGACAGGTTTATCTCTATGGTTAAGAAGTTTGATCTGATTCAGAGTAAGTGTGACCATTCTGTGTTTTATCAGCGGACGGATGCTTGCATGCTTCACTTAGTGGTATATGTTGATGATAGTGTTATTACGGGTAGCAATGCTTCGGGAATCTCATCACTTAAAGCCTTTCTTAATTCTCATTTCCAAACAAAGGATTTGGGTATGTTAAAGTACTTTCTTGGGATAGAGGTTATGAGAAGTAAGAAAGGCATCCTTTTGACACAAAGGAAATATGTTCTTGTTCTGCTAAAAGAAACCGGGAAACTCGGAGTAGCACCAAGTCGTTTTCCCTTGATAATTCTTTCTTGGACATTGGTGATAGCATACCTTTTGATGAGCTACTTGAGATGTGAGAAAGAAAGTTGACCTGGAGAAGATCAAGCTGTTTGCTTATCCTAAGAGAGACCGTAGATTGATTAAGAAGTTAAACTATTTTACAGTGACTTGCCCCAATGTGACCTTTCTAGTTAGTGTGCTTAGCCAATTCATGACTGCACCAACCGTTGCTTTGTGGGAAGCTTTAGAGCATGTCTTACATTACTTGAAGGGCTCACTTGGTCGTTGTATACTCTATACGAATCATGGCCACAACAAAATTGAATGCTTTTGTGATGTAGATCATGCGGGGTCAAAGGCTACCAGAAGATCCACCACAAAATATTGCGTGTTTGTGGGTGTAAATTTAGTATCCTGGAGGAGTAAGAAGCAAGATGTGATTTTTCGGTCAAGTGCAAAAACTGAGTATAGAGTCATGGCTTAGTCGGTACAGGAAATTGTGTGGATTCACCAGTTAATGAAGGAGGTTGCTCTTGCCACGTCATTGCTTGCGAAACTGTGGTGTGATAATAAAGTTGCTCTATACATAGCCTCCAACTCCAACTCTTTGTTTCATGAATGTACGGAACACATTGAAATTGATTGTCGCTTTGTGCGGGATAAGATCAAGGAGAACTTTATTTCTACCAGGCATGTGCGATCTAGTGACCAATTGGCGATCTTCTGACTAAGGCCTTAAATGAAACTTTGTATTAGCTATCTTTGTAATAAGTTGGGCTTGATTAACATTTACGCTCCAACTGAGGGGGAGTGTTAGGAAATATATGTAAATATATCGAATAATCGGGGATTACGATTAATTAGGGAATTAATCATTATAATAAATTATTAATTCGAGGCTCCTCTCGTGTATAAATACCCATTTTTTATACGTGAATAGATACACATTTTCTTATTCTATCTCTCTTTGGCTTCACAACTACCATATCATATAATATCGTTAGTATTATAATAGTTCGATAAATTTTTCTTTTTGGTAAGATATGTCAAGATCGCACACTTGATGTGTCGGAGAAATTTTTAGCCTCTACTAACATGACAATCGAACATTGACGATAAAATTTTATCTAGTTTGATAGGTACTTTAGGATCACAAATAACTTCTGATGCCTTTCTCCATCTTGATGAACTATGTTGTAAGTTGTAACCTATCTGTAACATCTTCCTCAACTTCACTGTCAATTTGTAACTTCGATATTTGATTCCTCCAAATAATTATGAAGTTGCCTTTTATTAAATCTTTAGTGCAAGCATTGTAAAGGTGCCACGAAAATTTTTGCATTGAACTCTAAGTAATTAAACAAAAACACTAAAAATAACTTACAAGTTTATGGTTATGAAACCTGTCATCACTCTGAGTTCGTCTTTTTTTATGCATCTGAATTGTCCACACTCTTGCGGTTATAATTTTTGTTTGATTCCTCCAGGTTTATCATTGGAATCGGTAGCGTTTCATCAGGTATGGTTCTATTCTAACTAATCAGTGTTAGTGCTAAAACTTCATGGAACTAATTATTCAAATATTTCCATAATATGTATCATCACTTCATTGATTCGCATTCACTTCAAATCCATGCTAATTTAGTAATTCTCCTCCTTTTTTTTTCCCAGGTGTTAATCATCTGTTTGAGCGGTTCTAGAACTGATTGGCTTACGAGGAACAAGAATGGTGGGGGGAAAGAGATGCTCCATTATTTTTACCCTAACAACAATTCGCATGTTCTAATTTGATTAGAAATAAGTGCCTCTAGGTATATAAGTGCGATTTTATTTTATTTTTATTTTTTGTTTTGCCCTCAGGGTGTAATGTATATAAATTACAAATATTTGCGCATTTATTTTTCTTATTTCATAGGCTCCTTTTTGTATATAATACCATAGGCCTTTTTGTTTTCTTGGATGAACCCGGGTGCAATAAACTCCTTTTTGTGTATAATTAGAGGAGAAATTCTGTCAGTTGAAACGTACTTTCTGGACTCGCTGATTCCATATTTACTTGCTTTTATGTTTAACTATTTATCAATTAGAGTCTGTTTTTATGGTGAATACTACCCGTAGTTCTTAAAATTTTACCAAATTTTAGTTTTGATCTTTTAAGTTTGTTCCATAGGTTATTAAAACAGGACTGGTCAATGGATTAGATCGGAGTTGAATCGAGATAACTAAGTTTCCAAAACGTATTATATAATATTTATTTAATGGGAATAAAAAAAAAGTTGTGCCTTCTATGCTTCTCATTTATGACCCTGCTCCTTCATGTCTGTTTATAACAATTGATTAATGAAGCACATGAATCCTCATCATCATCCCACCCAAAGTCCCAAACCCATACCCGTAACCTGTTTCTCTTCTCTTTCCCCATGGCTCCTTCCTTGAAGTCCAACTTTGACCTCACCGCGAATCATACAAGCTCAAACAACTACATACAAGGCAAGTGTAAGAAGATGAAGGAAGCTTCATCTCTGCCATGCAACTGGCCTTGTCCTCTGTTCTCTCCATCTCTTTGCAAGCCGTCTTCAAGCTTGGAGTTTTCGATGCCATCACTGGAGCCGGCACAAAAGCAAGTCTTGCAACAAAGGAGATGGCTGCCATCATATCCTTATCTTTCCATCTCTCTCTCTATAAACATGTTTCCTCTTCACTTGACCTTTTTTTTTATTAAAAAAAAAAAAAAAAAAAAAAAAAAAAAAAAGACTCTAACCCTGGTTTCTATGATAAACCGGACCGGTTTCACGATCGGTTCTCCGGTTTCTGTCCGAACCAAATCCGTTTGGGTTGCATAACCATGTTAAAACCATTGGTATTTGTAGTTTGAAAAGAACATTTGACAATGTTAATTTTTTCTACATGGTACTGACTCTGTTCAGTTTGGTTATGTGGCATGATGCTAATTAGGAGAGCTAACCTGGTAAATAGAATTTTTTTTAAAAAAAAAACTTATATATGTAAAAATTTATATAGTAAAGCAAAGAGAAAAGAATCAAATTTTGACGCATTGCATCAGCCGCGCATCAAGTGAAAAAGCAAAAGATCCCTTTGAACGATTGTCACTCTCTTTCACCACCAATGGCACTACTCTCTTTCTACAAATCATTATTTCATCTAGCAACAAAAGTAACTAATTACAACATCGTTCTCCACAGTAATAAATAAAGAATCACAAAAAACACAATACATGAAAAAAAAAAAAAAAAAAAAAAAAAAAAAAAAAAAAAAAAAAAAAGAGCACATTATACCATTATACAAGATAACGGAGAAAAACATAAATTACTCAGGTATTTCACAAAAGCAGAAGGAAAAAAAAAAAAAAAAAAAAAAAAAAACTCCACAAAGGACACAAAGGAAGGGGAAAAAAAAACTCCAGTGTGTGTCGAGAAACAATCTTGAAAATTGCATTAAGAAAAACAAAACAATGAAGAATGCACACCACGGAGGAAGAACAATTATGGAAGAATGATAATCACAAACATCAAAATAAACTACAGCTATGGTATTAACTAGAGCTAACGACCTACGGGTTCAAAGCAAACACTAAAAAATTCTCCAGTAGACGACTCTACTCTTCTAAGACAAGGAGCAAACCACAATGTTGAAATTCTTCACTTTGAAGGGAGAGAAAATTGACCACAATGTGACTGTGATCTTCACTCAACAATCTGGTAACGACCATTTTACACTCCACTGGCGCAAGAATTATAATAACATATTTATGAAATATTAAATATAAATAATTCGATCTTGATTCAATGGTGATGAAGGATGTAAAGAAGAGTTATACAATAGGTAAAGGAAACAAGCTCCTACCAAGGTAAGTTTGCAGGCTGAGGATTTTCCAGGTTCTTAAATAAAAGACTAAAGTATATTTTTATTTCTTTAAGTTTACATGGGGTATATTTTTGGTCCCTTAACTTTATAAACTATACTTTTAGTCATATAATTCTAACACCGTTAATTTTGCTAATGGAAAATGTTAACTCAAATGATAACTGTGTAAATTTAAGTTATGATTTTATAATTAAATGCTATTAAGCTTATGGGTAAATTAAAAAATATATAAAATTTGTATAATTAAATGCTATTAGTCATCATTTGAGTTTGCTGCGTCATCATTTTCTGTTAGCAACATTAACGGTGTTAGAATTTTAGGACCAAAAGTATACCTTATGAAGTTAAGGCACCAAAAGTATATCTTATGTAAAACTTAAAGGACCAAAAGGATACTTTAGCCTAAATAAAAAGTGAATACTAGTATTACGCAAATACTAATGATTTTGTACGGTGTCCGATTCTAGTATGACTCCTCCAATAAAACGACTTTGTAAAATAAACTGTACCATGCATATATAAAAAGGTAGGTGTATAATTTGATTTAAATTTTCCATTTGAACAAATAATTTGTATCCAACCTATGAACAAGTTGATTGTTGGCATATGATTTCACCTCATTCTTCAAGTCAATCCCAACCCAGAATTACCAGGTAGATGAATCTCTTGAAAACATTCCCAAATTACTATCGCATGTTCGATCATGTTCTACTCTCATAAAAACTGCATTATTCATAAATAATAAATATTATGATTGATTTGTTAACCTTGATACAGTACACAAAAATGTCTAGAAAGACATTTTATAAAATCAAGGGTTAAATAGCAAATTTGTTCCAGAAGTATACGCTCAAGAGCAATATTGCCTTGGAGAATTTTTTATCTCAATGTCGCCCTAGAAGTCTAAAAACGTTGCAATGTTGCTTTTTTTATTATTAAAAAACTAATGTTGACCGTTAAAATATTGACATTGACCATTAACTTTTTAACGAGAAAAAGGCAACATTGCTATGTTTTAAGACGTCTATGGTGATATTGAGACCCCAAAAAAAAAAAAAAAAAAACTTCCAATGCAACATTGCTCTGAGCATATATTTCCGGGACGGATTTTCTATTTAACCGTAAAATCAATTCTTAATTGTTTATGTTCTAGTGTAGAACACAGATGTCCAGCCAAGGGCTGGTAGATTGATCTTGGATGTATCGGCTGACCTGGATATCTATGAAGGAGATAACCAGGAGAGCGTGGGATCACCGTACACGACAAAGGGGTGTTGTATGTGCACAGTGAGACTGTATGTAAATAGTCTAGGTTTTGAGTGTGTGCACCTTGTTACCTGCCCTCTGTATTTATAGAGGCGTCTGGTGCGATATCCGGGGCACGTCATTAATGGTGAGCCATTAATGGGGCGGATCCTGGATGATACCCCATTAATGGGACGTGTCATTAATGGGGCGGATATCCGAGATATGCCATTAATGGGACGTGCCATTAATGGGGCGGGTATCTCGAGAAGCCGGTATGATAGGGGCGTATTCTGCCGAGCCGAGATTTCCGGATCTCCTGCCATGATTGGCAGATTACGCCTTCTGGCTCTGCTTGGGCCTCGCCCTGGGCTTGGAGGCTTTTGGGCCGGTCCGTAATGCTTGCCCCCGCCTTGGCCGTTCATGCTTTTGGACTGCCGAGGTGTATGATTGGTCCGGTGTGTGACCGGGGCCTGTGCTTCAGCCAGCCCGGCTTCTTATGCCGCGGCTTACCTCTATGATGTCGCTCTGGATGGTGCACTGGGTCATGCCTGACCGGGGCTTACTGGGCGGCCTCGGATTTATGTGGTAAGTCCCCTGTTCGCGGGTAAACCGTTTGGTCTTCTCTCCCGTAGGCGCCATCATTGCGTCTTTACACTGGCGTGTCCCGATTGGAAAGGGTTCGGCAGCCCGCGCGCCGCTCCGAGTGCCGATTCGTGTGCACATTTAATGCGCCTACGTCATACCGTGCATTTCCTATCGTGTCAATGTTCAAAGACCGAACTACCCCCAGCGTTCCCTCTTCTTCTTCTAATATGAAGTGTCCACTTTGCGTTTTTCATTATTTCCCGCCTGCGATTTGGTAGTGTTCTTGCTCCGAGTTTTTCCTGTGAGAACTTCATTGTCCTCCATTTTGCTTTGTTCAAGTTACCATCTTCGTATTTACGCAGGTATTATTCGTCCTTGTCTTTACTTGTTTGGGCATATTTCATACCGTTTAGATATCCTCTCGGTTTCTCATTTGCTTTTCCCATTCTTCTGGTTCTCTGAGTTTTCCCTTAAGATCAGTTTCTGGGTTTGCTCTATATGCTCCTCCCCTTTTGACGTAAGGCCTGTAGCTCTTAGGTTCTAGTTCCTCTTCTGATGGATAGACGTAGGCCTTTTCTTAGAGCCAGACCGGCGCTTACCCCTGAGGAAGAGGAGTTCCTCCGCCTTCGTTACCCGAGAGCCTCTTATTGGGTTCTTGGAACTGAGCTCCCGGAAACTGAAAGGTCAGCGCCCCTACTTCGAGGTGGGAATGGTTCTTCTCGACGGATTGGACCTCAACCCATACCAGCTAGAGCTCGTCACCTTCCTTGATTCGAACTTCCTTCCGATCACATTTTTGGGCCGGAGTTGGTTCTTCTCGGGTTCCCGGCTCTTGCCTCGATGGCCCAACCGCCTCATTTTTGTGAGGGTCCATCCCCCGGGAGCTTGGACCCTTATCCTGATGATTATCTCGGTCCCTGCTGAGACTGCTTGGCTGAAAGTTCATTCCACATTGCGCGTGGCGAGGACTCTAGAGCTACCTCGGTTCTTGGATCTTGCCGGCACCGGCGCCCTTCGGCCCCACTTCGGCGTGCCATTTCGTCCCCGTCCCGCCATCTGTTTTGCCTTCTAACCTTGTTTTACCAGGTATTTCCAACTCGCTAATTTCCTTTTATGTTGCATATAGGTTAATGGCTCCGAAATCTTTGCCTTCAAAGAAAAAGGCCGAGGCCGAGACATCGGATTCTTCTAGTCCACCCGAGGCCCCGTGTCGTCGTAGGTATCCCCGGGTGTCCCACGAGGTCTTGAAGACCCGGTCCATTATGTCGGACGAGGATATTGCCCGGTTGGACCTACCCGTCATGGAGGGGTGCGTCCTACACCGCCCGGAAGCCGATGATCCCGTTTGTGCTTTGAACGGGAAGTAGGCAAATCCAAATTTCTTTCATTTTTACCGGATTATCTTACACGGGTTGGCGTCCGCTTTCCTTTTACCCATTTTCAAATGCTTGCCCCGATGCACCCGAGACTCGGCCCCGTCTCAACTTCATCCGAACGGGTGGGCTTATCTTGTAGCGTTCGAGCAATTGTGTCGCTCCTACCCGGTTCCAATCCCCGCCGACCAACCTTTTCTTTTACTATTTTGGCCCCTTTACCCCCGGCTCTCCGAAGGAAGGTGACAAGTTGAAAGGGCTGGTGTCTCTCCGCGTTAATCCCGACCGGAAGCTTATGAAGCCCTTCTCCGAGTCTTTTAAGCGGTTTAAGAATGCATTTTTCAAGGTTGTCGCCGTGCCTGGTAAGCCGGCTTGGTTTCTAAAGGGGGTCGAGGCTGCCGACGTAGTATGGCGCTTCCCTTTATATTGGGTGGAGAATCATCATAAGGCCAGCCCCTCGTCCTTCCAAATCTCGCAGATGACCTCCTACCCGAGATGGCCCCTCACGTCCCCGCATTGGACGCCTTCGTGGAGCAAGATGGCATCCCGAGCGCGGCCTTTTTCATATCCGGAGGGATCTAGGCCAATCCCCTCGACTTGTAGGAGTGCCTTTTTCGCCATGTTCCTTATTCTTATGTTCTCGTATATTGGTGGCATACTTTGTGCTTATTGCTGATTTCCCTTTATCTGTTCTTTTCAGCTCAAGACATGAAGGCCCTTCCTGGCTACTTGCGAAAAGTGAATCCGGCCGCTGCATCTTCGAGTAGTCGGTCTCGGAAACGGGCCGCTCCTGTCAAGACTACCGTGCCCGAGGCTGACACTCCTACCGTGGCTAAGAAGGCCAAGGTCTCCGGGGTCGAGGAATCGGCTCCATCTGCGCCCTCCGGATCTCCTCAGGCAGGCATTCCTGAAACTTCCAAAGGGAAACAGGTTGTCGTCTCGGTGGGTGAAGCTGCAGCCACTGGGGCCGCGACCGCTCCTTCGGCATCGGTTCTTCCGGTGTCTTCGACCGTTCCGCCTCCTCCTCCTCCTTCAACCGGGCCCTTACGTTCTTCTTCCTTGCTTCCTCGAGTTTCGTATGGGAAAAGGGGGTGACCACGGAGCCGGATGTAGCGTTCCTCCCCCCCCCCCCGTGAATTTATGGAGTGCCGAGCCTTGTCCCCTCCTAGTGCTGAGGAGGTGCTTGCCGCAGAGCGGTACCTGTGTAAATCCGTTGGTTTCCTGCAAGCCTACATGATTGTGAGGGAAAAATACATCCCGGGCCGATGCGAGAACGACGACCGAAGGCGTCCCAGGGGCCGAGGTTGAGGCCAACCAAAATGCTCGGGCGAGGCGGCATCCGTAAAAAGGCTTTAGCCGACGCTGAGGCTAAGCTGCACCTTATGGAGGAAGAGCGGGATGCGGCCCGGCTTGAACGGGATTCTACCAAGGATGCGTTCGTGAAGGCGGAAAGAGATTTGCAACAGGCGCGAGAAGGGGCGGAAAAGTCAGCCTCTGAATGTGTCCGGCCCGTAAGGCGCCGAGCGGACAGTATGGAAGTGGTGAGGACCCTTCAAAAACAAACAGCGTGATGCGTTGTTTGATAAGGTTAAAGCCGTCGAAGAGGCTCGGCCGTCTCGGAGCGGAGCGCTTAGAGTCCGACGAACTTTTAAAGCAGACTGCCGCTGATTGCTTTGAGAATGCACCGGAGCAGATCCGACTTTTGAATCCGAAGACGGAGCTTAACTTGGACGGCTACGACTTTCGTGCCTTTGTGGAAGACGGAGCGTTAGTTTCGTATCAACCTCTTTCCGCCACTGCGTCCGGATCAGGAGGGGGAGAGTCGGATGCGGAGAGTGAGGCGACCAAGGATGCTCCTGAGGCCGGTCCTTCTAGTTAAGCTTTAATTTGTAGTGTTAGTGGGCGTCTGTGCCTTTGTACTTTGTTGATTCCCGGCTTTTGTGCCGTCAACTTTGTATGACTTATGGGGAATTTATTTATTCGCCCTTCGCGCAATTTCTTAAATTCCATTGTTTTTTATTGACGCATTAAATACAAGTCGTGTACTCGACCAACACTGTGGTGTGGGAGAGTGGGACAGGGTTGTATGTCGTACCCTCTGGGGGTGTTAACTTAACCGCACTACCTCATCCCGGCTTAAATGGCCGGAAAAGATGGTAGGAACCGATTTAAGGGCGAGGCTGTCACATGTCGACCGAGGTGTCTAGTACCTCAAATCTGACATTTTGGCTTGATCGGGGACGGGATGGCAGCCTTTTCTTAAATCGGGCGAGCGTTGACGCGTCAATTTCGCGAAGGCCACGTATGGCGTTTTCGCCGAGCTCTTACCTATGCGCGTCGGAGTACAACGGCCGGTGTCATACATCTAGATGTTTTTTTTTTTGTTTCTGACCGGGTATAAGTACCTCAGAGTCAGGTTTTTGCCGGGCTTGATGGCCTCGGCTTCAAGCTTAAGCAAATAATCGTGCACGTTGGCGCCTCCTCTTTGAGGGATTCCTTCATTAAATAAAGCAGCTCTAAAGAGCGTACAAATGGTCATAAATTATTCAAATGCAAAGCAAGGGAAAGTTGGAAAGCAATTGCAAAAAACATGAAAGAAAGTAAGAAATGACCGAGCCGTAGTCTTGGGCTAGGCGTAGTAGATTTTTAACTTATCGGCGTTCCATGTCCTTTTAACCGGCTTTCTTGCCAAAGTTTCGAGAACATATGCCCCAAATCAAGCTTTTCTTTAACACGATACGGTCCCTCCCAGCTTTGCTGCCGCTTTTCCGTCTCGAGTTCTTATTACCTATATCGGCCCTCCGAAGTACCAAGTTACCCCGGTTGAAGGATCGTGGTCAAACCTTGCGATTATATTTGGCCGCGAGTAACTGCTTGGCGGCAAGTTCCCGGCAATGAGCTGTGACTCGGATCTCATCTATTAGGTCCAGATCTGTCTTTAAGGCGTCGTCATTCGATGCCGGTCCTTCATGTCCGGCCCTGATCTTCCTCCACGATGGCTGCCCGATTTCCACCGGAATCATTGCTTCGCATCCATATGTCAGCCGGAAGGGAGTTTCCTGGGTAGAGGACTGCACACTCGTCCTGTATCCCCATAGAACACTGTGGAGTTGTTCGGTCCAACTAGAGTCGGCCTTTAACATGCGTTTCTTCAACCCGTCGAGAATGATCTTATTGGCGGACTCGGCCTGGCCATTAGACTCCGATGTTCGACGGAGGAGAAGTGTTGTTTGATGTCGAGGTTGGACATTAAGGCCTGGAATCTTTGGTCCGTGAACTGGGTTCCATTGTCGTGACGACGACTTCAAAGCAGTATCCCGAACCGAGCGAAGATATTGTGACGAACGAATTTCATAATCCCGACGACGTGATTGTAGTTAATGCTTCCGCTTCAATCCATTTGGTGAAGTAGTCAACAGCGACAAATGAGCCATTTGAGCCGTCCGGGTACCGGTTTAAATGGTCCAAGAATATCCATTCCCCACTTATAGAAGGGCCGGGAGCCGGCATCCCTTTTAACTCGTGGGCGGCGGCCATAAGATCCCGCCGTGTTTCTGGCAACTGTCACACCGCTTGGCGGCCTCCATGGCGTCATGCATCATAGTGGGCCAATAATAGCCGGCGCGCAATGCCTTCCTTGCCAACGCCTTGCCGCCCATGTGTTGGCCGTTGCATCCCTCATGTATTTCGGTCAGTACATACCGAGATTCGGACTCGCCGAGGCATCGCATCATCGGGCGTGTACTCCTTTCCTATAGCCGATCATCGACCATAGTGTACATGGCGGCTTCTCTCATCAGCTTTTTTGCTTCGGTAGAGTCTCGTGGGAATGATCCCTCTTTCCGTAATCTTCAATTGGTTTTCTCCAATCCGATCCGGACGAGATAGTCATAATGCACGTGGGCTCGGCCAAATTCTCGTTGGATGATTGTTCTATGACTCCCCGGACCTTTGGTACTTGCGAGTTTGGAGAGGATGTCGGCCCGGGCATTCTCTTCTCTCGGGATGTGAGAGACAAAGACTTCTTCGAATTCCGTCATTACCTCTTTTGCTTTATTCAAGTACTTGGCCAACAAGGGGCCTTTCGCTTGATAGCTGCCATCGATCCGGGCGACGAGTTGTGAGTCGGTGAACACCTTAATCCGCCCGGCTCCGCTTTCTTTTGCTTGAGCCAATCCCGCTAAGAGGGCCTCGTACTCGGCTTGATTGTTAGAGGTCGGGAATTCCAGTTGGAGGGAATGCTCGCAGCGATTCCCTCGGGCTTTCGACAATGACTCCCGCTCCGCCGCTTTTTGGGTTGGAAGACCCGTCAACAAATACCCTCCGAATTCGTTGTCGCTATAACCGGAGTCAATTCCCGATGAAGTCCGCCAATGCCTCGTGATTTGATCGCCCGCCGTGCCTCAAAAGTGATGTCGAATTCGATAATTCAATCGCCCACTCGTTATCCGTCCCGCCAAATCCGGTTTGTGCAAAATCTGCCGGATTGGGCCGATTGGTCCGACCACAATCCGATGTCCCCGGAAGTATGGGCGAAGTCGCCTTGCCGTTGTCGTAATGCGAATGCCATTTTCTCCAGCTTTTTGATATCTCGAGCTCGGCGTTTTGTAACGCTTTGCTCACAAAGTAGATGGGTGTCCGTCCGGCCTTGGTTTCTCTTACCAAGGCGGCGCTTACCGCTTCATCTCCTACCGAGAGGTATAGGAACAAGGTCTCCCCCTGCTCCGGCTTCGTTAGTACCGGCGGGGTTGCCAAGCATTTCTTAATTTCTTCAAAGGCCGTCTCGCAGTCCGTATTCCATCCTCCCTGGGTTTCTTTCTTCAATAATTTAAAGAAAGGTAGAGCTTTCTACGACCTCGGTAGGAATCTTGTCGTGGCCGCCAAGCGACCTGTTAGTTGTTGCACTTCCTTCTTGGAGTTGGGGACCCGCATATCTAGCACGGCCTTGCATTTGTCCGGATTGGCCTCAATCCCTCGGTTGGTCAACATAAAACCCAAAAATTTGCCACGGCACCCCGAATGCACATTTAGCCTAGGTTCAACCTGATTCGGTATTGTCTTAGTTTGTCAAACGTCTGCTCTAGATCCCGGATATGCTGCTCCGGATGTTTTGACTTCACTATCATGTCGTCTATATATACCTCCACATTACGACCGATTTGATCGTCAAAGACTCGATTCATCATTCGCTGGTATGTAGCTCCGATTCTTCAATCCAAATGGCATGACGTTGTAGCAATAGTTTGCCTTATCCGTCATGAAGGCGGTTCTCTCTTGATCGTCGGGGTGCATAGCGATCTGATTGTATCCGGAGTAGGCGTCCATAAAAGAAAGCAACTGGTATCCGGCCGAGTTATCCACTAGCTGGTCAATGCTGGGCATAGGATAGGAGTCTTTTGGACATGCTTTATTCAGATTGGTGTAGTCGGTGCACACCCTCCATTTACCGGTTGGTTTTAGAACCATGACCACGTTAGAGAGCCAGGTCGTGTATTGTATTTCTCTGATGAATCCGGCAGCAAGGAGTTCTTCAATGTGACTCTCAAGGGCTTTCTGCCTGTCGTCTGAGATATTCCTTCTCTTCTGGGCCACTGGTTTCGACCCCGGCCATATGGCTAGCTTGTGACAAAGAGGTGCGGGTCGATCCCGGTATTTCGGGCCGACGTCCAGCGAAGACGTCCCGGTTTTGTCTTAAGAATTCGATCAGCCTTGCTTTGATGTCTGGGTCCATGTCTCTTCCAACTTTAGTTGTCTTAGAGGGATCCGTCCCGAGGATTAATTCCTCCAACTCCCCTTCCGATTCCGGGCGTGGGTTTTCTGGTTCACGGAGGTCCAGCTTCTACCATGTTGACCGACCGCCGGGCCGCCCTCATTTCTCGACATCGGTCATGACCTCGTTGGTTCGGAGACGCGGCGGGGATGACGGTCCTTCCTCTTCAACACGGAGAGTCTCAAAGTAACATTGTCGTGACGCTTTCTGGTCTCCGACACTTCGACCACCTGATTCTTATCATTGATCATTTTCAATTTCTGATGCTTAGTGGACGCGAGCATATCCCAATTATGTATAGTAGGTTGGCCCGCATGATGTTGTAAGGGGAGCGGAAATCGCCACTACAAACCTTACCCGTTCGATTTGAAGGCTTCCTTAGTTCCCAAGGTCAATCTGAGGTCGACATATCCTTTTGGAAGGAACGCTCTCTCCATTGAACCCGATGAGGGTAGATTTGCATGGCTTTAAGTCTTCGACATCGAGGTGCATCCTCCGGTATGCATCCCAAATTTATTATGTCGGCCGAACTACCCGCGTCGACAAATATCCGTTTGACCCTAGCTTACGACGATCCCGGTGATGACCAATCCGTCTTGGTGGCCGGAATAACCTCCTTGAGCTCCTCGTCGATGAAGACCAAAGGGGTGGTTTCGGTTTTGACGACGGCCCTTGAACCTCGGCACCTCTTTTACCGTTAACACCTCCCGCAGTATTTCTTGCGCCGACTTATTGTATCTCCACCTCCTCCGAAGCCGCCACCGATCCCATTGCATTGAGATCGGCGTCCGGTAACCCTCTCTCGGAGGGCCGGTTCTCCGCTTCTTTTCCGAATCCGTAGCGTTCGTGGCTCGGACTCCTACTTCGGCGGCTACCATTCCGCTTGCCGATTTCCCTTGAGTTTTGATGACGTATTGGCGTAGTTTCCCTTCTCTTACAAATTTTCCAATAGCATCCCCGAGTTCATAGCATTCGTCGCTGGTGTGACCGGGAACAGCCGTGGAAGGTGCAAAACTTCCCCCGTCTCGTATTGGACCGGTTTCTGAGAGGCTTAGGCTTGGCCACCTTCCTCATCTCGGTCTGAGCGACCTCCTTCCACAGCTGGGATCGCGGGACATTCAAGGGGGTGTAGTTTCCGTACTTCCCCTTATTGTCCGTCCGCTCTAGTCTTGGCCGGCTCTCTCTGCCACGTCTGCGAGGTTCCTTGTGTTTGTCGGTCAACTCCCTTCTCTCGGCGAAGAATTCCTTGCCTTCTCGTGCTCATCTCGCATTGGCGATTTCCATTTGCTCGACGTCTAGGTACTTCTTTGCTTCGGTATAGAATTCCGTCAATGAATATACTCGATTCTTACATAGGTGTCGGGCCGCGAGTCATCGGGTCCAAATCCGTTGACGAGGCAATGTACATGGACTTCTTCGGATAAGGATCGTACCGTATTGCCGTATCTCCGAACCGGTCCGATACTTCGCAATGTTTCGCCCTTCTTTTGCTTTACCTTACTCAACGTGAATTGAGATTTCGGTTGTTTTTTGTGGTGGCAAAGTGCAATTCAAACTTACGCCCGAGGTCTTCAAAATTTCGAATCGAGTTATTGGGTAATGAACTCAACCATTTGTGGGCCGGTCCCGTTAACGTGGCCGAGAAGAGTCTTAGTATGACCGACCTTCTATTGACCTTACCCACATTAACTTTTCAAATATTTCCAGTGATGACGTGGATCTTGGGTACCATCATACTGGGGGAGATCAGCTAGGTCGAAATTCTTCGGGTAAGGGGCCGTGGCCGTTGCTCGAGAGAATGGGGTCCCACCCGCCCCGGCCAGATATTTCATCCTATACTGCCGCGGCGATCCTCGTGTCCGAGTCGTAGCGATCGCGTCGCGTAGTTCATCCGAGTCCTCATCATGGTCTCGGTTTTCCCGATCCCTATCTTCCCCGCTGGCGGCCGCTCGCCGCCTTCGGTCTTCCCCGTCCCGGATCCGTAAAGGTCCCTCCTTGTGCCTCCCGGGGTCGGTTGGCGATCTCGCTCCATTCGGCATCCCCCTCACCCCCCGACGCACGGGGCGTCGATTTGCTTCGGGCCGGTACGCGGACTATCGCTATCCAGCGTACAAACTCTTTCCCCTTATGGGGTTTCTTGGGATCCGCGACGAAAAAGGTTTTCAAGCTTTTCCTCTATCATTAGCTCCAGAGCGTGAAAATCCTCCCCGCCTTTGGAGGTGATCTAGCTTTTCCTTGTTCTCGAACCTCGAATCATCGACTCTTGGGTTCTCCTTAGGATGCGGACGTCGGTGTCTAATACCCGAGCGTCCGGAGCCGGGACCGTCTGGGCTTGGTCGTTTGGGGGCTCCTCGTGCAGGGACTTGTTGGGGGATGGAGATGTGCTCTCCGCATCCGTAACGTGTCCCTCGGGCGTCTTACCTCGGGGTTGCTCGTGAGCCGGCGGCTACTCCTGGGCCCGGGCCTCGAGGTTTATTTGGCGGTACAATACTTTCCTCATTTGGTCGGTCCGATCGCTGGCTTTGCCTGTGGCTTCTGGTGTTAGCCATAAGTGGTCACGGGATAGAAGTTTAAGGTCCCCACGGACGGCGCCAATGTTCTAGCGTAGAACACGTATATCCACCCAAGGGTCGGTAGATTGATCTTGGATGTATCGGGACCCGGATATCTATGAAGGAGATAACCAGAGAGCGTGGGATCACCGTACACGACAAAGGGGTGTCAGTGTGTGCACAAAGGAGACCGTATGTAAATAGTCTAGGTTTTGAGTGTGTGCACCTTGTTACCCGCCCTCCGTATTTATAGAGGCGTGCTCCGGTGCGATATCCGGGCACGTCATTAATGGTGAGCCATTAATGGGCGGATCTCGATGATACCCCATTAATGGGACGTGTCATTAATGGGGCGGATATCCGAGATATGCCATTAATGGGACGTGCCATTAATGGGGCGGGTATCTCGGGAAGCCGGTATGATAGGGGCGGATTCCCGCCGAGCCGAGATTTCCGGATCTCCCGCCATGATTGGCGGATTACGCCTTCGGCTCGCTTGGGCCTCGCCCTGGGCTTGGAGGCTTTTGGGCCGGTCCGTAACAGTTTATTTTTATTTGGGCCCACTTGTTTAAGCCTTACAAACCAGTGATTCTAATTAGGTAAAATTACTCATGAGTCCCAAGTAAAAAACTTATATACAAAAATGATTAAAAGAATTCATAATTACTAGTTAAACTTGCATATTAACAAATAAAATTTAACAATTTATGTAAACAAGTCAAACTTCCATATTTACAAATCGAATTGCATTATTTACAAATCAAACTTGTGAAAAATTGGATTTCTTGACAACTCTGTACATTTAATTTTCTTACTTGGGGTCTATAGATAATTTTCCCTTTTTAATTAAGTTAAATGTAAGAGATTTGTTTAAAGATTTTAGAGAGCTTAACCACTGCGCACGCGTTTGTACTTAAATTGTTTAAATAAAATAGTTTGAAAAACAGCTTTTGGGTGGCAGGATTAGGGAGGTCTCTAATTGAATAGTGGAGGAGACTGGGACTCAGATTGAGGGAAAGTCCTAAATCCTATACACTGAGAAGAGATGGGAAATGATATTTTTATTTGGATGGGAACTTTTCTATAAATTATGTAGGAAAAACTTTACTTGCTGTTACCTTACCTATAGTTGAATTTTTAATTGGGAAAATTCCACTCCTGCCCTAAGGATTATATATATATATATATATATATATATATATATATCTAGCGTAGATTCCTTAGTTATCTTATTAATATAAATAAACTTGTTAATAATCATTTTATGACTTATCAATATAGTCATACACTTGTCAACGAAAATTACTTTAGTTAATATAGATGAACTTGTGCATGGCCACTTTATACTTGTCAATAAAATGACATACTTGTCAACGAGAGCTAATTTGATTAATATAGATGAGTTTATCAATAGCTACTATGACTTGTTAATATAGTCATATACTTGTTAGTAGAAGTTGCTTTAGTTAACATGTATAAATTTGTTAATGACTACTTTTTAATTATCAATATAGTGAATATTATCAATAAGTTGTTTACATTTAGAATCAGGTCTATAGAGACTTTTTCGATAGTAGAGCCTACAATAGTACAATGGGACTTTTTTAATATATTTTTTTGTCTTTAGAACCTGATTTAGATTTTCTCTTTTAATCTTTTAACACCGTTGGCCATTGTAAATTTCCTCTATTAGCATTTTAGCCCTTGTGTAGAGGCTAATTATGCTAACAGAATAAGAGTAAAGGATTTATTCATATTAAAAATTGGAAGAAACTATAGGTAATTATAATTTTCCCAATTCTGCATATACTTTTCTTTTCTGCAGGTAATGCGAGCACATGATAGAGTTCACACGGTCAAGCTACGTTTAGGCAACACAAGCGAATGCCCATTTAGGATTTTTAAACATAGAATTGGACACCAGAAAAGGGGGAAGAAAAAAAAAAGATCAGCAGCCACCAAGCATTTTATCACCAGCAACAACTAAATTTCAACAAGAATGAATCATTATATACATAGTAGTAAACTTTTATCATTCAAGTTTCAGATGGAATTTCAAGAGAAATGCAGTGCAAGTAATCATCCCGACATCCCACAAAAATCCTGCCACCAATCATTACAGGTGAAGAGAATATATCTCCCTCCAAGTTTAGCCTTGCAAATTCCTCTACACTGGTTTTTGGTTGATCAGTATCTTCAACATCCTTCAAGTTCACTTTAAGAATGTGCACACATCCAGAACTGGAACAAATGCAAATTAACCTGAAAAAGAACAAATATTTAACAGAAATGGGTATGTATGCTGACACAAATATCAGACAAAATATGGATATTTAGCTTAGCACATTATATTGCAATGCAAAAACATAATACTTCTCTATCCTTAATGTAAGATTTGTTTATCTAATTTGGGGAGATTAAGGAAGTCAAATAAATTACTTAACTATAAGAGATAAAATAGAAAAAGGTCTTACATTTATGGCTAAAATTCAGCCTCAAACTAGGTCCTACATTTAGAACTAGAGTAGTGTTTTTGTGGAGTTTGATGTGATGCTTTGCATCCAAGTGTTGACCAGGGATTGGACAATATATGGGTTCAATTTCTAAACAGAGAAAATTTAGATGCTCAAGCTTATATATTTACTACACATTCCAATCAAATTTTAAGTACCTAAGTTTATTCCTTTCTAAATGTCAGTGCTTCAGACTTCAGAGTTATGATAGAAAGAGGGAAACTAAGAGAAAAGATTAAACTAGAGCCAGAATCCGTAGCCCTAGGACAACGCAAGACTTTTCTGAAAAATTCTCATATCATAAGGACAACATATTACCTGAAATAAAGTGCAAACATAAACCTGTAAACATAATTAACTACCCCTTCTATTCCTAAACAGAACATGAGACAGAAACTACACTTAACCCGCATGGTTCCTTCTGGTATATACAAGCAACGGCCGTGGATTCCTACCAAGTTACCTGTCTGAATGGCGAGAGGAATCAGACTTTAGCAGCAAGTGTTCGTCAACAAAGGCGGATGCAGTAATGGGATCTCCTACATCGTATTGCCATTGTAGATCGCCCTTGTCCTGGATTAGTTCAACAAATGCAACTAAAATCAATCAAAGTTGTCATTTTTATAGTGTACTTTCCTAGATGATACGATGTGCCAACAAAAAGAGGCAAAACTCTTCAGCTTAGGAAATTGACAGTTGTTTTTTTGACAATTTTACTTAGAAGATTAAAAAGCATAATAGAGTCAAAATTGTCCACTACTCTTACCAGTTCAAATGAGTACACACTTCCATCTCTGGAGCATACAAGAACCTGCGGCAGAATGAACAAAATAAAACAATAACAATTGACTTTATGAAGTACACAATTATTCTATTTGCAAGCGAAGGCATAAAGAAAATAGGGAATACTAAACACTGCCAACTATGGAATCAAGAACGTTTGGAAATAAATAATATTATATTTCGGAGGTATAAACACTCTCTTTTTCGTGTCTTATTCAAGTAGAAAGGTTACAATATATGGGCTCATAGGGAAAGAGCCGTTACAATGAAATCACACGAAATAGGAAATACAATAAAATAGGCAATACAATAACTCATAATAAATTATCATAAAAGGAAAATATTTCCTAAACTAGATGCAACTAGAATCAAGGAATATGATGGAGTGGAGCTAGGATCATGGCTAATATCAATCTGATTTCTTTCCTATTCTAACACTCCCCCTCAAGTGGAGAGTATATGTCGAGCAATCCCAGCTTGCCACGAAATCCTTCAAACTTTGTTCGACCAAGTGGTTTAGTCAGGATGTCTGCAATTTGTTCTTCAGATCTTATGTGAGACAGGGTCATAATGCCTGCTTCAATCTTTTCTTTAATGAAGTGTCTATCTATATCAACATGCTTGGTTCGATCATGATATACTGGGTTCTTGACCATTTCAATGCTGGCCTTATTGTCACACCGTAGTTGCATTGGTTCTTCATGTTGAATCCCTAACTCCTTCGATGTCCGATGATCCACATTCCTTCACAAACTCCTTTGTTAACAGCTCTCGCTCTCGTTATCGACCGCTTGGTGACACCACCTGTCATTTTTGCTTCTCCATGTAACCAGATTTCCCCACACGTATGTACAAGACTCGAGGTTGACCTCTGGTCTCTCTATCCCTTGCATGGTCCGCATCGTTGTAGATTTCAATGTTTCTCGTAGTACCTTTCCCAAAGAATATTCCTCTTCCAGGATTAAGCTTTAGGTAGCTCAAGATTCTCGTATACGACCTTCATGTGCTCTTCTTGTGGTTGATGCATAAATTGACTTACTATTCCAACTGCATAGCTAATGTCAGACGAGTGTGGGTTAAGTATATCAACTTCCCCACAAGTCTTCAGATCTTTCAATTAGCTGGAACACCTTTTGGTTTGATCCGTAAGTGACATCCCTCTTCCATTGGTGTCCCTTCCGGTTGAGCGCCCAACATACCTCGTTTCATGCAACAGTCTAGTGTATACTTGCGCGAGATACATTGATGCCCTTCTTAGTTCTTGCCACTTCCATGCCTAAGAAGTACCTCATTTGGCCAAGGTCTTTTACCGGAATTCGCCGATAAGTCACTTTTAAGTTGAGCAATGTATTCTTCATCATTTCCTGTAATGATTATGTCATCAACATAAACAATCAATATGGTGATTTTGTCATTAACACGTTTGGTAAACAACGTGTCATCTGCTCGTCCACGAGTGTACCCAAGTCCTTTTCGCTTTGGTGAATCTACCGAACCATGCCCTGAGATTGTTTCAAGCCGTACAATGACTTGCTTAGCTTACACACACGTCATTAGGAGCTAAGACCCCATCTCGGAATCTCCATGTACACCTCTTCCTCTAGATTGTCATTCGGGAATGCATTTTTTACGTCCGTTGGTATAGAGACCAATCCAAGTTTGCTTTGCAAGTGATAATAGTACTTGGATGGTATTGAACTTGACCACTGGGGCAAATGTCTCCTGATAGTCGATTCCATATGTCTGAGTGTATCCTTTTGCAACAAGTCTCGCCTTGTATTTGTTGATACTACCATCGGGATTGAATTTCGGAGTGAAGATCCACCTGCATCCTACTGGTTTCTTTCCTTTAGGAAGATTCGTGATCTCCCAAGTTTTATTTTCTTTGAGTGCCCTCAATTCTTCTTCAGCAGCTTGTTTCCAGTTTGGATCAGCCATAGCTTGTTGAAATGTGTTTGGAATGGTTATCTGTGCACTGTTTACAACAAAACTTTGCATTTTTGCAGACAGATTACCATAAGAGACAAATCTTTGAATTGGATGATGAGTACACGATCTTACCCCTTTTCTCAAGGCAATAGGCCAACCCGATTCTTCAGGATTTAATCCCGAATTGGATTCATGGTCGTTCCTTTGAATGGGAGAGATAGTTCTACCAGTGTCTGGTTCAGTTTGAACTTGTGAGCTGGACTCTGTCTCCTGTCGTGATTCTGCATCCATCCCTGAATTGATCTCAACATGTGTTTCCAGTTCATTGGGTTCAGGTTGGGGTGGAATGTATGGATTAGGCTGATTTGTGGGAGCAAGTGAGTCAAGAGAGGCTATAAGGTTAGGTGAGTTTGAGGTGTTGGAACTAGAGGCTTCTAAGATTAGCCATTCACTATCAAAATACTCCCCCTAATGGGTAATTTGGGATAATAAGCCTCATCTTCCGAGAATACTTTGTATCCCGGAGATAATAAGTTTCTTGGAAGACGACAATAGCATTTGTACCCTTTTTGAGTAGAGGAGTAGCCAAGAAAGATACACTATCACAGAGCACCGAATTTGTTGCCCTCCTTTTTGTGAACAAAGACAACACAACCAAACACCTTGGAAGGTAATGAATTGATGAGGGGCAATTTGGAAAGAGTTCCAAAAGTTTTTGAATTGGAGTGGCAAATTTGAGAACTTTAGAGGGCATGCGATTAATTAGATAGGCTCTTGTGAGGATGGCATCGCCTGGAATATGGTGGGAACATTTCGTTCCATTAGCAAGGCACGGGTTACTTCCAACAAGTGACGGTTTTTCCGTTCGGCTACCCCATTTTGTTGAGGGGTGTAAGGACAAGAAGTTTGGTGATGAATTCCTTGCTGATCAAGAAACTCTTTGAAGGCTTTGCTCATATATTCTTTGGCATTATCACTTCTAAGGACCTTAATGGACGTGTTGAATTGGGTTCGGACAAAGGTATAGAAGTTCTGAAAGACTTTGGCAACATCGGATTTGTCTTTCATTAAGTAAACCCATGTGTTTCGAGTGTAATCATCAATAAAAGTAACAAACCACCGAGTATGAGTGAGGGTAGTTATTCGGGCAAGGCCCCAAATATCGTGATCGGATCGTGACTTTGGAAGTTTGATTTTCCCCGGAGGTTTGCCATGGAGTTTCCAAGATGCTTCCCTATTATGGCCCTTCTTCTTACAAAAGTTGCACCATTTATTAGTTTTTTGTTCCCCGTGTGGTCCTTGAACTGCGAGTGCGGAGCTTTCAATGTGACTTGGCCCACTTCGGTTTAAGAGCTTCTGCTTTCTTCAAATTGTACAAAGTTAACCACATCAAAGAGTTGTGGGAGTGGTTTCAGCCCCATGATTATGCCCCTTATCTCTTCGAAGGCGTCATTGAGGCCTAACAGAAAGTCGTGTATTCTTCCTTCTTCCACAATTCCTTTGTACAATTGGGCATCTTTGAGAGTTTCCCGGGGTGAACCTCAAACAAGTCTTGTTGCTGCCACAATTTCAGCAATGCATTATAGTATTCGAATGCGACATATTACCTTGTCGTAAATCCCGAAGTTGTCTCTTCGGTGAATCAAGGCAGCGGTGTTTTCCGAGAGGAGTAGGTCCTCCTAGCAGCATCCCATATTTCCTTTGCCGTGTGAGCAAGCAGATATCCCTCGCTGATCTCCAAGGTCATTGAATTACATAACCATGTCATGACTTGGTTATTTTCAGCAAACCATGTGTCAAAATTAGGGTCATCAGGGGCTGGTTGAGGGGCTGCCCCATTAATGTATTTCTCCTTTCTCTTACCTCGAATATACCTCAGCACACTTTGTGACCACTGGAGATAGTTCCTGCCATTAAACTTATGGCTAATAGCCATAACATGATGGTCTGAAAATTCTGAAGCCATCTCTGAGATTCTGGTTGGTACTGGGTTGCTGGTTTGAGAGGAAGAAGATGAGGAAGTTTGGGTTTGAGAATCGGTACCGGACATAAAAACCATTGGAGATGTTCCGGTGGATGTTCTTGGAATTGATCCGAACGAAGGAGGAACGAGGAGAGTCCATGTTTCCCGGAAGACACGTAGTTGCCTGAATGAAAAAGCTTCACCGAGAGTTGCTTGAAAATTCAAAACTTCACCGGAGACTGCAATATCCACTGGGGATTGCCGGAAATCAGAGGAAGAGGCTAAAAATGGAAGTCGCCGGCGAAACAGGCTTACCACGCGCCGTCACGCGCCGCCAGAAGCTTGCTGTCCGTTGAGCGCGTGTCCACCACGCGCCACCGTGGAGACGTCGGATGGCCACCGGAGTCTGGTCGTCCGCCGATCGGAGCTTGCGGTTCTTTTGGGCTAGGTGGTGTTGTCCAACTCGCCTCCTACAAGGAACCCTAGACTCGCCTGAAAACTCCACTCCATTTTTCTCTCTCCCTCACAATCACTCACTGTTTCTCTCGCTTTTCCTGGCCTCGGACGAATGTCCTAAGCTTTGATACCATATTATATTTCAGAGGTATAAACACTCTCTGTTTCAGTGTCTTATTCAAGGTAGAAAGGTTACAATATATGGGCTCATAGGGGAAAGAGCCGTTACAATGAAATCACACAAATAGGAAATACAATAAAATAGGCAATACAACAACTCATAATAAATTATCATAAAAGGAAAATATTTCCTAAACTAGATGCAACTAGAATCAAGGAATATGATGGAGGTTTGGAGCTAGGATCATGGCTAATATCAATCTGATTTCTTTCCTATTCTAACAAATAACAATGTATTGGCATTGCATTGCCAATAGTCAAGACTTCATATTTAGTGATGAGATATGAGTTTCATATCTTTCCATTTATCTTGCTAATAAATCATCAATACTTTAAAATACTACCTCCGGTCCTTAATATAAAAGCTAGTTGGGGGTTGGATTTGGTCCTAAATCTCAATCCAGTTTGTCTCCTAAATTTATAATCATTTTTCCAAAGCATACCTATTGATTGTCCACATTAGGGGGTTTTATCCAAGGGTAGTCATGATAAAAGATGATATTTTAGGAAAACCAGCCTATATTTGTTACAAATAAATAACATAACTAATATTCTTAATTTACCCAAATTAGTGAACTAGTTCATTAAGGACGAGAGGTAGTATAGAAATGCCTGTATAAGATAAACACTATGTGTACATAAGTTTTGTACTCGTGGAAGAATTATTATACTTTACATAGTCACCACCATAGTTGTCACTGATGCCATATCATATTATCCATGACCTTCTTCTTCTTCTTCTTCTTTTTTTGGTGTTTTTTTTTTTTTTTTTTTTTGGGGGGGGGGGGGGGTGTTTGGTTTGGGAGGTTGTAAACAGAAAAAAGTGGTGAAAGGGAAGAGATTGATTTCTTTAAAACAGATATAGAATTAGGTTGGCAAAATCCAAGAAGAAAATGGCATACCTCAGATGGGAGAGCCGAGGATACACATGCTCCAGCAAATATAGGACCATTAGTTGTTTTCTGATGAACATTCACCCAATACATGTAGCTTCAAATTAGGATCAAGTAGCATAAATAAGGATTACTAGAGTAATGAGAGCATACCTTCCAAAGTATGGACCCATCTGGATCCAATGCAAGAACATGACCATCTACCAAGCAACATATAACTGCAATGGAGAGGTAGAAAATCATATTGGCAAAAGAAGAAAGTATTTTACGATGCTTAATGCTTAAACTGACAACATTAACAAAAGAAGGAGCAGTACATACTTGTTCCATTCGTAGCAACAGCTAGAGAACCAAAAACTGGGACCTCTAGCTCATGAAGCCACAGAGTATTAAATGGAAAGTCCTGAAAAATTATAGATGGACTTTTCAGTTTCACTATCTCAATTGCACAATTCAGTAAAGAACTTCAACCCTAAATGATCTAATGTTGTAAGAATTTCTCAATTCATCATACCGCAATTGATATAGCTGTCACACGGCCACCAGTTGAAGCAACATAAAGTGAACCACGAAGCTACATGAAAAGTAGGATAAAAATAGGTAAGAAAATTTTGCTGAACTAATGTCATTGTATGTCACCTTAAACAGAAGTCATAGCAAGTCACTGAATATCAGACCCTGTGACCAGTGCTAAAACTGAAGAAATACCGTGCAACAAAAGCCAGCAAATGAGAAAGATTATTGTTCTCTAATTTGGAACTTCAACTTGTCCAATACATTATTGATGTTAAAGAACCTACTTCATTAATAAAGCAATGTTATTTAGTGACTTGGGCCTCAGCCCATTAGCTTAATCAATAATATCTGATCTGATCTAATCTAGATTAATATCTGTAAAGCCAGAGAGAGAGAGAAGTATGAACTCAAAAGTATGTATATTCATGTATGTAGTATGAGGTACTTATACACAAGAGAGGGAACAAGAGAATTAATGAGAGTTAATGACTACTTATGACTAATTATGTAGGTTGATTCCCTAATCTCTATAATTCCTCTAATCCCTAATTATGTGTGATACTATATTAATTATAATATATTTCCTAACACTCCCCCTCAAGTTGGAGCATAGATATTAATCAAGTCCAACTTGTTACAAAGATAGTCAACCCGAGTCCCATTTAAGGCCTTAGTCAGAAGGTCACCTAATTGGTCACTGGAACGCACATGCCCCGTAGAGATAAAGTTCTCCTTGATCTTATCACGTACAAAGTGATGATCAATCTCAATGTGTTTTGTACGTTCATGAAACACGAGTTGGAGGCTATATGTAGAGCAGCTTCATTATCACACCACAATTTCGCAGGTAATGACGTGGCAAGACCAACTTCTTTCATTAACTAGTGAATCCACACAATTTCCTGTACTGACTGAGACATGGCTCTATACTCAGCTTCTGCACTAGACTTAGAAACCACATCTTGCTTCTTGCTCCTCCACGATACTAAATTTCCACCCACAAACACACAATATCCTGTAGTGGATCTTCTGGTAGCCTTTGATCCCGCATGATCTACATCACAAAAACATTCAATCTTGTTGTAGCCATGATTCGTATAGAGTACCCCACGACCAGGCGAGCCCTTCAAATAATGTAAGACATGCTCCAATGCTTCCTACTGAGCAACGGTTGGCGCAATCATGAATTGACTAAGTAAACTCACTGGAAAGGTCACATCGGGGCGAGTTACTGTGAGATAGTGCAATTTCCCAATTAATCTACGATATCTCTCAGGGTAGGCAAACGGCTTGATCTTCTTCGGATCAACTTTCTTTCTTACATCCTCAGGTAGCTCATCAAACGGTATGCGGTCATCCATATCCAAGAATGGATTAGGAATCATGGGAAAGCTACTCGGTGCTGCTCCAGGTTTCCCGGTTTCTTTCAACAGATCAAGAACATATTTTCTTTGTGTCAAAAGGATGCCTTTCTTACTTCTCATAACCTCTATCCCAAGAAAGTACTTTAACGGACCCAAATCCTTTGTTTGAAAATGAGAATTGAGAAAGGCCTTAAGTGATGAGATTCCCCAAGCATTGCTACCCGTAATAACAATATCATCAACATATACCACTAACGAATCATGCCAAAGATGTATGTTGATAAAACACACGAATGGTCACACTTACTCGAATCGAGACCAAACTTTTTAACCACGAGCTAAACCTGTCAAACCAAGCACGGGGCTCGCTTCAAGCCATACAAAGACTTCTGAAGATGGCATACCTTCCCACGCTCCCCCTGAACAACAAAACCAGGTGGTTGCTCCATATATACTTCCTTAAGAAGATCACCATTCAAGAACGCATTCTTAACATCCAACTTGATGAAGATCCCAACCATAATTGGTGCCATAGAGATGAAGAGGCGAACGAAAGACAGTTTTGCCACGAGGAGAAGGTTTCCGAATAGTCAACACCATAGGTCCGAGCATAACCCTTGGCAACCAGTCGAGCTTTCAAACGTTCCAATGTGCCATCAGCTTTCGTTTTGATCGTGAACACCCACTTACACCCGATAACTTTCTTGCCAAGAGGCAAATCAACGAGATTCCAAATACTGGCCTTATCAAGGGCCACCATTTCATCTTCCATCGCAGCACGCCAACCGGGATGGGTTAAGGCTTGTTGGAGAGTAGTGGGAACGGTGAGAGAGTCTAAAGATGTTATGAAGGAACAGGACGGAGGAGACAAATGGTTATACGAAACAAAGGAAGAAATAGGATAAGTGCAAGTACGTTTACCTTTGCGTAAAGCAATAGGCAAGTCATCAGGAGGATCATACACTATGTCTGGTTCAGAGGTAGAGGCGGAAGGATCAGGAGTATCAAGAATATCAGGCATTGGTGCTGGTTCAGAAGTAGGAGCGGAAGGAACTGATGTCGGATCAGACGTCGAAGCAGTCATTGGTGGGTCACGAACTTGGTCGACAACATTACTCGCCCTAGGGCGTTTCCGATAAACATGATAGATAGGCGGCTTAGCAGGTGCCGAGTCAGATGCTTGCACTAGTGGGGACTGAACCCTATAGACCAAGAGATCATCAAGATTGTCGAAAGTGTCATCAGTAGGAACAGGAGATGGGGTTGGAGTAGAGACAGGAAAAAACGGAGTCGACTCATGGAATGTGACATCGATAGACACAAGATAACGCCGAAGTGTAGGAGAATAGCACAGGTAACCCTTTTGAACCCTAGAATACCCAAGGAAGACACATCTAAGAGACTTGGGATCAAGTTTGGTAACAGTTGGACGAACATCGTGAACAAAACAGACACAACCAAAGATTTTAGGGTCAACAGGAAACAGGGGTTTGGAAGGAAACAAGGTAGTGTATGGAGTGGTACAATTGAGGACGAGAGGGGACATAAGATTAATAAGGAAGCACGCAGTAGACACAGCGTCAGCCCAAAAAGGCTTAGGAACATTCATTTGAAACATGAGAGCCCGAGCGAGAGCGACCTCTAATAAGTGTCGGTTTTTACGTTTGCAACACCATTTTGAGCTAGTGTATCTGGACAGGAGGACTGATGAAGCATGCCATGCTGGAGCATATAGGTTTGAAATTGGGCAGAAAAATATTCTTTAGCATTATCACTCCGTAAGGTTTTGACAGAAACACCAAACTGAGTTTTGATTTCAGCACAGAAATGACAAAAGTGAGAAAACAACTCAGAACGAGTTTTCATTAAATAAAGCCAGGTGGTACGAGAGAAATCATCAACAAAAGTAACAAAGTACCTAAAACCAGGCTTAGACTCGACAGGACATGGACCCCAAACGTCAGAATAGACTAAATCAAATGGAGATGCATCTCGTTTATGAACTCGAGGTGCCAAGTGAACACGATGATGTTTAGCAAACTGACATGACTCACATTCTAAAGAAGTCAAATTATGGAATTGAGGATACATCCTCTTCAAAGAAGACAAGGACACATGACCTAAACGACAATGAATATCAAAAGGAGATGAACCACCCGAGCAAGCAACTGAACACGGTACACGATCTTCAAGGAAGTAATGACCACCCGATTCATAGCCCTTACCAATAACTTGTTTTAGTCGTAAGATCCTGAATCAAACAATGGTCGGAAATAAAGTAATGAAACAATTTGATTGTCAAGTGAGCTTGCTAGGAGACAAAAGATTAAAAGTAAGGTCGAGACATTAAGAACATTGGATAAAGGAACAGACGGAGTAGGTTCAACGGTGCCGAGCCAATAACACGAGAATAAGAACCGTTGGCAATTGTTATACTTTTGGAGGGATTAGCATAAGGTGCATACGAGGAAAACAAATGGTGGTTACTGTCATATGATCGAGCACCGGAATCGATGATCCACTTCGAGGAAGAAGTAGCAAGACTAGAGGCAATGTTACTGTAACAAGGGCAACGGAGAACTAGACATAGATGCAGCCATCGATCTTCCAATTGACAGAAAAGAGCAACTTTTCAATTATGAGTTCCAATAATAAGCAGAGGGCCTCACCAAAGATTACAACACCCAAACAAGAGCCAAGAGAACAGCAACCAAATAATACCCCAAACGTCTCACAAGAGACCAAACGATTCTCCAAACGCCAAAAGGGTGCACAAGGGACCAAAAACTCAACACCCCAGTGACAAATAAGATCAAACAAAATGATAGGATCCAAAATCAACAGCTGAAATACACAAACCCACGTCTGAAACCACAAACCCACCGCCTGAAAACACCAAGAGAGGGCCAAAAAATAGGAGATAATGGCGGAATAACAGATCTACACCGAAGAATGGACTGAACCACCGAAGAACGACTGAAAACGGAAGACCTAGATCTGCAAACCACCTCGGATAAACACAAAACCACCGGAAAGGAACCGGGTTCAACGAGTCGATCAAGGAGAGCCAAGTCGCGTCGCAAAGTCGCCGGAGACGAGCCTCACGCGCCGGCGCGTGTATTTTCCGGCGGACGTCGGGGTGGCGCGTGAAGCCACACGCGCCGTCGAAACGTGATCGGACCACCGGGGATCGGCCGATCGGAGGGTGTAGATGCCGATGGTAGGGCGCGTGTGGTGTAATTGCCGGCGAAGACAGAACCCTAACACTCTCTCTCTCTTTCTCACTGTGTCGCTACAGGGACCAGAACTGGGCAGCGGAAAAAATACAAAACAACGAACAGATTTTGATAGGCTCTGATACCATGTAAAGCCAGAGAGAGAGAGAAGTATGAACTCAAAAGTATGTATATTCATGTATGTAGTATGACGTACTTATACACAAGAGAGAGAACAAGAGAATTAATGAGAGTTAATGACTACTTATGACTAATTATGTAGGTTGATTCCCTAATCTCTATAATTCCTCTAATCCCTAATTATGTGTGATACTATATTAATTATAATATATTTCCCAACAATATCTTACATCTAGATCAAGATCTCAGATTTAGGAGGTTATTACTATTCTATTTCTTAGATCCTTTATTATTGGCCAGATACTAGGTTTCCCCTACCCGCATGTATTCTTTTATATATCTCCTCCATGTACTCGATATCTTAAGATGGATAACAGATTCTAAGTTATTCTCATGGTAACAGAGTGATGAATCAGAATCTGACTCAATTTGGCACACATGGTGCCTTCCAAAGTGGCACCAATGCCGCTGGTTCACATTCGCACGTAGGTGAAAAACCTGATGCAACAAATTTGAGGCCAAACTCGAATCTCCCTACTAGCCTAGCAGCCGATGATCCTCCTCTTTTCATTGTAGGGCACAGTTGAAGCATGTACGCTGGAGCTAGAATGGTGTTTTATAACACAGTGGTATAAAACTGATAAAAAAAGGTATTGGGATCAGATACATTTTTTTGGGGCAGGGAAGTGCAGAACAAGAAAGGAGAGAAAAGGGAAACTCAGGAAAAACCAGACTCAAATCACAGATCTTTTGAATTGAAAGCAACCAATACATAGTCAAATCTAACCTTGTGGATAATAATAACTCTAAACCATGATGAACCCTAATAATCAAAATTCATTAAAATACCCAATATCCCTAGTTATTAAACTACTATTGATATCATAAATCACTAACTCACCACCCAAATAATAATTATCCATGTTAGAATATTAGGAAATAAATCAACTTTATTATCAGGATCCCTTGATTATTGTCCTCCTTGATTATAGGATCCTAATTATATTAGCTTTATTAGCCTTTATAGTAATTTATCTTAGTCCATGAGTTTCTCTTCTATCTGCCTATATAAAGGCTCCTATGTACTCATTTATTTACAAAGTTTAATAGAGTGAGTTTTATCCCTCTAAATTCAACAATCCATAAACCTGGGATATTCTTAACCCATTACTCATCAAATAGTCAAATAGTAATTTTTAAACATGGTAGTAAGGTAAGACTGCATATAGAAAGCTAACAGTGCTGCCTACCATTAAAATACAAGGAAGCTGAAATAAAATTCATCATGGAAACTGATGAAGCAATACCAATTCCATAGGCAAGTCAGTACCTCATCAATTGCAGGCGACCCATATATACTGCCTCCACAGGGTAGCTTATAGACACAGCAATGCTTTTTGTAATCAAGAGCATATAAGTTGTGGTCATGCGTGCCACACCTGCAAATCCCAAATGAAATGTCAACCCAAGAATTAAAACGATCAATATATTTATATTAAGTTTAATTTGACACAGAAAAAGGAGAGGGAAAGAAGAATCCTTATTTACTTAGATAAGAAAAACAAGGATAGTAGAGTTTGAAAATGCCACCAATTCAAAGCAAATGAGTCTTGTTATGAAAGCTATGATTTAAAAAGACTCCAAAATGAAAAGAAAAATGAGATTATGAAAGTGAGAATGACTACATAAATCTCCAATAACTTGAAACAAAAAAAAAAAAAAAAAAAAAAAAAAAAAAAAAAAAAAAAAAAAAAAACTCCAAACCAATCATACAAAAATGACATTTTGGACCAGAAATCTCTCAACAAACATTAGCAAAATTGGGGCTAACATTAGGATAAAGATAATCAGCACATCATCCTGTGGTTACAGGAAGTAATCCATCACCTTTGAGTTAGTTGTATGCAAGAGACCTAATCACTCAAAGAATGAAATCCTAGAGTAACATAGAAGAACAAGAATACAAAGTTCTGTAAAGGTAAGATCCAAAATGAATCTCAAGTTATTTCACATTTCTGATAAGTCTTAAATAATGGCCTTGGAACAACACTCCAAGGACACAACTTTTCAACTTCTGGTTGTGGCCTTGATTAAGGTCAATTATCAACACCAAGTTCAAATTTTGTCATGTTCAAATGAGATATCCCTGTGTCATTTTCTCCAGGTTGGAAAACATTTGCCTCTGAATTGTTACTTTCCCCATAGAAAGGAGACATCATCAAAGTTGAAAGTGTACAAAACTACAAAATGGAGTAACCACGTGCACTTTTTCAATGGGCCCACTTCTCTAGGTTGAAGTTCAGCATGATCTCCAAGTGGAAAAAGATCTTTTGCCTATATGAACCCAAGCCAAATCACCTCTTAATTTCAAAGAATCTTTTGTAATTGTTTGATTCAGCTTTATACTTGTAATTCTGCTTCACAATCTTTTCTCAATCTTATTCATAAACTTTGGATTCTATTTCTTATACTGGAAAAATTTTAGTTTCACCATTATTGTTTCTGGATTTAGCAAAGTTTGTAAATTTTTTGGTCAAATCTACACAATAAAGCAACAGACCCATGAAACAAATCATATACAAAGCATTATGCAAAGCAACTATGCGATCACTAGATTATAATTGAGAAGTGTAAAAAATTACCATATCAGTTGTCTGCTTGTATCTACAACTGGTTGTGATTTTACCTTCATAATTTCAAACATAATTAGGATTAGGAACTGAATAAAAATAATTGAAAGCATTGTCAGATAAATGAGAAGTGATTATTTAAATATTGCCATTAACAATGTAATATAATGAACAAAAATGAAATAGAATGAAGAAACGAACAAAATGGAACATGATTTCAGAAAAATATTCAGTTTGTTTTCATAGTCACATATTTTTCATCATTTCACTGTTAAGAATTTCTTTGATCGAACTGAATATTTGATATAGCAAAAAAATGTACAAAATTTAAAAATTGAATATATAGGGTTACAAATTTAATATATAATAGATTCCTTATTTATTGGCTCTACAATCTACATATTTTACGATTATTGTTATAGCTTTCTGTTATTATTTAATATGAATTAGATTCTGATTTTAAGGGATTAAAATATCATATATTAAAATATCATATGTTATAACTGCACCACTTGCTGATCAAAGTTCTTGTAATTGTTTTTGTTAAAAATTCAGTCCTGTATTCTACACGGTAGTGGGGCCACGCTATTTGGGTGTTTCAATCGAGAAATTGCTTTTTTAACATTTCAGATGGTGATTCCCACTTGTTCTCAATAGTTTCTTGTCTCAATCACACTAGAGCATTTCTGCCACCATGCATATCTTAAGAATGTGACTTTTCCAGTACAATTAATAGGTGGTATTGTTGCTTCTGAGAGTCCCTCCTTCCTCTATTTTCCAGTACATAATCCTGCCAACGGCACATCCAAAATTGCAATGCTGACAACTCATGAAAATCAAAGGGCAACATCACCGGCCAAAATTCAATGGGGACAACCACCCACTTTGGAGTAGGTATGTGATCAAGTACATTTGTGTGGGAAAGAAGGGTACTTGACCGGTGAAGTAAAAATGCTAGGCTCGACTGATCTGAAATATAAAACATGGAAGGCTAAGAATAATCAAGTAATGGCATGGTTCACCAACTCTATTGAGCTTAGCATTGGTGAGACCTCCATGTACAATGAAACAATTGCTAAAATTTTGGAAGCTGCTGAAGAAGCACATCCAACCCAAGAAAGTGCAGTGCAGTACAGATATTTGAGATCAAATGTGCTATTCATGAGGTAAAACAAAGATAAAGGACAGTGAATCAGTATTTTAATAAATCGTCCAATTTTGGCAACAACTGGACCAATTAGAGACACGCCTGGACTTGAGCTGAAGATTCCGAATGAAGGAAAAAGATTGGAGAAAAGAGGCACATATGCAAATTCCTGATGGATCTAAGTATAAGTTTTGATGATGTTCAGTGAGTATTCTTGTCATTAGACCTCTTCCAACATTGAAAGCTATTTTTTTCTGTAGCCAGGAGAAAAGAAAGTAGGAATGAGACCTAGCAAAGAACACCTAGCAGTAATGGAAAGACCTATGAAGGTGCTGGGCTAACATCTTGTGGAACTTCCAGAAACACCTACAATGATAATAGCTAGTAAAGCAGTAAAAGTTGGTATGATCCTTGTCAAAAGGCCAGTCACAGTAGGGACTATTTGTTACGTAAATTATAATGAACACAAGAATTAGTTATGTTAGTTATAGGTCGCTGCTAACATAAGACTAAGGATTCAGAATATGTTATGTTGCTGATTATGCTCAGAATAATGCAATTCTGATTTCTCTAGTTCTCTCTGTTTCCTATCTCTCTCGCCGTCCTTCTCATAACTTTTTCATCCGATTTCTATATTCTTTAACAATATAGAAGATTACAGCATTATCAATATCTAATTTTAATTGGAATGATGGGAACTTATTAGATGAAAGTTGATAACCAAGAAGAAAAAAGAATCTGGGAGAGTGAACGAAAAGAGATTCCATTAAATCATCCACTACAGAATCAAGAAGAATAAACAAAACAAGGTGGATCATCCTGGTTTTACTTTTTACAATATCATTATTATATAATTGTTGTGTCTATATAAGTATTCATTTTGTCAGTTCATTTACTTGTAGCATGCTCTAAAAGCAATATAACATACTTTCTTTTCCTATTCTTTACTTTACTGAATTTCTAGGCATAGTTTGTCTTTGCAGTGATTTAGCATGCAATTCATATCCTCATGGGTCTACATTCTAAATAAAAAGCAAGCCTGTATACTTGAAATTTGAAAGACACTCTAGGAAACCTCAAACAAGAAAGAAAAGGCAATTTGATCCAACATTGAAAGCAGATACCTCTCCAGATGTTTGAAAACTCCAACAAATGTTTCCATTCGAAAAATCAAGAAAGTATATTTTCCCTCTGTAACATCCAACAACCACCTAGAGAGATGAACCATGTTAGAACAAATGGATAGAATCTATAAATTGCATCCAATAAAGTAACCAGATATGTTCATATATGAATACCAACCTGAGAAAAGTCGCAGACAATTGCTGCAGAACATTCAACCCGTCCTTCCAGTTTGATCTCCCACTGAACAGAACCACTAAACCAATTATTTAGTATAACTTCAGTAGTGTTGGAACTTGGAACACGAATTCTTTAAAATTTTGATAGTTAAAGCAAAAGTATGTAGTCACAATGATATAACTGAAGGAATTAACATTGTTAGCACCAGTGAATATACACCAACTACACACAACTCAAAAAAGGTAGTTAACTATGTAGAGTATAGATTTCATAATCACCATAAAATAAATCCCAATGTTCCTATTAATCAGCTAAAGAGGGTGAAACAGAAAGTACAAAATTAACAAAATTCAAGCAGTAATAAGAATCAGGCGATGGAAATGGAGCAAAACGAACAGAGATGCCAAATCTTCTCTGGTCCAGTCTAGATTCAACACTTTCAGATTAAGTAAATTAAATTTTAGATGGCATGAGAAAAGTAGTTGAATCTTCCAATCTATAGTAATGTTTTATGAGATTGGAAGAGAATACAAGACATTGACATTGATATGCAAAGCATAAAAAGTATTAGAGTTAGTTAGTTAGATTTAGTTAGTTGTGTTGGTTAGTTAATTAGGAAGTTAGAGTTAGTTGATTGTTATTGAGTCTTAAGATAAGGCATATGACTCTTCATTGACATTGAATGAGCGTAGTTCTTTCCCCTCTGTTTCTGTTCTCTCTTCTCTTTCCAAATCCTCCTACATTTCTATAATTTCTCTAACAGACATTGTTAGCAAAAATTCTTTATAATTTCACTAAAGAGTTCAATCATCAAATATGTAGCCGTAATGATACAAGGCATGTAGACGAGCAATGAAAATCTTCATCTATTGATCGAAGGAGTCTATACAACATATATAGAAGGAAGGAGAGGTAATCACACGAAATAATGGAAAGATTACAAGAGATGTCTAATATCTACCTGATATTTACTCCCTACAGTTCTGCCCAATTACAATAAATACTAACCCTCCAGTCCTTAATATAAGAGTTACTTAACAAATTGAGTAGATTAAGGAAAATCCTACCCTAAAAGCTAGTTGTTGAGGTGGGAGAATTAACCCACTTTAATACCCATTGAGCATCCCATTCTACTCAATATCTTGTCTAATCCAGTTTAGATATAACACTTTAGATTGTACAAATTAAATTTTGGATGAGATCTCAAGAGTAGCAGTTGAATATTCCAATCTATAAGGATATTTAAAAAACTGTAAGAGAATAGGACATGACTAAATCATTTTTTTTTTCCAGCTTCCAACTAGTTTCCTTGAATTTTTCAGGTAAAAATAATTCAGCAACATTCTCAAGCTATTAACAAAATTTAAGTCATCAGTTGTGCAGATGTTATCTGAGATTCACATTTTCCAATCCATTAGGGAACAACATAGAATATCAAGTTCACAAGGAAAGTGATCATTCAACGGTGTGTACTGATAGGAGAAAATTTGATTTAGGGGACAAGTATTTGCAAGTATCTTATAAATGCATCAGAAGTTAGAGATTAAATCAATGCATCAAAATTATTATGATCAATGACCAAAATACCAATGATTGACAAAAGCAAGGTAACAAACTATATTTTTTTACCTTCTAGCATTTATACAAAGAAATTTATACGAGTGAGATCCAATGAATAAATAAATTTCTGAGCTTCTAAACACAACCATCGGTGATGCATCAACACAAGATTCCATATAAATTTTCCATAAGTCCTTCAAATGACCTCTTCCATTTCGAGGTACTTTCAGAGACCAAGTTGTTTGATGCGTATCAATTATTCCAGGTTGCTCTTTAAACAAGACCTTGTTGCACCGGCTAACTGAACATGATAAAAACACTGAGGAAGAACACCACGGGATGGACACATCACCACCTGATGTAATGAAGTCCATGGTGAGATCCCTCTTCATACGTTTCAAAGGAAAAGACCTAGTGCCATCACCATCTGAAATACCCATTGGTTGAAGAACAGAATCAGCATTTTCAGAAAGATTGGAAGAAAAAAGATTTTGTGTGTCTACGTTAAATTTTGAACAAGTATCCAGGTCTTTATGCAAAGTGCATGAACCCCTTTTCTGCAGAAGAGCCATGCATAATTTAAAAGGACTTGGATAGTAATAAAGGAGTCTCATATCAATCCCCAAACTGTGAGCAACATGTGCAGCAGTAAGTGAATTCCCACCCATCTTAAAGAAATCATCATCATTGCAAAGCTCTTCTACCATTAAAGCATCACAAAATACCTGTTAAAGAAACTGCGAATCAATTCCTTCATTTCTACAGATAGAACTGTTGCTTTAAAGTAGGAAAAATGGATTTGAAATTTACAAAAGGAAACAAACTTGTGTTGGACACAATGATCTATCACAGTATATAGTTTTGAGGTCTACAAATCATATTCATAACCATACCATTTAATGTGGGTAACTGTACAAGACTATATATCATTAGGATTTATGCATGCATACATATTATTTATATGCGTGTGCGTATGTGTATGTATACATCTTTAAACATGTTTTTTTAAAACTAAATAATAAAAATTTGATATAATTAATTTTTTATATGATATAATAATGAGTAAAAACTACTGAATAACAACATTTTAGACGACAATCATTCTAAATAATAAAGGAGGATCAAGATTTTATAATAAATATGATATATAAGTTAATCAGAGAAACTCATCAAAGAAAGAAAAAATGTAATCAAAGGGAAAAAATTAAAGGAAGGAAAAGTAAGGCATTGAACACATGGGGTACTGGGCAAAAATAGTGTAGCAGATTAGAAATTGCTGAGTTAATGTTATTGATTTTGTCAGAAATTGCCATAATTCCATGAAGTAAAACATGGAGGCCTTATGTAGTGCTTGTACACATACACTTCAATAATTTGGCCTTCCATTGTCAAGGGAAGTGTTAGGGTCAATCTGATCTTGATGAAGGAGGCTGGGCGGGTATGGTTGATACAAATTACAAAGAGAGTGAATTGTTTAGTCAAAGGAGGCAGAGCATTATTTTGGTTTTTTGTCCCGTGTGGACCTGTGGTACTGTGGTAGCAGAAATCTCTTCCCTTTATTGTTATCATTATTAGCTTGTAAATTTCTGGAAATTTCTACTGTTGTGATAATTTTTCTATCAAGTCCCTCTTGTTGCCTGCTCTATCCTCTGTGTTCCCTTTTTTTTTTTTGGCATTTTTGTGAATCGCAGTCTTGCTTCAATATTTTGTCTAGTCCTTACTTCCATGCTCCCATCAGTGCCATGGAAGAAAAAGTCCAGAGGATAAAGAACATAGAAGGATTGTCATGCAAAACTAGAAGAGCATACCTTCTTGACAAGTTGTAGAAGGTTGTTGCATCCTATGCTACCGACCTTATCCTCAACATGCTTAGTATATAAAGTTGAACCCACCAACAACTCATAATTAACCTTACCACTGGCAGTCAGAGGAAATGATTCCGTAAAGATGAAATGATTTGGAACCACAACTGATGGAAGGTTATCGAGCATCCAACTTCTGATTGACGGTATTAATAATTCACCAGGCCTTTCTGCTTCTTTTAGTATTATAAATGCTTTTAGAAGCACAAGTTCACCTTGATTATTTTGACAAATTACAGCAGCATCATTTATATCTCCATGTTCCCTGAGTAAATTTTCAATTTCTTCCAAAGCAATACGATTTCCATTGACTTTTATAATGCGGTCCTTTCTTCCCAAAAATATAAAGTCGCCACTTGGTAACTTTTTGGCTAAATCACCAGTTCTAAAGTATAATTGCTTTGGATGACTACCAATAGAATCTCTGCAGGCATAATTTTGTGGCAATTCCACAAAGTCATCAGACCTAACATTACACACAGCATAGTAACCTCTAGAAATGCAGGAACCACCAACATATAGCTCTCCCTCATTTGATGCATCATTTTCACCAAAAAGCAGCACATCACAGTTTGAAATAGGCGTACCTATTGGAACACTTGATAATATCTCTGACTTCAAGATTGATGGCATCCTCTTGCAATCAAAATATGTACAATCGCCAGAGACCTTAACATCCAAACAGAATAAGGGGAAAAAAACAGAAATACATTAAAATATGATAATGATGCAAAAAGATATAGGAAGATATCATTGATAATAATTATTAAAAATTAACTCTCTGGTAATCAAAAGTGATGCAGAAGGAAGATAGCAAGCATCTAGCCATTTTTGCTTGTAAAAATCAGATCATCAATGAAAACATCACAACTGGTAATTTATAAGAAACCTCACACATGGAACAATAATATTTATTACAAAGTTAAGTGTGCATTGCATGGAGGTATCAGAATCATCAGAGAGACAAATAGAAAACTCAAATTATTAATTTTTCTCACAGAAAGATTTCCACACGTTCTCACCTCAGTACTTCCATATAAATTCAAGATCAATGTATTTGGTAAGACGGTAGAAATCATCTCCCATAAGGTTAAAGGAAAATTTTCACCACTGAGCACAAGCAATTTCAATGAACTTCGAACCCGCATGCCAGCATGATTTTGTAACCCAGGAAGAATTGTTCTCATTAGCGATGGAACAGCTATAAGCCTGTTAATAAAATAAGCCTATAGAAGCATTTAATACTATGGTCGAAGATAAGCAAAAGATAAGATCATAAAGATAATAATATCATGGTTTATCGGGAAAAAAAGGATAATAATAACATGACAAACTTGTAGAGCTAAATAGAGTAATATTTCGCAAACTTAGATCTTTTATGTACTTAAAATTATGGCTACAAACTTAGGTCCACAAAGGCACAGTTTTAAGGTTATTGAGTTGCTGATGCTGCCTATTACCATGGCACTTGTGGTAGTTTGCTATTACATGCAAGTGTTTGGTGTTGATTTGCCCATTTTGGTTTTGAAGGAAGTTGCAGTCAAAGCATAAGTGTAACTTGGGAGGTTGTATAGAGTGCACAACAGTTGTACGTTTAAGACTTTAACACTGGTAAAAGAGTGGGTGATAGTTTGGAAATGGAAAACCTAGAGAGAAAACATGCTAAAACCAGGTAGGAGAAGGTCACTCAAGGAGAGTAGGTCAAAAATTTCAGGGACCAGTGTCATTAGATGAAGTGTGAGTTGTAATTAATGAAGGATAAGGTAGTTATTGATTTAGTCAGTAAGGGAATATAGTCATCATAAATTAAAAGGAGTTAGGACCAATATAAAGGGGATTAATTCTAAATTAGATGTTATATTTCTTGTGAGTAATCTCAGTGCATTATTCATTTCTATCTGTCTCTTCCCTCTTTCTTCTTTCTCTGTACCACTATCCATCATTATATCTTCTGACAACATTGTTTAGGTAAATGCTAGTTACTTCAGCTCTTGACTCAATAATTGAGGATTGAGGCTTTATTTGCTTGACTTTGTTTTTCTCTTCAATTGAGTTACATTTGTAACAAGTCAAGGAGTGCAAAAAGGCATTTAGAACAAGTGCTTGTTTGGGAAACAACCAAACCATGGTTTCAAAAGTCCTTTTTCATAGGCCGAGACAAAATTCCTTTCACATACTTACCTTGTAAATCATAAAAACATTTCTCATAAACTAAAACAAATAGATAGGAGAGGGTTACAGGTTAAGGAAAAAGTCACCCTTGGAAGTGATGTCAATTATTCAAGTCTTATAAGTAAAGAAAAATGGTAATTGTAGTGTACCAAAGGTAAAAGGTGGAAGGGTCTATGAGAAGTCAATGTTATATAAACCATAATTCAATAATATATTGTATGGTCTCTTTCCAATTCCAAACATTTGCTCCCTATTTTCACAAAGTTCCAAAGACAATACTGGATTAGTAGGAAGATCATAGTTGCAAAATTTCTCACAGAATGAGCAACATGTCAACAAATTATAAAAACAAATGCAAACAAATTTGGGTCAACACTCATAAGTATTGGGTTATAAGGAAGGAAATTAACAACAGCAGCATTATTTACAAATTGTGTGACAAGAAGTCAAGAAATGATATAAGATCAATAATGGCAAAATGTAGTCACAGGGGCTCAGATAGCATCATACCTGCAGAAAATCTATCAGAGAATATGCATTGTATTTCATCTCACAGAAGGGAGGAATGACCAGCACACAAGCAGTCAAAATAGCGCTGAGAAATTCTTGCAAATGGTCAACAAAGCTAATTGATGACTTAAACAACAGTAAATCTTGCCCTTCCAGTGGATACATTCCTTGCATCCAAAAAAATCGATTTAAAAGACCTAAAAAGAGTGTAAGAAACTGTGACACCATATACATATAGAAATATTATTCATGTTGGACAAATGTTATAGAAATCATCCATCGAGCAATAAACAGCTGCAAAGGAAAAGCAATGAAGAATAGTAGAAAGAGTTTTATTATCTGGATAGTGGCAAATGAAGAACAAATCCTATACAGAGTCAAACAGAGATTTCAACAGTTGAAAAACATGCTGAGGCAATGGGACTATTTTGGACTTCAAATTAAGGGGAATGGAGAAAATGAATGAAAAGGGAAAAATAAAGAAGTCTGGCCAGGTCATTAGTTCTCCCTTGTTTGAGATTTTTTTTTTTTTTTTTTTTTTTTTTTTTTTTTTTTTTTTTTTTTTTCGGAGTCTCCTTGGCTCCATTCTGTTAAGTTTTCCCAAGGGGCTTAGTGAAAGAACAGAATTGAGAAAAATAAGTCATTTAATTTCCCATAATTTCACATGTGCAGAAAAGGAAGAAGGAAAGTCATCCATTATTCTCTCATCATCATTCCCACCACTTTTCTCTTATTTCAGTAACCATATTTTCTCTTTAAAAGAATTAGTGTCCAGAACAGTCATCCTCAATATCCTAAAATGCCCAGTAATAAACCTTGTCCAATTCCAGCACGAAGAAAATATCATCAAAGTAAACTGCTCATAGTTGTAAAGTGCACGATAGGTTTCATCCATATGTAGAACAGAATAAAGCAAACTAACAGATGTAAAAACCACATTTTATTTCACCCAAGTAAAATCAAACAATGATTGCAATTACTGAACCTAGTAACCCATTACCCTGTTCAGTGCCACATACTCCTTTAGGCTTTCCAGTTGACCCTGAAGTGTACATAAGATAACAGAAGGATCTCTTTTTATCATTTTCACAAGGCCATGCCAAATCTTCTGTACACTCTGGAAGGTTTTCTTCCATAGAGAAGTTTAAAACAGGACAACTGCTTGAATGTACAGCCCAATGTGATTCATCAAGTTGATCTGAGTTACGTTTACCAAATGAAGATCGGGACTTTATTATGAGATCAGCTTTTGAAGAAGAAAGAACTGATTGTATCTTTCTGGCTGGCCAAAAAGGATCCAGAGGCAAGAAAGCTTCTCCACACCTCAAAACAGAAAGCACAGCAACAATATATTCTACAGAAGGTGGCATATATATTCCCACTATCTTTGGTCTATACTCTGTTTCTGGAGCAGACACGGTTTTTGCATTAGGCATGCCAAAGCACTCAGGTGTTTGAACAATTTTTCCTTCTCTACTATTGACATCATTGTTGCCTGGAAAAAAGCATGGGAAATCAATGCGATATTAGATATCACCTTTACCAAATCTGGTATATAAGAAGCTTATATTTAACAAATAATATACTCAGACAAAAAAAAAATAGTACTAAACCTCTAGCACAATCCTTGGTAGCATGTGCACCCAAATGGTAATAGCCCCAGACTAGAAGCGTTACTCGTATCCACCCAAATTAGTCATTGTGCAATGATTGTGCTAAGTTACGTAAATGCTCAGTGGTTAGTAGCATTACGAATCAAACGTGGCTTTACTGAGCGTTTGCCAAAAACTTCCAAAGAGAGAATTTGCCACTAACCTAAGTAGCTTAAAATGATTCACATTCCTTTCAACTGCTTCGCAGAATAAATATGATTGAACTTTTTCCACTATAACAAATGACCCAGCATGGATTATTATTCAGGTACAGAAAATAAAAGAAGAGCAAGAAGAAAACATAGTGAACCTTGATCTTTGGGTCTGACCAAATGAGGGTCATCCCAACCAAGCAGGATGGAGCGGAGGCGAGAGCTAAGGGAGTGAACGGCCTTCAACATATCAGAGTATGTGTAGCAGGAGTCCCCGGAGTACATAGGCGGAGAAACCAATTTCACGAGCTTGTCTAAGGGCTTAACAATGTCTCCTCCGAAATTGGATGAAGTAGAATTTTCACGAAGTTCCTTGGAAACTTGGGCCAAACTGGAAGCATGAATTACGGCGATTTTTTCAGGGTTTGCTGAAGCTACTCGGAAGAACTCGTGAGAAATGCAGCAATACTTCATCTCTTCTTCCGTGTTTCCATCATTCATCGTTCTTGTGTGCTAGTATAGAGTTTCAGAAGAGAAAGATGGAAACGACGAAACGGATGCAGAACTAGGGAACAGTTCGCTTGAAGACTAAAGCGACGATCCTGCGAGTAACTATGTTCCCGCAATTTTTTAAGTGAGGCTTTGTTGTTTGGTTTCTTAGAGGAAAAGGGGGGAGGCGGATGGGAGAGTTTGTTACTTGTTAAGAGAGAAAGGGAAGGAGAGAGAGAATAGTACAAATTGGAATGCAATCAATTGTCTAGAGCTAATTGCTTCTCTGTCCAGTGTGCTAAGAATACCAATAGTATTGCCCAAGAAGCATTCAGTCCTCGAATATTTTTTTGGTATTATTTTTATTTTAGAAGTTTATAAACATAGCAAACTTACCCGTCCGTTGATCTTGACGGTTAAATTGTTCTCTTCTTTGTAAACTTTTAGGGCAAATTTGTCCCTAAAAAAACTTATAATATATTTGCTCTTTTTTTTAAATTTTCGGGGCAAAAAAGATAGCAAAAAAAACTTCCGATCTTTGAATGTTTAATCAATACTTCCGTGAAGAAAATGATATTTAACTTAATATAAATGGGTAAAATATTATTACAAAGCAATCCCGACTATCATGTGACAGATATAATAAATTAATCAAATTACCACCAAATTGAAGATGATAGAACGTCCTCCTACAAGATGATTTGATGCTCTCAAACAAAGCATGACGGAAGGCTCCTACAAGAAGCAGGAGAAGATTTCTAGACAGGAAGTAAGTGCCATGCGTGACTGCAACCTGCAATAGCAAAGGCGAGATGGCAGATGCAAGAAGCCAAAAGAGAGAATGAGACTGGGACTGCAAGAACGAGATGAGAGGTTGTGACCAACGAATGTGGGGTGAAAAAGGTTTGTATGATTGTAACAATGAAACTACTACACCACATACGTAACCATTTAAAATCAATTTAAAGTCTACTATGGTACAAAAGGAAAATGTTTAAAGAAAAAAAAGGAAAATGTTTAAAGAAAAACTTTACAATGGTAGAAAAGAGTTTGACTAACGTAACATTTGAAAAGCTAACCATGGTAGGAAAAAACTTAACCAATTAATCAAACAACTACTTAACGGCGTTAGATATGATAAATAGGGCAAAACATATTGTTAAGGTCTATCACAGTTTAAGAATTTTACTAAAACATTCACAAAAAGACCATGTTGGAAAGGATGCAACTTGTCTAACATGGTTATAAGAAAGCACTTCCCTGATAAATGGTTGTAACAATAACAATCATGATAGAATCTCATATAAGATCTAGGCCTTATTAAGCCCTTAATTGCCACGATCTACTAAAAATCAACCCAAGTGGAGCGCTCAGCCAGAGTTGGTTTTGCAGCCAGGTAACCTCCAATAAGGTCTCTAGTGAGAATTTGGGAATACAAACCATTTATCAATGTTCGTAATTGGTTGTTTGATCTTTCTTCTAATTTGAAAATTTTAATAACCCAAAAACATGTGACAATTGAAAGTTCAAGATATCAATTGTCCTTTAGAAAAACTTCTGATGCAAAATTGCCCTTTAACATCAGTTAGAATTGTTCAACTAAGGGTCAACATCGGTCAAATGTTACTATAGAGTGAAATTAATTGCACAATTTTTTAAACTTTGAAGTGAAGATTGTGCCAATCAAAAGTTAAGGATATCAATTACAATTGGCAAAAAAATTTCAAGGCAATTTTCCTTTTAACCTTAAATTATGTCTCCCCAATTTTTAATATTGAGGTTTGGAGTTAATTAAGAAATGATTATTGATAAAATTGAGCTATTAAGTAGTGGCATTTGGATGATATGGAAGTCATATCTTTAGACTTTACAAAAAGCTTTGGAATTTGGGAATTTCTGAGAACCAAATGAGAATATTTTTTAGTAATTATTTTTGCATTAGAAAGTAAACATCTCAAACTTTTCATAGAGTTTCAATTTATAATTTTTGAAGATATGTAGAATTAGATATGAATTTTTGAAGTTTCCCACTATTTAATTTTTACCTTAACTTAAGTTTCCAAAAGTCATATTAGAAAAAAAAAAAAAAAAAAAAGTCACATGTACCACCGTTAATCCAAACAAGCACTTCATCTCTCATATGTCTCATTCAACATCTAGTTGGTCATATCCAGCTCTCCTCTTTGTTGATGTTTTCTCCAGCTTTATACTCTACTCCATTTTTTATTCCTTTCATCTTTTGTTTCTCCCCATCTTTCTTTTATTTCGTTGTTCATTTTCCATAGTATGCTTCTTCTTCACTCATAACTCATTATGTTTTTTTCTCAGACTGCGAAGAACTTGGCATCTGTATCTTTATTCTTTTAATAACCCAGGTAACTCACCCAATCTAGCGAGTTACCAGGGTTAAGAATGGGTTACACCGATTCAGTCCGCGTCACGTCAGGTTAAGTTTCTGCTGATTTAGTGCTGAACTGGACCAGACAAGTGGCTGGTTCTAATGTTTCCAGTTTAAACATGCCGGACCAGCCCGGGTTTTAGAAACACGATTATTATAAATGACTAGATCACAAACTACCTTGTTCTTATTGCTGTGGATATTTAACTTCCAGGATAACATAGAAATTGATGAGACACTAAAAGTAAAATAGAAAATGATCATAACAATATTCATACATAAATCATGAATAATACCAGGTTTACTACTTAAGCTAGCTCCACATAATCCATGAGACCCATTTTTTTCAAATGGGTTAAAAGATAGCACACATTTGAAGATATAATATATGATGAAAACAAAACAGTTTATTTAATTTCATATTATTAGATTGACATTGATTAAGCTTTGATGGGAATAGCTCTAAGAGGCTGAAACTTCCTTAGGGTCAGCCCAAATTTCTCGTCCATATCTAAGTCATTTGGTTGCAACCCATCTGGAAGCTTCCAATCATGATGTTGGAGAAGCATGGCTAACATCAAGTGAACTGTTCTAGAAGCCAATGGCAACCCTGGACACATTCTTCTACCTGCTCCAAAAGGAATTAGCTCAAAGTGACGACCTTTGAAATCAATTTCACCCTCCAAAAACCTTTCTGGAATGAACAAATTCGGATCACGCCAAACACTTGAATCCCTCCCTATAGCCCAAGTGTTAACTAAAACTTGTGTGTTTTTGGGCACTGTGAAGCCACAAATTTGTGCATTATCTAGAGTCTTTCGAGGCACAAGAAATGGTGCTGGCGGGTGCAAGCGAAGAGTCTCCTTCACTACTGCCCTTAGGAATGGTAACTTTGATATATGTGATTCTTCAAGTTTAGTGTTTTTGCCAATGACTTCCTGAAGCTCTTCTCTAAGTTTTCTTAGATTCTCAGTGTTTTTTAATAGCTCTGTCATTGCCCATTCCACTGTACTTGATGTTGTGTCCACTCCAGCATCAAACAAATCCTATAGCAATAAGATTTAAAATAGTATTATTCACATGCAGGTGATAAAATAATTAAAACCTTTAAAATGTTTTAGCCCATGCAGAAAACAATCAAAATATAACATCCAAGCATCCTCAAATGTTTTGTCAATAGTTTTCCCTGAGTTACACTCATGTAACCTAACATGACCAAATTAAATCAGAGATCATTGACACTTTCTATGACTTGTTTATAATTTTTCTTTAAAAAAAAAAAAAATTGAAAAAAACGTACAGTGTATGTAACACGAGAGATATAGTGGATTTCATTTGAAAAGTCATGGAGACTAATTATTATCAATTAGAATACCTATTTAGAATTTTAAATTTAATAGCAAACCTTTAAATAAATTAATTCTTTTTTTTAAAAAAAAAAATTATTATTATTTTTTAAAAAAAAGCAAATCGATCTATAAGATTTAGTTAAAGTTTGGAATTTGTATCTAAATCCTTAGCTAAATTTTGCAAAGTAACAAACTTTAGCTAAATCTTATAGAACAATTTTTTTCTTAAAAAAATTAATTTATGATTTTAAAGGTTTTTTATTAAATTAAAAATTCTAAATAGGTATTCTGGTCGATAATATTTAATTTTTCAAGATTTAATGACTTGCCAATTTTATTTTTAAAAAAATTGTACCTTATTAACTACTCTATTGATTCTAAATTTACCTAATAGATTAGATTAAGAAAGTTGGTTTGGTTAGTATGACATATATTTTTGATTCTAAAATAATACAAATTTACATAATCATCTTTTTTTATTCCTTTATTCATTCCTCTTTCTTGTTATTGTTGAGGGAGTATTAATAAGAGTAAAGTAGGAAAAAAATTGATAAATATAAAAATCATGTCGATATTTAAGGTTAAGATTAACTTTTTCAAATATATCATATATTAAAAACCGGAGGAGTAATTCCTTCTTTTCCATAGGAGAGAGTGGGCAAAGGAGCCACAGGACAAAGGTGACGGGGGGAAATAGAGAGGGGGAGGTGATGATTTGTTTTTCTTATAGAATAAATGGCAGATTTCAAGGTGATGTGACGAGGAGGGAGGGGAAGAGAGATGAAAAAGAAGAGATCATTCTCGCAAAAAACTTCTTCATAATCTGAAAATCGTTCTTGCAGAGAACAATTTCAAGTGTAGTATATAGTATTTGGGTAAATACTTCCCAACTTTTAGCATTTTGGTATTTTCTTTTACTGTTTGTAGTATCCAGGTAAATTTTGCCGATAGAGTTCCTCATCCTACTTAAATACCCATCTTGGTATTAAAGTCAAATTGTTAATGATGTGGAATATCCTGGAGGATTTTAACCCACAAAAGGCCAAATAAATGGCCGTGAAGTACAACCGCTGGGATGTTGCCTTTTTACGAGGGTAAATGAGATAGCATGGGATGCGTATTTAAATGGGATTTGAACTCTAACCAACTCTTTGACAAAAAAAAAAAAAAAAAAAAAAAAAAAAAAAAAAAAAAAAAACTAACCAACTAGCTAGCAGTTAAGGCCGGAGAACTATGGATCGATAGAAATATGCTTACCACCAATAAATGCAACACATCGCCGCGCCTCAGCTGGGAATTCTCTTCTTCCATGAGGTCAAGGAATGAGTCCAAAACATCACCATAAACCTTAGAACCACTTTTACAAGCTCTTAGCTGTATTCGTTCCTCAATAATTGCATCAATAAACTTGAAAATCTTCCGAAAATAGCTGTTCACTCTCGAGCGCCTACGCTGTGGGTCAAGTAAACGAAGAAAAGGGAAGAAATCCGAAATATTTGGGCTTCCAACTTCCTCTAAAATACCACATATAAGGTCTTTAAACTCTCGAGATGAACCGGATGAAAAACCAACCAGATCAATGGAAAAAAGTGTGTTTGAAATGGAATTAAGTGTTGCCGCAAAGGTAGCTTCACCAATGTCCAAGGCTTCACCTTGGGTACAACATTCATCCACATAATCCAACAAATCTTGCAGTTTATTGCGTCGCAAATTCTGAGTAGAATCTAGTCGGAGAGGCGAAAACATACTTGTGATGCATACCCTCCTAAGAGTCTTCCATAGAACTGATGATGGGTGGATGAAGGCCACAGAATACTTGTGGTGGTCGAGTGCTTCGCCAGTGTGAGGGATTGTACGGCCTGAAAAGATCAGGTCATTCTTTTGTAATGCTTCTTTTGCTACATCTGGGGAAGAAATGACTATGGTGGTTATGCTTCCTAGCTTAAGAGTCATGAGAGGTCCATAAATTTTAGAAAGATTTGCGAGTGACTGATGTGGTTTTGTGCCAAGCTCCAAGATGTTTCCTATGATAGGATAAGGTGAAGGACCTTGCGGGAGCTTGCCAGAATGGTTATTGCGTCGGTTGTTTAAGAACAAGAAGAAGAAGATGAAGAAAATGATGATACAATTACATAGGAATGACAATGGAGAAGAATATAGAAAGAGGATCATTGGGAAGTCCATAGCTTAGTGCTTGTAGCTTATCCATTTCTTTAGTCACTTATTTATAGGGCGAGTTTGCCTTTCTGCTGCTTAAATGCAGTATAAAAATTAAAATATTTACGTTATTTTTATTTTATTAAGAAAATTAATCATTTAGTTTATAGCTTAATTTTTTTATAACCCTTTGGACCGTCATGTGTCTAGCACTTTTTTTTAGATCCTAATACTAGTACTAGATATCCAAGTAACTAACACTGCTAGGAAAAAATATTTTAACATATGTTTTTAGGACCTTTCTACCTCCCTTTACATAGGGACGCCTATGTGAACGACGTAGTAAAACTTGAGAACAATGTCTGTTACAAAAGGGACATCGTCAGTTTTTTTTTTTTTAAAAAAAATAATAATAGTACCTCACTATCATCGTTCATGCTCACAGTCACAGACCCAGCCATCGGCACCATCAATCATTCATCAGCCATGGATCCCAGCCCTAGAAACATCCTTCTTCTCTCCTCCTTCATGTCCCGTCTCCCTTCTTTCTTTGCCACCACCACTTTCATTCTGAGCTCTACAATATCAAACAGCTGAAGAACCGACTAAACCCAAGAGGTGGGTGAATTGGGTGAAGATTAAAAACTTGGAACTTTGAAAATCTTTTCCCGTATTCTAAATCAACAGTAAGATATTCAAATAAACATATACTGGAAATATAAGAGATAAGGGAAGAGAATATGCAACCGTGATTTATCTTTGGTTTGGCCCAATCCTTAGCCTACGTCCAATCCCAATCTCCACTTAAGATTTTCAATCCATTATCCTCTTGTTTAACCAGGCACAAGAGAAGCCTATACAATCCCACAAGTTTACCCAGGCACTTGTGAAGCCAAATCTCTCATCAAGATACTCCCCTTACACACCGTAAGGTTACAATCTATTTCCCACTCAAGATCACCCAATCTTGAGTTACTCTCAAATAAACAGATAAAGTGATTACAATCAATCTTCTCTCTTAGAAGTGAATATGATTAACATTGAAGTACATAATCGTTCATCTCTCTCTCTACTGTAAATTATATGAATATTGAGAAACAGAGAGTGTATGAGTTATTGACATATCGACGATGAAATAGTAACATCATCTCATTGGCTTTGTCGAATCATTTTATCTATCATCGTCACTCCTTCTAGTTTGAAGACTTCACAATTTATAGGTTATTGTGTTTCGACCGTTGCGAGCATTCAACCGTCGAGCAATTCCTCCCGTTTAGGATACGATCATTGAATGTTCGTTGGAAGTAGCCGTTAGATACTTTGAACTTTCGTTAAGCACAGATGAAATCCGTTGAGCATAATCAACCATTTCTTCATTAAATGCTTTGTTGTTGATTGTACTTTAAGCAGAGGTTGACTCATAATAATAGTTGGAATAAGTATGCCTAAAAAAAATGTCTTCGTCTGGTGTAAAATCTCATTCCGATTGCGGCTCTGCTTTTCTGACTAAGCATTTAATGCTACTGATGTGTTGAACGGCTTTTTGGCTAATCTCAATTTTGAACAGATTAATCCACTGCAAATCACTCACAAAGATGATTAGACAATGTAAATGTGATTTGAATAAAGATATGAATGAAAACTTAAATTAATCTGATTCATGATTTCATGTTTACTGATAGACGATGAACCATGCTCGAATAGATGATCTTGGTTGCTCGAGCAGACATGAGAAAGTAGCCTTTGTATCAGTGAAAGTCACTCATGCTCGAGCAACGTCGAGCCCATGCTCGGGCACTAAATTTGTATGCTCGAGTAACATCGAGCCCGTCACTGGTATAGGTTGATTTGAAGAGTTTGATGGTAGCGCTCGGGCTGTATCTGTGTTATGCTTAAGTAGCCTGCTCGAGTAGACCTGAAACCTTGCTCGAGTATCATCCAGACAGAGAGAAAACATATAAGTTCAACGAAGGTGCTCGAGCATTGTTTTACCTCTGCTCGAGTAGCATGCTCGAGCTTTGCTTACCTGCTGCTCGAGCAATGGCTTGACAAAGTTATTCTTCATTCTTGCTCGACCATGCTCGGGTAAGACTTTAATGTGCTCGAATACACTTTTATCTTTGAGGCTTCTGATCATGCATGAATAAGCATTATACTCTCCAATACAAAGCCCAACTTCCAAAATGTAGAGACTTTCAAAAAACAAGAATGTCAGCAACACAATAGTCAATTTTCAGTGATCGTAACGTCTTCAATATAGCTCCAAATTTGGCGGACCACCCATGCTCAAAAAGATGTTTAAGCCTTCTTTCCAATTCAAAAAGAATCAGCTCCAAACTTGTTGTATTTTGTCCGTTATCATCAGATGAATGGAGGTTGATCTTGACTAGTGTTTTTTACAGCATCCTGAATTGACTATCAACTTCAAAACATCATATCTCCTTCAATTTATCTTTTTTTTTTCACAATCTTGATTTTTTGAAAAGGTATTTGAGTCTAGTTTCAAATGGCACCAGTTGCAGCTCATTTGGATTTATCGTTTGTGAGATATGCTCAAAATTCTGAAGCTGGGTCTGGATTGTGACGTTGATTTTTGTTGTAACTTGAAAAAAATCATATCTCTCTCAAATGAACTCCTTTGGGTTTGAATTTTATGTCAAAATGACGCAATGGGAGTCTAGTTTCATACAAAATTAGTTTCACCTAAATCAGACTTTTGGTTGAAGAGATATCATCGAATTACCAGAGGTCGCCAGCTGAAACGCGAAACAAAGGTGAACAGAGTGCTGAAAAACGTTGTTGCTCGAGCACCAAATTTTATTTGCTCGAGCATGTGCTCGAGCATGACCCTGTTTATGCGAGAATAAGATCTGGAACTGTAGCAATGTCCTGTAGCAAACTACTATTCATCCAGAAGCTTGAACTTGTTTATTTTAACTCTAACTTGAGCCGTTCCAATTTCTATTTGATCATAGAGACTTGAATATTGTATTCCCATAATATTTTACAAGTTCTTCTTTCTTCAATCTCCATTTTTGATCATTCTTCATTATTTAAGCTTGGACTAATCTACATTAAACAAAGTAGTTAGTCAATGTATATAATATAAACTTTTTGCTCTAAATAATGGCATCTATATAAAACATCATCAAAACTAATCATATCCAACAATAGCGCCGCCTCCCTTCGTCATCCGATCCATCTTCATCATCGTCTAAGAACCGTGAACCAAAATCAAAATCAAATTAAAATCATGAGATTTGACTCCAAATTTAGCTCAAAATCAAATAAGAACAGTGAACCAAAATCAAAATGAAGTTCCTTATGAGATTTAGCTCCAGATATTCGTTCATTGCCTCTAAACATGACCACTAGATCCAAGCCTCCGGAGAAGGATGAAGATAAGGGTGTAGGGAGACGAGGATGGAATGCAAAAATTGAAGGAAGTAGAGGTCTCACTATCACATAGCTTGATTCAACCTCACCGCCATCGTTAATCATCATTGTCGTAGATGAAGGTTAGCACTCACCCTTGCATGATTGAAGATGAAAATTGGCGTTCGTTGCCACTGCCACCAGGTTAGTGCTCGTCATCACGTCCACTGCCGTGGGGTTAGTGCTCGACACCATCATCCTTGCCGGTTAGTGCTACTCTCATTGCACTCATGGTCGAGGGAGAAAGAAGTGTGAGAGTGGGAGTGGGTTGAAAGGTAAATCGATTGATTTGTGAGGCCAAGTCGAGCATTGAAGGAAGTAGGAAGAGGAGAGGGTTTGTCATTTGTGCGTCAAATTTTTGTTGTTGTTATTGTTGTTTACTTTAGGTCTCCAAATTTTGAATTGGAGACGTCGAAAGACCACTTTTGGCATCCTAACTCAAAAAGGGACGTTAAAAGTAGTGCTTTTTTGGCTCAAAAGTTCTATTTTTTGTATCTTTTTTAGAGTTCTGATGCCAAAAGTCCCTGCTTTTCGCGTTCCTTTTCTAAATTGGACCAAAAGTATACTTTTGGCGTCCCTTTTTTAATTAGGATGCCAAAAGTATACTTTTGTCGTCTATTTTTGTTAAAGAGACACTTAATATTGCAAAATTCCTCCACAAAATTACAAAAAAAATACCACCACATTTATTTTTTATTTCCCTTTTTAAAAAAAAAGATGTTTTTAGGAAAGTTATATACATTTCTATTAGTAGTGTAACTAATCTGGATCAAGGCTTGGAACTAGGATTCCTCTCCACAGGATTCTTTTTAACAATGTGAGATATTAAACTTAGTTTACTCACTTTCTAGTCTAGTTGACCACCACATAAAGCCCAAGAATTTACCTTGTCCAACTTGGTTCATTAATTAGGTTTCAACCATTTGATTGGTATGTATGTCACTGTAGTTTCAGAGTGTATAAACATATAGTCTTTCGAAAAAGAAGTATGTCATTGTACTTTTAGAGGTTGTTTGCCTTCAATGATATCATACAGGATGACAAGCTTTGGATGTCGAAGAACTGGCAAGTCGTGATTAATCATATCCCCAGGGATAGAAATACACTTAGGCACTGGCGGAACTTGGAGGAAAAGTTTGGGGGGCCAAACAGTGGTCCCCGAATTTTTTTTAAAGAAAGTTTTAAATTCATTAAAAATAAAAAGAATGAAAAAAATATTCATGAAATCAAGTTAATTAACTTCATCTACAAGTGTAGTGTAGAATGGGTAAAAGCATAGTAAGGGATACACCACAAAAATAAATTTCACTGATAAGCTAAAAAATTCAGGTAATTAGAATGAAACATAGAAAAGAATGATAAGATTAACATAAATCATACAAAGCCCCACATAGAACAAAGATTGAATTATAAGCCTAAAATATAAAAAGATGGGGAATAAAAAAGAAGAAGAAGTTGGGGAGCCAAAGTTGTATTTTATACTAAAAAGAAAAAGTTCCACTAAAATTTTTTAAACAATTTTTTTTTTTTTTTTTTTTTTTTTTTGGGCGGGGGGGGGGGATGACCCCCACTTGTCGTAGAGAAGTTAAGTTCCCCCACTGCACTTAGGAATAGCCAAGTTGGCTCACAACCATGACAGTAGTTTTTGCTTTCATGTTCATCCACCGGCTTTTTTTGAGGAGGTTATGTAGTGGATAATGATTCTTAGCTTGTTGTAGCTATGTTTGTAAGACTCTTATGAGTGAATGAGTTCCAGTATTTTATTTATAAGAATCTTACCTCTTTAATTTATGTATAATTAGTTAATATATATTTGACATGTATGTATAGGATTTTGATCGAATTCTTAAAGTGGATAACGCATCTATATAATTTGGGTTTATATGCTCTATTAGTCTATACTCTATTCCATACTCCATCTAATTCAAAAGATAAGTTCTAATTATCCATTTTATGCAAGAAAAATGTTAAAATAATTAATTTTCATTAAATGCATTCAAAATTGAGAAATCTTTTCTTATCAAATTTTCCTTGATAAAGATATACTTGTTGGGATTATCCCTAACCAGGGTTACCCCTAAAAAGAGGGGGTATTTATGTACTGCTCTTGTATGTTTTCCTCAACAAATCAGTCAATAATATTTGAGAATATTTGATGATATAAATGTGATTTATATTTTGAACCTCAAAACTCTTGAAAAGTTAATTATATTATTTGAAACAGAAATATATTTTTAATATTGATGTGGGATGACCCTGGCAAGTGGTGGCATCCTCGAAATAAAATATCTACGTTCAAATAAAACAACTGTACGTCCTAATTGATTTTCACGCGCATAATGCAAAAAGTTCCAAAATAGTACTATCAATTTTATATATATATATACACACACATATATATAATAAAGAATAACTTATATCTCCTTTTCTTCAACTCAACTTTATAATTTTGTCATGTTTTGAGAGATAAAATATTTTACGGAATATACTAAAATTAATGAGATAGGATGTTAAAAGTAATAAAATAATCATTTAAAAAGCGTGTAAAAATATGTTTTTCCATATAAAATTGAGATAATAGATTTTTAAGATTCAGAAATTAGAATATAATAGTTCTAAAATATATATTATATATTTAAAGAATAAGAAAGTGTATATTTGTTAACTTATAATTAGCTTTCCCCTTCTCAACCAAACAAGAAATCTCCCCTCCCCTCCAATCAAAGCAAGCCCATCACCTTCGCTTTCCTCCCTCTATTGAACCAAACAAAGCCTAGTAGCTTATTATAGGCCTTCAGTCCTAAGGTTCGAATCCTAATATCTAGTTTTTCCCCCCTTGCTCAAGAATCCTAAGACATGGAAGATAATAAAGGAATGTACAGTTAATTATTCAAATAATTATTTAATTTATTCATGTATGTTAGTTTTTTGAAGTGCCAACGACAAAACCCTACTATATATACATATATATATGTGTGTCATTAAGCTTCGCTTTATATATAATAATGAATATTATAGTTAACAAACTTTGTTGTAGACTTGTAGCTTTCTACATTGTAGTATTATGCGGACTCGTATTGTAAGATAAGACCTTATTAAATTTTATGTTTATTATTGCCTATAACTGTCAATTTAAGCAACAAATTTGACTGTTATTTACAAAATAACCGTAAAATTTTCCCTTTTCCAATCTGTAGAGTAAATCTGAATAAAATATATTTGATATTTACAATTTAATCATTATATTTTTGTGAGCTTATATGACAGTCAAATAAATGCTAGATAAATATTATAGATATAACGATTATCAAAATTACTATTCACAAGATGAAATAGCCTTCAAATTTTATTTAGCAAGGAAAAAACTTCAAATTTTAGCATTTTTGCAGTACTGTATAGAGCCATAAGCTTTTAGAAAATGTGGAACCAAAACTCAATCATTGGTGCCAACTAACATCCAACTATTATCTCCATTACTTTTTATAAGTTAGGAATAATATAATTGAATCACCTTCTTGTTTGAAAAGATAGTTAAAATTAGTCAAGTGCAGCAAATTTGTATCAAATAAATTTCGTTACTCAAAATTGCCCTCATTTATGAGGAAGAGAGAGAATATGCGGTGGAAAAAAGAAAGTGTGGTGTGAAGAGAGAAAGTTATCTTTAAAAATAGGGCATTAAATTAATAATTGCTACAGTTAATTGAGGATAAAATGGGGATTTTATAAAAAGACTTTTGACATATCCCCTAAACTTATCTTATAAAAAGAAACATGACATAAGCAAGAATACTAAATGGAACAAAGAGAGTACTATTTAATTTGGTAACTATTGGGTTATGAACTTGACTCGTGTAGCCACCATGACCTTAAGCTATAGGAGGCTTGTATGGTAAGTGAACGTAAACTTTTTGATAACATTCATTTAATACTCAACTAAATCCCAACCAGGAAAAAATGTGGATCTTTAATTTACCTCTTTTATATAAAATATCGTAGACAGCATCCGGGCAAAAACAAATATCGTAGACACAAAATCTATCAAATATATGCTAGGTTATTTCTGAAATGCCAACGACAAAGGCGTAAGTAGCATGATCTGTGGATGTTATCACTCACGACGAGACTACAATCTTTGACAAGATATTTATGTGCTGCCAATAAGCTTCACTTTATATCTGATAATGAATATTGTAGTTAACGAGCTTTGTTGGAGACTTGTAGCCTTCTTGTCTCCTTGCAACTCAACGACAAAAGAGGTACGACTACGAGCCTATAGAACTCTATAGATCCTTTTCAAGTGAGGTCGTGACTTGCTTTCTACATAGTACTATTATGCAGACTCGTATTGTGATCCTTAAATTTTGTGGTTATTATGGCTCATGACTGTCAAATTTAAGCTAAATGAATTCAAGCAACAAAATTGACTGTTATTACTGTAAAGTTTTCCCTACTTCTACAATATGTAGACTAAATCTGAATAAAATATATTTCATATTTAGCATTTAATCGTCATACTTTTTCGCTTATGACAATCGGAGATGACGATTATCAAAATTTCTATTCAAAAGTTAAAATACCTTTAAATTTTATATACAAAAACAAAAACCCTTCAAATTTTATCATTCATCTAGTACTGTATGGGGCCATCAGGTTTTAGAAAATGTGCATGGAACCAAAACTCATTCATTGTTGCTAACTAACATCCTATGATTCTCTCGGTTTCTTTTTATGAGATAGGATTTATCAAATCACGTTGTTTAAGAAAATAGTTAAAATTAGTGAAATGTAGTAAATTTGAATAAAATGAAGTTCGATACTTAAAATTTCCCTCATTTATGATGAAGAGAGAATATGCAACGGAAAAAGAAAGTGTGGTGTGAAAAGAAAAAGTTATCTTAGAAAATAGGAAATTAAATAAATAATTGATGTAGTTAAGTGAGGATAAAATGGGGAGTTTACAAAAAAAAAAAAAACAAAACAAAACAAAACTTCTGAAAAATCCCCAAAACTTACTTTATAAAAAGAAACATGACATACTCAAGCATCCAATCATATTAAATGGAACAAAGAGAGTACTATTTAATTAGGTAATTATGGGGTTGTGAACTTCACTCGTGTCGCCACCATGACTTTAATTATAGGAGGTTTGGATGGCAAGTGGACGTAAACTTTTTCATAACATTCATTTAATGCTAAGCTAAATCCCAACGAGCAAAAAAATGTGGATCTTTAATTTGCCTCTTTTATTAACTACCGTCGCCAGCATGCTGGGGGAAAAAAAAATATTAGTCAGAAAACTGAAATTACCCTCTGACATCTATCAAATAAATGTTAGGTTATTTCTGAAATGCCAACGACAAAGGCGTTAGCATGATCTGTGGATATTATCACTCAAGACCATAGGGTGAAAGCAAGAAACCCATAACCCGATGAGCCCGCCCACAACCCAGTCTAATTGGGTCACTTTTAGCCCGCCCAAAAAGACCCATAATGGGTTGGGTTAAAACCCGCTCATTTAAGAATTAAATGGGCGGGCTATGGGCACACCTTTGGGTTGCCCATACCCGCCCATTAAGTGTCTTTATTTTATTTTATTAACTACCATAACCCTAATAGGTATTGACTCTCACTCTCTTTCTTTCTATATTTGCCTATTCAACTTGCGAGTTGTCATGACTGACTAGAACAAGAGAATCAGAGTTTGTAATCTTTGTGGGTTGGCATTTGTAGATGTTGTCTTCATCCCCTGAACCAGAACGAGAGAGCAAGCCAAGGTCGTACTATCTGAATGTTATTTCATTAAATTCTCATTGATTTGTTCCTCCATCTCTGCTTTTTTTTCCCTTTAAATTTATGTGGTCCACTTTTTTGTTTCCAAAAAAGAATTATTTTTTCTTATTTAAATCAATCTTCTAGCTAACACACCACGTCCCAAATAATCCAAATGATTTCAAATATCTTGCAATATGTGAAAGTTGTTATGAATTTGGATGTATGGTTAATGCTTATATATATATTTTTTTAAAAAAATAAACAAGTCAAATGTAAATGGGTTACCCAAAACCCGGTGAAACCCGCCCATTTATATGCTAGCCCATTTACACGGGTTTAAATGGGTTGAGGCATGGGTATGGGTTAGCCCATACCCATTTAAAGTTAAATGGGCGGGTTATGGGTTAGGACATGGCCTAACCCGCCCATTGCTCGCCCTACAAGACCGGACTAGGATCGTTGACTAGATATTTATGTGTCATTAAGCTTCACTTTATATGTGATAATGAATATTGTAGTTAGCTAGCTTCCTAAAGTTGAGGTTAATAATTAAGGTTCTCAAACATGGAGATCGAAATCGGCGAACCGACTGAAAATCGGTCTGAGTTAAAGAGAAAACTTGGATTCCGAGTTGACGAGTCATAGAATCAATTTGTTATGTTTTCAAGAAAAGTGGACGTTGTGACTCGGTGACTTGATCGGACCATATTTTTATATGATTTTTAATAATAAAATTGAGATTTTTAATGCATTTTCTAGGACATTATTGCATGATTAAGCACTGATTTGAGGTATGGACATTTGTATTGAATTAAATGAAATTAGGGGCAAAATGATCATAATTTATTAACTATTCATGTAAATGATTCCTTAGAATTTTGTTGTTACCTTGTACTTAATTTTGCTTTGTAGGTGTTTAAGAAGAAAATAGAAATTTTTGGCGTCAAATTAATATTTTTTAGGAAGAAGAAAATTACAGAAAAGTGGCCCATAATTCCTGGAAATTGCAAATTAAGGAAGAAAAGGAGCCAGGAAAATTACGCAGAAAAATACCCAAATGTTTTGGAAATCACAGTTCAACCCCAAAAATATTTTTGATATACGCAATCCTTGATTAATTTTTGATTGTGGACTCGTTCAGTCTGAAGTTCCTGCAATTCAGATCGCACTAAAGACAAAAAAGCCCTCATCAAATGATCCTTCCATGGCAGTGAGTTTCATACCTTCCAATAGTGAGAAAAGAGCAAGTAGAGTGGAGCAATGAGTGATGGAAAAAGAAGACGGTGAAGGTTCGATTCTCACCTCTAGTTCACAACAAGAAGCTCCACGGTGCCTCCCTGCTTCTCAATGTTGAGACAGAACGAGAAGGAGGAGAGACTGAGAGTGAGAAAGATAGAGAGAAAGAGAGAGAGAGATATGAATCTAAAAAGTTGAAGGAGGGGGAGAGAGATCTTTGTGACATAGAATAAGAAGGAAGACTGGAGGGGAGACTGAGAGAGGGAGAGAGAGAGCGATAGATCTAAATTTGAAGAGTTGAAAGAGAGAGAGAAAGATCTCCGTGAGGTGGACTGGAGGAGAGATTAGGAAGCAAATCCTCTCATCATCTATTTTTCTCCTCATTCCTCATAAGCTCATCTGGGCTCGCCGTTGATTGGGAAGATGAGAAAAAAATCAAAGTGGTATTGTGACTTTTCAGATTAATTGGACGGACATGTTTTAAAGATCATAAAGGATGATAAGAGAAACCCAACTTGAAAGACTGTGTGAGAGAGAGAAATAGATATGAATTTGAAGAGTTGAAAGAGAGAGAGAGAGAGAAATCTCCGTAGTTGTGAGGTTTTATACAATGTTAAAAAATCTATGGAGGCTGTGAAGTTGAAAAAATACATTTGTCATGCCTCTAAAAAAGGGAATGACTCCGGTTTTTTCAACTTCACGTATTTTTTCAACTTCATGTCTTTTCAACACAGTCCATGAGATTTGTAGATGCCGTGAACTGTGACCTCTTTTCTTTTAAAAATTCAATAAAATATTGTACATCCTCCTATATTTATAGTTGTCCATCATCGCATTACATCCTTCTATATTTTGACCACAATTATTATTATTATTAAAATATGATTTTTTTCTATACCTATTTTAATGAAATTATATATTTTAATTAATACCGATTTGATTCTGGTTTGGTCCACTAACCCTTGACCCATTATTCCCACCGATTTAGTAACCAGTCTGGGTTTTAGAACCTTCTTAATAATAACAACTCTTTCGGTATCACTATAATGCGATGCCTATCAACAAAAACAATTAAAACATTAAATAGTTTTCACTTCATTCACAAAACTTAACACTTCCAAAGTTGATTTGAATAATAGTAATAATTTTTTATTCACTACAATGTTAGGATTATTGACAATAATAATTAGGACATTAGCAAGCTCTCCCTTTTATCACAATATTTAACATCCCCAAAGTTGAGGTTAATAACGACAACTATTTCAGCAGTCTCCACAACAAAATGGTTTATTAACAATAATTAAGGCATAAACAAGTTCTCACCTCATTCACAAAATTTAACATTCCCAATGAATTTCTATCAGTAATCAAGGAAAACCAATTCAGGCCTCTTCATCTTTTGAACATACTACATTTACAACCATTTGTAGACCCCAACAATGAAAATAGATGAAAACCATGCGTGCTTGGACGAATACAAACCACAAAAAAAAAAAAAAAAAAAAAAAAAAAAAAAACCTTTCGACCATGCTCAAGCGGCTATTTGAATCCATTGCAATGGTTACCAAGAGCAAATGGGATGACAAAAATCATCAACAATAATGATATATAGAAGAAAAAACAAGCATGCATTACCTGAAATGTAACATCTCAAAAATTGGAAATTAGGAATTAAAATATGTCATAGGATTGATTATGGGAAATTGAGCCTTAATTATTTTAAAAAATAATTATTGAAATTTAAGGCATATTTTCCCGTAAATTAAGGATAAATAGTTGGAAATAATTTTTGATATAAATATTTTAGAGATAATATTATAAGACCTACAAAATTAATTGAGACAGTAAGAATGGATATACTCCCATGGTCTAAATGGATATCTCCGGCCCCACACACACACTCAGCCCACCTCTCATCTCTTGCCACAAACAAGCATTTTTAAAAAAAAAAGAAAAAAAAAAAAAAAAAAGAGCAACGCAAAACGTAGAACAACACATACACACTTTAAATACCCATTTCATCGGCTCATAATACATAACACTCAAGCCAAGACTCATTATGGGATTAAAGCTATGTGATTTTTTTCCAACTAGATTCAGCCTTAATATACATATTTAAAGCATGTTTTTGGTCAAGACTCTTTGACTCTTGATTAATAAATAATAAAACCATAATTACTAATTAATATACAAAACAAACCTATAATGCAAATTTTAGTTAAAAGCTATTATCTCTCAGTTATGTTAATTTTTTTAAAACAATTTTCACCTATTTTTTTATATTTATATTGTACTCTAACCCACCATTTATTCAGTCGAATCTACTAATAAGTCAAGTATCGACATCTGAGGGAAAAAAAAAAAGTATCGACAATTGTGACCACAACAATTCATTCCTTCTTATCAATTTTTTTTTTTTTTTTTATACAATAGTAGGGGGGAGGGGCTTCAACCCTTCCTTCTTATCAATTTATTATGACCACTCTGCACTTAATTATGACAATTGTGTGACCTTTCGTTTTTTAACTTCATAATTGTTCAATGACCTTACTTTTATTAATATGTGATTTTGTTTTCTCCCAATAGAGTTATTTTGGTAAGTATATCAAAGCTTTTTCTTTTAAAGGCTTTTTTTTTTTTAAAAACCTGATTAATAAATAATAAAAATATAATAATTAGTAAACAAAGTAAATTAAACCTATTAACAGGCAGGAGCGAACTGCTTCAATTATTTTTTTTTTTTCTCAAATGTACTCCAATATATTAAACTTCAATAACAGTGCAAATACAAAATGGGAAACCAACCAAAAATAACAAACAAACCAAGAAACTCCAACAAGGAAACAACTAGCAAACACCCATTCAAGAGCTAGAAATATGTATAATAACAAAAAGTTTATAAATAGAACTGGAGGTAGTAAAGCAATAGGACTCACAATAATATTATTCGGTTATTAAGCTCTTATAAATAGGATGAAGGGAGTATAACAATAGGATCCACATTAACAAAAACTTTATTCTTCACTAGATAAAAAGTAATTATACAATAGAAAAATACACACCCACAATATTATTGTGCTAGAGGCACATCAAGCACCACTAGTAGTGAACATTACTAATTATCAAACTCATATATCTAGAAAGGGTTCAATAAGCAATGATAAGATTATTTTCTTGATGTCTCCATCTTGTATTCCAAAACCATCACCATTATTCTGGTATAGAGTATGAGCCACACGAGCAGCATTCATGGCTTGATTCGCAAATTCTTTTTCTGAAGAAGCATCTAATTCATGAGTAGCGAGGAAGAAGAAGTGTTCATTTATCTTCTTCCATGCTCTCTTTATTATGTCTCCAATATACCTTCTTGCTTCTTCCTCTGTCACATCCATTTGATTCATGTAGCACACTATAGATGATGCTGCATCACCTCTCTCTCTTTCGCCCTGTTTTAATTAAGGGCATATTATATTCATTATATTATATCATTAAAAAACTAAGAAATGTAGAGAAAACAAAATTAAAGGAAAGCTTACAACTGTAGTTCCTAGATCATTGCAGAGACGAATTATAAGAGATACGTTGAAGATGAAGTCTTGGTTTAGCAGGAGAAAATTGTTGATGTCATTTGTTGGTTCATACAAAGTGGCAAAATATGCATGCAATAAAATCACAGGTCCTGAAGATGAAATCCAAGCGTTGTTGAGATATTCTTGCAAACGTGGTATATAACCCTCTTTGTACCACTTCGCTTCCACATATAAAGATTTGCAGAAGTCTTCCCACTGTTAAAAAAAAAGAAAAAGAAAAAAAAGATCAATCTATGGTTGAGAATTGAGATATCCCAATGTAGAAATAATGTATAGATGTGTGTGTGTGTGTTTTTGCTCGGAACAATAATGGGGTTCACTTTCTCTTCTTCTTTCTCCTTAGTTCAGTTAGAGCATAGTACAGAAATCTTTACATAAAAAAGGAAAGGTTTGAGTTAGTTATTTTACAGCTTTCTTTATGTGGGGCAAGACTTTGTGAACGTTGTTTGGTCCAGAAATTTCAAGAGCAGTTTCAATGGTGACATCATTGAGTACTTGGAAGCAAACCGTCATGCACTTTGGAAGTTTCTGAAGTTCGTTTGCATCCCACCTGAGAAAAAGATGAGAAGCACATTAAAATAAAATGAATAATTAATTAGGGATCGAGAGATATTTATTCTGACACTAGTTATGAAAGAAAAGCGTGGCCACTAATTTATTTTTGTCAACTTGTATGTATACCAGACAGGTCAAATAAATCCTCTCTCCACGCGTGAGAGTCTCTCGCTCCTCGTGAGTCCTCCTGGTTCCTGAGGAACCTTCTTGTTCATCGTTTGTTTTGAACGGTGAACACCCCACATCATTCCGTTTCTGTCCTTTCTTTGCTCTGTGTTGTTTCTTGAGGGTGCCCTTCTTTGTCTTTGTCGAGGACGAATGGAAATAGGGCAGAGTAGTGACTCCAGGAGAGTTCATCAAGTGGTGTTGGAACTTGATAAGGAAGCAGAGGAGTGCGGCGGTACACTAGTTGGAAAAATATTCACTAGTAAAAACCTTAATATTCCTGCGGTTCTTTCTATGATTAAAAAAGGCTGGCATCTTGATGAGGATTTAGAGATTCATGAGCTTGATCGGGATAAGCTTATTTTCCGTTTTCGGTTCAAGAATGTCTCAGATTTTGCTCGTATTCTCAAGGGTAGACCATGGTCGGTCCAAGGTTTCCTCTTGAACCTTCAAGTCTGGGAAAGTTTTATGGTTCTACAAGATGTTAATTTTGAGGAGGCGCCGTTTTGGGTTCAGTTTCACGGCCTTCCGGTTGAAGCTTTTAGCAATGCCAACGCTAAAATCCTAGGCAACACGGTCGGAAAGACGGTTATGTTCGAGCAACCAAAGCTGGAAGGCAGATTAGAAAGGAGCTTTATTAGAGTTCGGTCGCTTATCAGAATGGACATACCATTGGTCTCTGGTTTTTGGATCCCACGTAAGGAAATGGAACCAGCATGGATAACAGTAAAGTATGAAAGGTTATCGAATTTTTGCTGCTATTGTGGTCGGTTGAATCATGATGGCCGTCGGTGTAAGGAGCTTCCAGCGCACCAGGTGGGAGAAGAGGCAGTGAAGGAATTTGGGAATTGGATGAGCACCACTACCGTCAGAACCAACGAAGAAACGCTGGAGTTTTGTGAGGCGAAGTGGTGTGAGGTTCCTTTTATTAAAAGAACCTCTAATACCTCTAACCGCCGGCGGTGGAATCCAGGCTCGCCGGAGAAGGAAGCAAGTAAGGTTCATACAAGGCTGCCATGGATCGTGGGAGCTTATAATGGCAACGCACTGGCATATACACCGGTGACGACGCCGGAGATTCTTCCCCACACGTCTGCAGAGGCTTCTCCTCCAGGCTGCCGGACTTCGCTGACGGGGGGTGACGTCATTCATGGTGACCCACTGCTGCTCCATCGACCTTCCCCCCCAACGGTCGGCTCTGTACAAGGGATGACGGCAGGCATGGAGCCGGAGCTGCAACGCCGAATGCACCAGAGTTGATGGGGACGTGTCGGGCATCTGGTGATGTCCTTTTTGAGATGGTGAAGCGCGTGGAGTTGGAGGAATCGAGGTCAAAGGCTGAGGTTGGGTGGATTTCGGGAAAAATGGAAAGGGAAACACGTGGAATTGGTGGGGCCAGGGTCGGGTTTGGGCTGCGCTAATGGATCTGCCAAGTGGGCCCATCGTGATGGCTTGGAGATTATTCCTCCCTCCTTCAATGGGCTGGAACGGATAAAGGATTATGGGCCAGCGTTTTCTTTCATTTCCCAAAGTCGCAAGGATGAAGACAATAAAGTCCCATTTGATGCCCAGCCGTCCTTCTCTATTATTCCTGGGCCTACAACTCTTTCAACTTATGATGGGCCTCATGCTAACAACGAAACTGGGTCTGCTACTAAAATTCAAGCTCTATTGCCCTCTCACATTATTTTAGCTGATTCGCATGATCCAACCAAAACTATAGGGGAATCTTTATTTGAAACAAATGCTTGCGTAGCTGGGTCAACTGAACTTGAAATTTCTGTGTTACATGATCTGTCTCCCTTATCAGGGGATCACCTCCCTAGTATCCCAACAGTTCAGACAGAGATGCTTAGCGGTGGAGGGGGGATTGAAAATCTTCGCTTGCCTTCTAATTCTCTACCTTATAAAGTTGAGTTCCCGGATGAAGATCAATGTCACAATTCTGTTGTACCTTTTAATGGGCTCTCCCCTATCTCTGCTGTGTCTCTTGGCTTGAAGGGTATTAATATTAAAAGACCTTTGGGTGATGATCCTAGTTTGGAGGGGAGTAGAAAATGCAGGAAATTACTTTTTGAAGCTGAGGAGAAGCCATCTGAGGGTATGAACAAGGTGGGTGGAATTCATAAGGGGAAAGGCAGGAATTTCCGTTCTGTTAAAAAACTCCTTCGTCGGCCTGAGGCAGTGAGACTAGGCCCTGCTATTGGAACCCCTTCTCCTATTGAGATTGATTTTCCGGAAAGTTGGTTGGGTACTGGTAATGCAACGGATGAGGATATGGGCTCTTCTTGTGTGAGTAACGCCGGTGGTTGGATGGGACCAACCACCGGTGCGCCATGAATCTATTAGCTTGGAACTGTCAAGGTTTAGGGGTTGCTTTGACGGTTAGGAATCTGAGGGAAGAGTGTTCCCGGAAGAAACCCCACTTAGTCTTCCTGATGGAGACTAAGCAGAAGGCAAGTGTAGTGAGGAAAGTGAGGCGGAGATGTGGCTTTAGTGAGGAATGGATTGTTAATCCGGTGGGGCGAAGCGGAGGGTTGGCTTTATGGTGGTCTGATGGGCTTACGGTTAATATCCTGTCCTCATCTTCTAATATTATACATGCTAATGTGGTGTCTGAGACCATAGCGACTCCATCGTATATTACTTTTATCTATGGCCCCACTGATGATGAGGAGAGAATGGTGTGTTGGCAAGAGGTTCGGCGAATTAGCAACAATATTAAGGAACCTTGGATGTGTATTGGGGATTTTAATGATATCCTTTCGCAGCAGGAGAAGAGTGGTGGCCTTCCTAGAGCCTGGAGGAAGATCCTTAATTTTAAGTGTTTTGTGGCGGACTGTGATCTTGAGGATTTGGGGTACAATGGACCGATTTTTACCTGGTGCAACAATCGTGATTTTCCGGATACAATTCATGAGCGGATCGATAGGGCCTTGGGTAATTTGCAGCTGAGGGAGTTCTTCCCATGTCTCCAGGTGTTTAATATTGACCCAGCCAGATCATCTGACCATCACCTATTGTTTGTACAATGTCAGTATGAACTTCGTCCTCGAAATCGGCCCTTTCGTTTCGAATCTGCATGGGCATCTCATGGGAATTTTCTTGAGGTAATCAAGGGGTGTTGGCAGAATTGTTATGAGCTGGATCAATCGGCCCTTGATATTTTCGTGAGTAATCTGAAGAGCTGTACGCATAGGTTAATTGCTTGGAGCAAGAAGGAGTTCCCTAATAGTGGTAAGATTATTGATCTGTTGAAGACCCATTTGGCTGAGTTATCGCAGGAAACCCGATCTGCGGATATTTCTAGAGAAATTGAGAAGGTAAGATGTGATCTGGAGCGATTATTGGAACGCGAAGAGCAATATTGGTGGCAGCGATCTCGGATTAACTGGTTAGGCGCTGGGGATAGGAACTCACGTTTCTTTCACATCTCTACTATCAAGAGGCGGCACCAGAACAGAATTGCGTGTATTAGGAATGATGAGGGCCTTTGGTTGTATGAGAAGGATGCTATCTCGGATAATATTGCTAGCTTTTTTCAGGAGCTGTTTACCACTGCGGGTGATCGACCTATGGATACTGTATTGGGTTTCATTGAGCCGTCTATCTCATCCGATATGAATCGCAGCCTCTGTTTACCAATTACTGCGGAGGAGATTAAAGAGGCAGCTTTTAGTCTTGGGAGCATGAAAGCGCCTGGACCTGATGGTTTTTCCGGTAAATTTTATCATTCTTCATGGTCTGAAATTGGTGAGTCTGTTTGTAGTTTGGTCAAAGAATTCTTTGCTGGTCATTTAGAGCTTAATGATTTAAATTCAACTAACGTTACTCTTATTCCTAAACTGCAAAAACCTGAGCATGTTTCCCATTTTCGCCCCATAGGATTGTGTAACTTCTCATATAAGATCATTTCTAAAATTATGGCCAATAGAATGCGACCTTTCCTTGATACCTGTATTTCACAAAATCAGAGTGCCTTTGTTCCAGGTAGGTGTATCCATGATAATATTATTATTGCTAACGAGGTTTACCATTACCTGCGTCGCAAGAAAACTGGGGGCAAGTATGAATTCGCTCTAAAAATGGATATGAGTAAAGCATATGATAGGGTGGAGTGGAATTTTCTGGAATCTGTTTTGTTGAGATTTGGCTTTTGTGTTGAGTGGGTGTCTCTTCTAATGAAGTGTGTTCGCTCTGTTAGTTTGAATATTTGCTTATCAGGTGAAAAAGTGAGCTCCTTTACTCCAAGTAGGGGCATTCGGCAGGGAGATCCCCTCTCGCCATATCTGTTTATTATTATTGCAGAAGTTCTCTCCATTATGATCAACCGGAGTCAGGCGGATTACTTTATCAAGGGTGTGAAATTGAGTAACAGTTGTCCGGAACTTACTCATAGTTTCTTTGCTGATGATGCCCTTCTGTACATGCGTGCAACTCAAAGAAATTGCAATCACCTGGCCGATATCTTAAAAATGTATTGTATTGCCTCCGGTCAGTCATTAATCTTGATAAATCGAGTATCCTTTTCTCTTCCCGCACCCACGATCATGTCAAAAATATGGTTGGAAGTATATTGGGTATTCCGGTGACCGAGGATCCAGGTAGATATCTTGGTATCCCGAGTATATGGGGTAAGACAAAGCATCAGGCGCTGGCTTATGTTCGAGAGCGCATTGCCAATAAAATCCAAGGATGGGGTCATTCCCTTCTCTCCTTTGCTTTGGTCGTGATGTTATGATTAAAGTCTGTTCTTCGTAATCCCTATCTATCCTATGAACGTTTTCAAGTTTACAGCAAAGACTTGTAGAGAGATCAGCAGCCTTATTGCTAACTTTTGGTGGAGCGGAACCGTCTCTGGTGGAACTACGCATTGGAAAGCTTGGGGGTCCTTAACCAATACCAAGAGCTCCGGGGGGATGGGTTTCCGTGACCTACTTGTCATGAATGATGCTCTTCTTGCTAAAACTGCATGGAGATTGCTGATGCGCCCCAATGATCTCTGGGCTAGGGTTTTGAAGAGTGTATATTTCCTAAGATGATTTCTTGAAGGCGAGAGAAAGGATATAAAGCATCATGGTGTTGGTCTAGTATTTTGGATGGTAGGGATTTTCTGATGCAAGACTTGCGATGGGACGTTGGAGATGGTGTGGATATTAGAATTTGGGATGATAAATGGGTTCCAAATGTCAATTTTCCAAAAAAACCTGAAAATTCTGATGATCCTGTTGTTGAAGAGGGCAGAGTGTGTGATCTTATTGTCAACGGAAAGTGGGACCTTACTCCTATCACGCGGTATATTTCGCCTGAAGTTGAGAGAGCTATACATGAGATCGTGATTCCAGATAATGGGCTGGCTGATAAACTAGTTTGGACCAGTGCTAAGAACGGGGTGTATTCAGTGAAAGGAGGGTACCATAACAGTAAAGGGGATATGCTTTCTCAGGGCAATAAGGCTGGTTCTTCGATAGTTCTCACCTCATCATGTTGGAAGTCAATTTGGAAAATTCAGGTTATCCCAAGAGTTCAGCAATTCATCTGGCGGATATTAAATAATGCTGTTGCTACCACTGATGCCCTGTTTAGAAGAAAACGAGCCCAGAGTAACCTGTGTCCTGTGTGTTCTGATGCTATGGAGACGGTGGAGCACCTGTTTTTCCATTGCCCATGGACTAGGTGTGTTTGGTTTGGATGTTCTCTCGGTGCAAAGCTGGACGTCGCTCGGATCTCGAACTTCAATGCTTGGTGGATTCACCTTACAGGTTTGTCTAGTCTGGGTAAGCAAAATCTCTCATTAATTTGTTGGATCTTATGGTTTATCTGGAAACAAAGGAATAATTTGGTTTTTAATCATAAAGACCCTAACCCTATTGTTGTCATTGAATGTGCGAGGAAAAACAATTTTGATTTCTGGGTGAATTGTGATAAAAAGCATAGACATCCGGAGGGTCAAAGGGTTGCTCCTCATCATTTAGTTTTCTGGTCTCCGCCACCTGCTGGCAAGCTTAAATATAATTGTGATGGAGCCTTTACTGCTCACAAGCCTGGCGCTGCTATTGGAGTTATCTGTAGGGACCATTTTGGTGATTTCAAATGGGGCTTTGTGGATAAGGTGAAATCCATCTCTGCCTTTATGACTGAAGCTCTAGCGTTGAAACGGGCTCTAATGCTTGCTGTTGATCTAGGGCATGACAATGTTGTTTTTGAAACTGACTGTCTCTCGCTTCTCGAATGTGTTGATGCTAAAGCTCCGGATATGATTGATTGGAGGAGTAGGAGCATTATTTTTGATATTATTTGTCTATTGGGTACCAAGGTTGGGTTCTCTGTGTCCTTTACCCCTAGGGGGGTAATCGTGCCGCTGACTTGATTGCAGCAGATGCTTATAAAGAGGTGGGCCCGATCGGGTGGGTTTTCCAACCAACACCTTCTTTGCTGTCTCTTCTTGCCTTGGACTCCCAAAAGATGAATGTTGTTCCTCTTGATGCCCTCTCCCCAACCACCCATTGAGGGGGTGATTGTTTTTATTTTGTTTTTATTTGGGTGTATTCTGTTTTGTTTGTAATTCATGGTCTTGTGTTTTTGTTGATGTTGGTTCGTATTTGTGATTTTTCTTCCTTGATGTATTTGGTTTTATTTGTGTGTATCCTGTTTGGTTTGTTATGTTTCTTGGAATTATTAATAGAAGTATCCTTTGACCAAAAAAAAAAAAGACAGGTCAAATCTCCCACATACATGTACTCCCTCCATCCCTATTATAAAATCAATTTTTTATATCCTTCGCTTTTTATAAGATTCGTTTTTGTGAATTGTCTGTTAAATGCTTGTTTACAAAAAAATAAATAAATAAATAAATAAAATATCATACATTCCTTCTCTTTTACCATTTTTCTTATCATTTTTCTCTCTCATCTAGCCACTTATATGTTTATTAATTTTAACTAACTTTAACAGTTTTTTCAATATTTGGATCTTATAATAAGCTAAGGATAGATGGAGTATATACCACTTTTGTTCATATAATTATAAGGCATTTTTAACCACCTCACTAGAACCAAACGAATATGATGAAGTTGTTGTATAAGATGTGCTATAAAATATTTTTTTTTTCCAAATTTACCTATATTTAGAACCATAAATTACACCTTAAGAAACCAAAAAATTGTATCAAACTTTAAACAGGGATAATCATAATCTTAGGAAAAAAAAAATTTAACACCTCAAACTATAAGGAGAAATTGAGAACCACTCATTTCTTTTAGAAAATGCCATATATATAACAGTAACCACTTATTAATTACATGTCTGGTGTCTTTGCTATAGGAGAGAAAGGCACATGGCTTGTACATCTAGCTCTATGTCTTACATTCTTCTTCAAAGGGCACCTGCCCCTCTAGAAAGAGAAGGAGCCACGTACTTAAATATTAAGTAGATAGCTTTTTCAATGGCCTTGATTATCTCATATTCACTGGTAAATGATCTTAGCCCAAAAAAAAAAAACGATTGATATTCATCATATCTCTATATATAGCTTGGTTTAATTAGTAAAAGACACTTTGACTATATTGTTTAAATGATTTTAATTAATAAATAAATTAAAGAGAAATCAAACCTATCAATTGCGAGCGTAAACTGCTTCAGTTCTTCAAATGAGGAATAGACATCATAAATATCATCGATCACCAACACAAAATTAATTACTTTGGTAAGCCATTTTCTCAAACATTTGAACTTTGGTTCACAGGATACTCCCGCTGCACACATGAAGCTCTCAACCATTCTATTCCTTGCAAAGTTCAACTCTTTTTCTAATCCAAGATTCTTCCACCACCTAATAATTAAAAGTATCACAAAACTAGAGAAAGAGTTATCTAACAGATTCTTCAAATTAAGCAATACTGTTTCTAAACAGTTTCAGCCAAACAAAACAAATATACCTTGATAATTCCTTAACTTCTTTCTGAAGATTAGCCTGAACTATATTGAAGTTTAGTTTGGCCAGTTCAAGTAAGATGCGATGATTATTGTGGTTTTTCTCCAATTCTTTGATGTGCCGTTTCACTTGAAACCACTCAACTCTCCAATGAGAAGGGACTTCCAAGACATGATGATGGACCATTTTCTTTGAAACATCTGATGAGTTAAGCAATTTGGTGGAAGTAGATTTCATGAGAGAATTAATAGCAAATGTTCTAACCTCTTCTAATATAGTTTCACTTTCTAAAGCTAAGTGTGAGGCCTCAAGAAGCTCAATTAAGCCTTTGATTTCCTCATCAGAAGTTGATAGTTTCTTCCGCTCATTCTCCTTTGCAGATAAGAATATTGTACCAAGAGTATCTGTGCTTTCACCACGAACATCACAAAAGCTATTTTAGTTGCGGTTACATATCAAAAGCATATGAAAGTAGCTTAGTTCATATTCGGAAAAAACAATTGATAAACTATTGCCTTTGGATTTTTTTTGGTTGCTTTTGATAGAATAATCCTATAGTCCGATTTATATGGGAGGGAGAGAATGACTTTTTTTATCCTACTTATAAGGCATGTTATTGACTTTTTCTTATAATTGTACTCATTTTCCTCAAGTTAATGTTGATGTATGTTATTAAAATAGATACAAAATATGTATATTTTAGTAGGGGCAAAGCTAAAAACTTATTAAAGTTTAAGGCAAAGTTAATGATGTTCAAAGTTTTCTTGGTTCTGGTAAAATATGTTGAAAGCTATTTATATAAATAGTACCACAGGAGTAAGGTCAATATGCAATAATGATATGTAAGTCTGGTTGTGTAAATGTCGATTATTTTCTATTCACTTCCATTTAAAGGATGTAATTAGTTAGTTGGTTGTATATATGATGAGGAGAGAGACTTACCTGGAGAAACATCATATCCATTTTGCCTAAGAATTTTGAAGCATTGTGCTTTGGTATACACATGTCCATGATCATCATGAACCCTAATATTGTTATTATTCTTAACTGAGATTAGGGTTTCAAGAGCCTCCTTAATTTCTTCCTGAAAATGATTTGCGAGACCAAGATTTTGAATGGTAGATATCAACTCCAACTTGGACAATGGATCAATCGCTTCCACAAAGAGACATTTTGCTTCTTTAATCAACTTCTCTAACCTCGTGACAAATTCTTCTTTCTGTGTACATTCACACAATAACACACACACACACACATAAGTGGGTATATAAATGTGATTAAATCAAAAAATGTCTAACTACATCTATCATTTATTTATGTCTAACTCCATCCTTTCCTTTCTATAATATAAAAAAGATTGAATTACGTAAATTCAAAAGTTTATTAAAGAAAATAAATATATAAAAAAATAACTTAATTTTAAAAAATCATTATTTATGGATAGAGAGAAAGTGAGAAAGATAATGAGCAAAAAATGAACAATGCTGTCAGACTAATAAATGATTATAAAAGATAAAATAAAAAATAATATTAAAATTTTTAAATAAGCTATCAGTATATGTTATAAATAGAAACATGTCATCGCTAAAAATAAAAAGAAAAAAAAAAAAAAGAAAAAAAAAAAAACTATTATATGTATAGAACCGGAGGAGTATAATTTATGAAGAAAAAAAAAACTGAAATAACAAACTTATTTAATTAGAAAAGAAATCTCACATCATATTTTGTGGTGAGTGATTGGAGGAAATCATATTTCCAAATGTTGGGTTTGTAATTTGCTGATCTTCTATTCTCTTGCAAATTTGCTGCTTCTGATGGCTCCATACTATAATACATGTTGCTTATTATTCTTGCAACTGAGTTTTTCTGTGTACTAATAGCTAGTGCTTTTGTTGGTTATGGCCCTTTCGATTTTGAGGCAAAGCTTACAGGTATTTATATAAAAAGGCAACTACATATATCCAAAAGAAAGCTTACAGATATTTATGACCTTTTCGATTTTGGACTATGTTTACAAATTAATTGGAATACATCATAATGTTTATTAAATGGCACAAAAAAATTTGGGCAGCATACCTATGTCGTCATCATTTTTCATCATCACAAGTTCCGATTTAATTAGTTTACGGGAGTAAGCGGATGGCATGTGGAAACTGGAAAGTACTCAATTAAATTTTGATATGACAATTCACTTATTTATTATTTTTAATTAATTTTAACAGTTTTGAAGCTTTTAGCATATATGACAAAGTGCTTGCGTGGCAGAAATTATTAAGGATAGTATCTGTGGATGACATTTAGTAGAGCCTTCCAACAACCAATTTTTTGGCTTCTACTGCTCTTGTCCTTTTTAGAAATTGAAAATATTTATTAAATTAAGTTAAAAATAATAGATGTGTAAGATATTTTTTTTTATTATACCTTTTTTTTATAAATAACTAGAGTATATAAGAGGTAATGAGTGGATATTTATTACCGAAAGATAATAAATGACATTTATTTAATAGAAGTAAAAATGAAAAGATCAATTAAGAATTTCAAAAAAATAATAATCTGTTCTTATATTTAGCACCATCTATATGAAATAGATTATTGCTTATGAAAAGATCCAAGAGAGTACTCTATCCACACATTAATCAGGCCAATGATGTTTTAACAATAAAAACATCACGACATGACACTCTAAACATCTAACAAACCTTTCTTTGGCATCACTGCATCACCAATTTAATTCATAATTTGTTATCGTTATCTTAAATATTGAGCAAAAACTACCTTGATGTAATTTTTTTTCCTATTTACAAGTCTTGAAATCGAAACCTTATATGTGTGTGGCCTCTGAATTTATAAATTCATGAATAAAGCAATTACGCATGATACATATTTGAAAAAAAAAAATCATAATTTGTTTGGGCGATATTTTTTTGGGACAAAAATGAATTCCAAAATATGAGAATTTTAAAAGGGTCCTTCAAAATATTTTAATTACTCTGAAGTCGCTTGTAATCATTCTGATTGTGTGCGTGCGTGCGTGAGATGAGCTAATTATTCTCATATAAAAAAAAATTTAAAAACTCCAACCAGCGCGGGCATCACTGGATAATTTTTGGGTAAATGTTGATCATGGAAGGATTTCAAGCTACCAGCACCCAAAAACATAGATTACCACTGAGCCACCAAAACTTCATAATAATATTGTGAATAACATTATGTAAAATAACTAATATAAAGTTATCTAATTTGTGTAGCGCCATAGATCTCTCTCGAGTGTTGAGTTCAATCCTGCAGAAGATACTTGTATTAAGAGGGGTAGTTACGAATTCTACGGATAATAATATTAAAAAAATATTATGTAAAATAACTATAAAGTTCATGACATATTGAAAATGTGAGTCAAATTTAAACGAGGAATATTCCCTAGAGATACAATATAAACAAAGTGTTATAGAGCTTCATCATTTTCCACGTTTAGGCCCTATAGCCGCCCCAACCCACCATACTGTACTATTTTTGGAAATTGGAAATTAATGAACAACAAGTATTACATTAATACTCTCTCAGTTTCTAAAGACAATGACCTCAATCACGCCAATCAAAGGCTTGGTTAAAATTAGGTTGAAATAATAAACATGTAAAAAAAATATAGCTTTTTTCCTGAAAATAACCTTATTTATGAGGGACGGGAGAGAAGATAAGGAAGAGAATATGAAAAGTAGAAAAATGAGACGGGTGGACATGGGCGGACCAACTTGTATGACAAGGGGGCAAGTCCACCCCCCCCACCCCTAATTCTAAAGTGAGCAGAATTATTATTATTTAAAAAAAAAAAAAAGAAATTAACATAAAGAAAAGAAAATTATAGAAGGGAAATTTCCCAATAATTAGCACCCACCCATGATAATAAATTGATGTGAGCAATTAATTAGTGTCCACCCTTGATAATAAGGCAGTTAAAATACATATGTACCGTAACTTACCAATGTCTAGTCCTTGATAATAAGGTTATTATGATAGAATTCTAAAAAATAAGGTTTAGAATGATGACATTATAATTATTTTTATTGTAATATTTTTTTTAATTAAAATATATGTATTTAACTTATTGAGGCCTACCCTTCATTGTAATGTATGTAAAGCATTTCTAACCGTATTTAGCCTTACTTTTCTAAATAACAGGTTTGTAAAATAATTGTCTCTCTTATTACATCATTAATATTCACTTGACTTTATAAATATTTTTTTCATATATTTCCTTCTTATTTATATTCTTTTGTCTTTTAATGCATTTAAAAATTTCCTTTAAAAAAAATTTTCGGGACGCTGCCCCCCAAACCCCCAGATCCCCCGGCCAATCGTCCCCCCCCCTGTAATTTTTTGGGTCTGCCCATGCGGGTGAAAGATATGGAATATAGTGAATTCGTGGTGCAGACTGCGGAGAGTGTGTGAGTGAATGTAATAAATACAATGATGATAATTTGAGTAATTAAATGGAAGTAAATTGGAACTTCACAACAAACATTTAATACAACTTCCAAGGGTATATATGTTTGGTTTGAGGGGAAGGGATGGGAGGGAAGGGAAAATGATCTCCTCCCCTCATTTTGTTTAAAATTTTGGAGGGGAATGGAGCCAAAATCTTAAACCACCCTCCATCTCCCCTCTTAAATCCAACAAATGATCTTTTCTGCCCTCTCCTTCCCTCAAACAAATCAAACAAGATAACATACCCTTCATTCCCTCCCCTCACTCCCCTTCCATCTCCTCCCCACAATACAAACACACCCAGTGTCTCTTATAAATAAGAACATGCCATATTAAAAAATTGTATTTTATAAAAAGAAACAGAGGGAGTAAATGTTTGGTTCAAAATGTAAAGTGCACAACTAAAAAGCTAAATAAACATTGCGAAGCCCACTATTAGAATTGGTTGGTCGGTAAGCTTATGATTATCACGAAAAAAATTGAACCAGTATGGAGGATTGTGTTGGTAGTCCATCACAATATGATAAGCTAAGATTCAAATCCCTTATGGGAGATCTACCCGAATTTAGTAATCCCAAGAACATGTTTATCTCAAATAGAAGGATACTTGTGTCTATAAAAAAATGAGTGAAAACTGAAAAGTCCTTATTTAATTTTTATATTTGTTAGAAGGACTAGTACTTTATATATATAAAAATATTAGATCATTTTGACCAATAAAATCTTTATATCGGAATTCTTATTGATTTTCATGAGGTAATGAGTGAATGTTTATTGCTTTCTACATTTTAGTACTCCCTCCAGTCCTAATTATAAGACAACATTTGGATGTTGATTTTGGTCCTAATTATAAGACAACATTCCAATTTTTACCAATTTCTTCCTAAAATACCCCTATTTTATTCTCAAGTGTATTTGGTTTTTAGTGAATATATGTATGTAGATACGTAGACTTTTCCTATGTATGTAAGTGTGTGTGTGTTTCTATATATGTATATATGTGTGTGTGTGTCTACACACAAATATATATAAACACCACACACCGGTGTGTGTGTGTCTGTCAATAAATATGTGTGTATATATGTACATATATAAACACACACACATATATACATACATATATATCTATGTGTGTATATGTATGTGTGTGGATTTATGTACACACACCCATACATAATTATATATATATATATATATATATATATATATATATATATATATGTATGTATTCATACACACATATATATAGTAAGATCATTGTTTCAATTAGGTAGTGTGTAGGAAGAAAAATTTTATGTTGGAAAAATATGTGGCAAGAACTATTGATTGAATTTTACTTATGTCATTTTAAATTTATATAAGGGCACTTTAGGAAAATGAGTAAAATTAACTAATTTAACTTCTTTCCTTAATCTCTATAAAATCAGTTAAATATGTCCTATAATTAAGACCGAAAGGAGTATTATGCAGACTCGTATTGTAAGGTAACTAAGACCTTCAATTTTATGGTTGTTATTGCTCATGACTGTCAAAGTTAAGCCAAATGATTTTAAGCAATAAATTTGACTGTTATCGCCGTAAAAATTTCCCTTCTCAAATATGTAGACTAAGTCTGAATAAAATATATTTGATGTTTACCATTTAATCATTATACTTTTTCGCTTATGACAGTTAAATAAAGGTTGGAGATGACGATTATCAAACTTAGTATTCACAAGTTAAAATTACCCTTAAATTTTATTTACAAAAAAAAAAAAAAAAAAAAAAAAAATCCCTTCAGATTTTGTCATTTCTGAAGTACTGTATCGGGCCATCAGCTTTTAGAAAATTGGTACACCAAAACTCATTCATTGTTGCCAACTAAGATCCAACGATTCTCTCGGTTACTCTTCATGAGATAGGATTAACCGAATTACGTTGTTTGAAACATAGTTAAAATTAGTTAAGTATAATATAAAATGAAGTTCGCTTCTCACGTTTGCCCTCATTTGTGTGGAAGAGAGAGAATATGTGGTGGAAAAAAGAAAGTGTGGCATGAAGAGAGAAAGTTATTTTGGAAAATAGGGAATTAAATAAATAATTGTTGTTGTTAAATGAGGATAAAATGAGAAGTTTACAAAAGACTTTTGAGATACCGCAAAATTTATTTTATAAAAGGAAACATGACAATCAAGAATTCCATCATACAAAAAGGCACAAAGAGAGTACTACTCCCTCTTATTCTAATTATAGAATTTATTTACCAGATTTTTGAGAGATTAAGGATGAGAGTTAAATTAATTAATTTTATTTATTTTCCTAAACTATCCATCTAATAAAAGCAACCGGGGGATTATCTACCATTATTTTGAAATTTGTCTTATAATTAGGACCAGAGGAAATATTTAATTAGGTAATTATTGGGTTATCAACTTTGCTGGTGTTGCCACTTGCCACCATGACCTTAACCTATAGGAGGTTTGGATGGTAAGTGAACGTAACTTTTTGATAACATTCATTTAATACTCAACCAAATGTAGTGGTGGACCCAAAAATTTTAACGATCAGAGCGAAAAATAAAAAAACACTATGTCATAAATTAAAGTATACAAAATACAATACAGACCTAATATATAAAATAAAATAAAAAAACGAAAGAAATCTATTACAAAAATTAAGATTACTTTACTAGACTCTTACTCTACGTGTTTTTATATTGTTAAATTCATCTATAATTGAATCAGTGCTAAAACTCAAAACAGTTTCTTTTTCAATGTATGTAATCAAAGAATCATTAATGTATGTTTTCTTGATAATTCAGATGTAGTTGATAAATTAATCAAATCTGGATGTTTAGGAAAGTCATGCTCAAAATGTTATAACTCCATCTCCAAATGCAATTTTTCCTATTCCGTGAAATCTCTAAAATAAAATTTACCAGTAACTGTACAAATATCATCACTATTAAATGACTTATACTTGTTTCTATGATTTAAAGTCATGCTCAAAGCAAGTAATATAATTCAACAGTGTTATCATTGAACCTGCTTAATTCTTACAATTCTTGGAGACTTTGAAGAAGGAGTCTCAATATTTGACTACTCAATATTAGAAGTAGACAAGAGCAAATACTCACTATTCTTTCTCTTAATATAAGTATCAATGGTAGCACTCTATGTTCATGGCAACTATTGGATAACGAGGAAAAAAAGAGAATACTGATATGATGATCTAAACAAGATCAGAATATTTGGTCATTTACACACACATTAATTACCAAAATAAAATAGAGAGCCTAGTTATCAAAATGAAGTGATAATTTCTGTAATATATAGTATACACATATCATTCAAAAGCCTTACGGACACATCACCAACAACAACATTTTTTTCAAAAAAATTAACCCCGGGGGGCCACCCCTAGCCCCATGTGTGTCCGCCTATGACTAAATCCCAACTAGGAAAAAATATGGATCTTTAATTTACCTCTTTTATAAAATATCGTAGACAGCATGCTGGCAAAAACAAATATCGTACAAAACTGAAATTACCCTCTGACATCTATCAAATATATGTTAGGTTATTTCTGAAATGCCATCGACAAAGGCGTAAATAGCATGATCTGTGGAGCCTTCTTGTCTCCTTGTAACTCAACGACAACGAGGTACGAGCCTATAGAACAGATCCTTTTCAAGTGAGGTCGTGACTTGTTGCTTTCTACATTGTACTATTTTATGCAGACTCGTATTTTGAGCCTTAAATTTTTTATGGTTATTATGGCTCATGACTGTCAAATTTAAGCTAAATGAATTCGAGCATTTAATCGTCATACTTTTTCGCTTATGACAATTGGAGATGACGATTATCAAAGTTACTATTCAAAAGTTAAAATAACCTTTAAATTTTATATACATAAACAAAAAACCTTCAAATTTTATCATTCATGTAGTACTGTATGGGGCCAACAGGTTTTAGAAAAAGTGGAACCAAAATTCATTCATTGTCGCCAACTTTTTTTCGTGCGTGTCTGTGGACAATATTCATTGTTGCCAACTAACATCCTACGATTCTCTTGGTTACTTTTTATGAGATAGCATTTATCGAATCATGTTGTTCGAAAAGATAATTAAAATTAGTGAAGTGTAGTAAATTTGTATAAAATGAAGTTTGATACTCAAAATTGTCCTCATTTATGAGGAAGAGAGAGGATATGCGGCAGAAAAAGAAAGTGTGGTGTGAAGAGAGAAAGTTATCTTCGAAAATAGGGAATTAAATAAATAATTGCTGTAGTTAAGTGAGAATAAAATGGGGAGTTTACAAAAAAGACTTTTTGAAAAAAAAATCCCTAAAACTTATTTTATAAAAAGAAACATGACATACTCAAGAATCCAATCATATTAAATGGAACAAAGAGAGTACTCTTCCTGGTCCTAATTATAGGAACTATTTACCGAATTTAGAGAGATTAAGGAGAGAAGTTAAATTAGTTAATTATAATTATTTTCCGAAAATACCCCAACTGAAAATTGAAAATTAAATTTATTAGCTACTAAGATGTGCCTTATGGTTTACCTGTTATTGAATAGATTCTTAGAATAAATAAACTAATATTATTTAACAATATAAAAAAACTGATAAGATTTTTTAACCAATTGGAAAGCCGTATAAGTGTGAAAGAAAATGAAATGAAGAGGTTGATGTATAAATAGGGGTATTATAGGAAAAAATTGACAAAAGTTAAAACTTGCTCTTATAATTAGGACCAAAACTAACTCTAAAATGTGTTCCTGTAATTAGGACCGGAGGGAGTACTATTTAATTAGGTAACTATTGGGTTATGAACTTCACTCGTGCCGCCTCCATGACTTTAACCTATAGGAGGTTTGGATGGAAAGTGAACGTAAACTTTTTTATTAATGCTCATCAGCTAAATCCCAACGAGGGGAAAAAAATGCGGATCTCTAATTTACCTCTGTTATTAAATATCAAATATTGGAGACAGCATGCTGGCAACAACAACAAAAAATCGTAGACAGAAACCTGAAATTACCCTCTGACATCTATCAAATAAATGTTTGGTTATTTCTGAAATGCCAACGCCAAAGGCGTACATAGCATGATCTGTGGATATTATCACTCACGATCAGACTACAATCGTTGACAAGATATTTATGTGTCATTAAGCTTCAATTTATATGTGATAATTAATATTATAGTTAGCTAGCTTTGTTGTAGACAAAAAATATTGTATTTAACATTCCTAAAGTTGAGGTTAATAATCAAGATTCAGAAATCCAGACCGAACCCGCTGGTTCGATCGAAACCGGCGAACCGGTCAAAAAACTGATCCGAGTTAAGAGGTGACCCTGGGTTCCAAGTTGACCGAGTCACAGAGTCTTTTTTTTTAATTATTATTATTTTTTTTAATAAAAGTGGACGTTGTGACTCAGTGACTCCTTTCATGGCGGTGAGTTTCATACCCCTCGACAATAAGAAAAGAGCAAGTAGAGTGGAGCAATGAGTGATGGAAAAGGAAGGTGAAGGTCTGTATCTCTCACCTCTAGTTCACAACAAGAAGCTCCACGACGCCTCCCTATTTCTCAATGTCGAGATAGAACGAGAAGGAGGAGAGACTGAGAGAGAGCGATGGATCTGAATTTGAAGAGTTCAGAGAGAGAAAGATTCCTTGAGGCGGACTGGAGGAGAGACTGGGAAAGAAATCCTCTCATCATCTATTTTACTCCTCATTCCTCATGGCCCATCTGAACCGTTGATTGGGAAAAGGAGAGAAAACTCAAAGTGGTATTGTAAACTTTTTAGATTGATTGGATAGATATAATTGAAATTTTATGAGGGATGATGAGAAAATAATGATGAGAGAAACCCAACCCAAGAGACTATGAGAGAGAGAGAGAAATAGATCTGAATTTGAAGAGTTGAAGGAGAGAGAAAAAATCTTCGTGAGGCGTGAAGTTTTATACATGTGTTAAAAAATCTAGGGAAAATTACATATAGATCCTGCGGGAAGAGATATTTACATTTAGGTCCTCAAATTACGAAATTACTCGTAAGTCCCAACTTCTCGAGTAATTATTTCAAATGTAAAATTACTTTGCGCCCATAGAGAAGATATTTCACACAAAAGCGATTAACAACACAAAATCGCATAATTAACAACACAAAATGCATAAATTAACCACAACTTCGAAAACCTTCAACTGGCATGTCTCACTTCCGAAGTTGTGGTTAATTTATGCATTTTGTGTGGTTAATTTATGCATTTTGTGTTGTTAATCGCCTCTCCTGCCGAGTGAGACATGACAGATTGAAGGTTTTGAAGTTGTGGTTAATTTATGATTTTGTGTTGTTAATCGCCTCCTGGAAGTGAGACATGACAGATTGAAGGTTTTCAAAAGTTGTGGTTAATTTACGCATTTTGTGTTGTTAATTTATGCATTTTGTGTTGTTAATCGCTCTCCTGGAAGTGATTACGACAAATTGAATGTTTTCGAAGTTGTGGTTAATTTATGATTTTGTGTTGTTAATCGCCTCTGAAAGTGAGACATGACAAATTGAAGGTTCTCACCTCATTCACAAAATTTAACATTACCAATGAATTTCTATCAGTAATCAAGGAAAACCAATTCAGGCCCCTTCATCTTTTGAAGATACTACATTTACAACCATTTGTAGAACCCGACACAATGAAAATCGATGAAAACCATGCGTGCTTAGACGAATACAAACCAACAAAAGCTTTCAACCATGCTCAAGCGGCTATTTGAATCCATTGCAATGGTTTCCAAGAGCAAATGGCACGACAAAAATCATCAACAATAATAATAAAAAGAAGAAAAAACAATCATGCATTACCCGAAATGTAACATCCTAAAATTCAGAAATTAAGAATTAAAATATATTATGGGATTGCTTATGGGAAATTAAGCCTTAATTATTTTAAAAGTAATTATTGGAATTTAAGACGTATTTTCCTGTAAATTAAGGAAAAATAGTTGGGAATAATTTTTGACCTAAATATTTTAAAGATAATATTATAAGCTCTAAAGAAATTAATTGAGACACTAAGAATGCATATACTCCCATGGTCTAAATGGATATCTTCGGCCACAAACACACACACTCAGCCCACCTCTCATCTTTTGGCCCCAACAAGCATTAAATAATAATAAATAAAAAAACAGCAACACAACACACAGAATAACATACTCACACGCACTTTAAATACCCATTTCATCGGCCCATAATACATAACACTCAAGCCCATACTCCTTCGGCCGAACACCCCCCCCCCCCCCCCCCCCAAAAAAAAAAAAAAAAAAAAAACCACACACACACTACCTTTTCATTTCCTCTCATCCAACCTCACTCCTCTACCTTGTCTGTAAGCTCCCTTTTCCTTCCTCCAACACCAACACTTCCACCAAACTCTCTCATCCTCTCATCTGGCACACAACGTCCGTCACTCATTTTCTTTCCCTCCACGACAGTCCGACAGCAACTCACACACACACACACACACACAACACCACTTCCACAACTCATCCCTTACTTCCTCATTCCAGTCAGAGCTAGAAACGGAGAAAGACATAATTTGAACTAAGAGAGAGACAAAATAGAGACGAAACGCTAGAGAGAGAGAGCTTGAGATCAAATCGGAAAAGAGAGATCATCGATTAATTCCTACATGCAAGGATGTTATTGAGCTTAGGTGAGTCTTCTAAAGTCATTCCTGTCATCATTTCCACGAGTAAAAAAAAGGAGCTTTAAGACCGTTTCATTTAGACTGAATTGTAGAGGATCCGATCCAAAAAGTATGACCGGTGGCAGTTTTGTAAATATAAAGAACTTTTTGGACCGGATTATAAAGGATCCTCTTAAAAATATGATCGGTGACAATTTCAGTAAATATATAGAACACTTTTAAGACCGGATTATAAAGGATCCAAATCTTAAAAGTATGGCCGATAGCAATTTTGTAAATATATAGAATACTTTTAAGACTAGTTTATAAAGGATCTGGTCTTAAAAGTATATTTTTGAAACAACCGGTCTTAAAAGTGTAAGAAAAAAAATGGCCGTGGCAATTTCTTAAATATATAGAATACTTTTAAGACCGTTTGTTTCAAAAAATCGGTCTTAAAAGTATACTTTTAAGACCGGTTATTTGAAAAAACCAATCTTAAAAGTGTAAAAAAAGTATGACCGATGGCAATTTCGTAAATATATAGAATACTTTTAAGACCGGTTGTTTAAAAAAACGGTCTTAAAAGTGTAAAAAAAAAAAGTATGACCGTGGCAATTTTGTAAATATATAGAACACTTTTAAGACCAGTTGTTTCAAAAAACCGGTCTTAAAAGTGTTTTTTTTTTAAAAAAGCTAAATTCGCCAATCCTGTTAAGTCCGTGAGTCTGCTTTGTCTTCTTGGAGATATAACATTTGCTTAATTATAGATTCAACGAGTGTCCCAAGAGCCTCACGGGTCAAATCCTCAGCAAGAATGCCATCCTCTTCCTCTAACCTACTCGTAATCTTCGTAAGTCATCCCAAGAGCCACACGATCAAATCCTTAGCAACGTTGGCGGGAGATGCTTCGAGGGTTTTGCGATGACGTCGACTCCAATCCTCAGCAACAGCGAAAGCATACTATTTTGAGGATTCTGGACAACGGCGGCTCCTTCCTCTTTGATCTATGGCACCTCCCACGCTGCCTTTGCACAGATCCAGCTTAAATCAAACCCAGATCTCTTCGATTTTAGACTTCTTGAAGCTTAACATCCAGTTAAGTCTATTTATTCCTACCTTGACCGCTCCTGCTCAGATCTGGACTTCAATTTTGGTTGCTTGAAGCTTTGCTAGCACCGACAAAATGATCCTGCTCAGATTTGGTTTCTTTAAGCTTGTGATTTTTTTGTAGACCTGGACTTCAATTTCACCTCTGATTTTATATTGATTCAAATTCGATTTCCATGGTGAATGATTTCGGTTTCTTGTTATTTTTTCTTATTTTTGGACTTTGTAATCATCTTTTTTGTTTTTCTTGTTGTTATTGCTTCCAAACTTCTCTTGATTCTTCGTCGTTGATGACGGAGGGACATTCAAAATGTTGCCAGATCTGGTGATCTGGGACCAATTGTTTCATTTGGGGTTTTTTATTATTATTTATTATACTAAAACACTTTTAAGACTGGATATTTCAAAAGTTCGGTCTAGAAACGATTTTTTTTAAGACTGGTCGTTCATCCGGTCTTAAAAGTAACATATTCTTAAGACCGCCTGGAATGAGACCGGTTCCAGATCCGGTCTTACGAGACGTTTTTTGTCCGGTCTTAAAAGGCTTTTTTGTACTAGTGTTCATCATATTCTTGCTATCCTTAATGTCTATGAACTGCTGAAAGTTGCAATCATTAAAGTTCAGCCATATGGTGTTCATGCATGTCGATTTTAAAACCTATCTTTGATCTCATTTGGCTCCGAAAACATGGTTAAAGACCATGCATGTCTGATATATGTGTATTGAGTCTGATTTCCAAGAGATCTAAGTCAGAAAATGGGGTTGCATGTGTTGTTTTACAACTCTGAGTAGGAGTCCGAAAACAGGGGATGATTTTCATATCATTTGCACATGGTAGAGGTTGAGTTTTTCTTTGAAATTTTACATGAGATAGTACTCTCCTTAAGCTTTAAAATGAGCTTCAGATCACTTAAAACGGAGGTCTATAACTCCAGTTATGATTTTTGGAAGTTGAGCTATGAATTTGAAAAATGTTTGGTATGATTCTGGAGACAGTCAAATGGCGTTGCGTTTTTTACTAAGTAAATAAACTCAAACAAAATTTGAAATTTTCCAAATATGTAATAGACACATAGGGCTTTATTTTGATAGGCATTTTGTATTTTTTGAGCTCTGTACAAGGAGTTATGAATTTTGCAAACTAACCTAAGATTCTAGAGAGTCATCTGGACAATGCTTATGTTTTCGAAATCTGGGAATTTTCTCAGCCATAAATCACTTGGTGACTTTAATATATGAAAGTAGACTTATCAAGCTTTAAGTAGGAATTGGAATCACTCTATTCAGAGTTGTATAGATTAAATTATGAATTCTCCAAATTCTCAGAAAAGTTAAAAGCTGAATTTCTGATGAGTTTTAGAATAGTCACATAAGTTGTTAATTGTGCATAACCTTCAAAGTAAAGATTTCTTTGGATAAATTGAAAGGTTAAATGACTAAGATGATATTTATTCCATAGTGAATAGTATCTAATTAAATAAGTCACAATCGGTATATATCCCTAGTTATAAGGATACTAAAGAACAAGTAATTTGGGTTGGGTTTAGAATAGACATAATCTTAATTATGATATTAAGATTAGAATGATCAATGACCCATTCTCCATGTAAATGTTAGTTATAGGAAGAGATAACGACCCAAGCTTGAAAGACAAGCAGATTGAAAAGAACTTTGTGGAAGGTGCTCTGTCGGTAAGACCAACAAGTAGTAACTTTAACCTCACATTCTTTGTATAACTATATATGTTTGTGTATACCATATTTGTATGTCCCGCCTGTATGAGGCTAGCTTCCCGGTGGCTAGGGAGAGCCTAGTGTCTTCAGTTATTTTTAGTTATTAATTTACCAAAATGTGTTTCCTCGCGCTAGGGTATTTGAAAATCATTTAATGATTACTTGTATTACAAGCTGTGTATGGAATATAATACTTGTTGTTTGAATTTGAATGCTTTATATGTTGCGTGGACTACTCTGTTTGGTTGATTTACATATATTGTATATGCTTGGAATTTGATATTAGCCTGTTCCTCTGGGATTCGTTCATTTGAATCTCAGGATCTTCCTTAAATTCAGGACATGATGGGCAGTCTAGTAGGCAAAGAGGAAGAGGCAAGGGCGTAGTTATTGCTTGACCTTGAGAAGAAGGTGGTGTTGATGATGTAGATGAAACATTTAGTTTCACTTTTGTATATGGATATTTCTTTTTCCGTATGACTTAGATAATATTTTGAGATAGTTAAATGTTGCTACTGGGATGTATATTTAAGTAGATACATATGATCACGTAGAAGTAGACATGATACATATATGTTGCTTACTATTGTTGCAGGGACGGGCATGTATATTACAAGCCCCAAAACATGGTGAATGATTTAGTAGAGCACTAGGTTAATCAGAATAATAAGGAAATACTTTGATAAAACCTAAGAAAGTTTCAAGTATGATACATTTTTAATGATAAGTTTGAACCACTGATAAAAGATTTTCAAATGTTTTAAATGTTTCAGAAAATCCCATTTGAACTATAATACTATTTTGAACCCTTTATAAAAAGGGCTTTCAATTCCAGGATCAAACTTGGTCCACTGGTTTAAATTTGTTGGATATGATTAGTTTTAATGATGTCTTATATAGATGCTATTATTAAGAGCAAAAAGTTTGTATAATATATTTATCTCCTACATTGATTTGTTCTATTTGATTGTTGATGATATATTGCTTGGGAATGATTTAGTTGGATTTGCATGTGATGACTGTTTGTGATTATTATTGAGTAATTGTTAGCACTTGAGCTGTTTAATTGGTGAAAATTTGAAATCTCTAAAATTGGTGTTACCCTTACACTTATAGATGGTTGTTCTTCACTCCCATTACTTTTTGTTACTTGTTCACATTGAGGACAATGTGACATTTAAGTGTGGGGATGAGGGTATCCTGGATTTTACATGACTTTCCTTGTCCTCAGATTTTATTTAAAAAAATTCTTATGGAAGTTGAATTTTATTCATGAGTATTAATACAATTGGGTTTGATTTGAACATGAAGAGGAGTAAATTTGATTAGAAATTGATTTCATGTTCTTTGAATGTTAGTAAAGTGGTAAAGATTTGGTTTTGGTACTTTACTTTAGGATGTCAAAGAACTTGTGAGGAATTTGAGCCTTAAGTTTCATTTCTTTCAAGAGGGAGTACACCTATTGTGATTTCATCTCGAAACTTGTCTTGAATCTCTTTTGAAATTTGAAATCCTTTTGCATGCACAAAGATGATTTAGGCATTCATTTCATAGCTAGTTCGGCCAAATGTCCATCCTTATCACATGAAAATCATTTGTTTACCCCATTTGAGCCTTATTTAAAAGAAAAAAAAATTGCATAGAATAAATAGCTCTTTGTTTGAGATAAACAATTTTTATATCTTTTGCTTCCCATTCATTTTTTTTTTTTTTTTTACTTTAGTAAGTGCTAAGTGAATCTATTTAAAAGACTGAAGGAGTTAGCAATATCTAGTGAAAAGGAAAAAAAAATAGAAACAAAGGAATAAATTCAAAAAAAAAAAAAAAATCCAAGAAAGAAAGAAAGAAGAAGATTATTGAGGTCAAAAGAATAAATGTTGTTTATATATAGTGTTAGTGAGTTTGTTTTTTCTTGGTGGGTATTCCTTCATTCTTCATCATGAATTTCATTGAATTACTTGGCACTAATTAAAGTATTCTCCCATACCATTTTATCACTTTCATTTCATTATCCTACCTTGATCATTAAAACCTTGAGAAAGTCCTTTTGATTTGAGTGTGCAATTGGATAATATATAGTGGAGATTTAGATGATAAATAAGCTTATGGTAGATAAGTTGCAATAGGTGGAATTGAGTTAAAAACACAAGCCCTTAAATATCTTGAGAAATGAGTGTAAACACTTGACTTGTGAGGGACATTTTATTGTGATTTAGCTGTGCTAAATTAATTACCTTGCTACTTGAATTTTTGGAAGGTGGAAAAGATTTCGAGAAAGTCTGTTTTTAAAAATATTGAACCGACTTCAATTTTGTAGTGCTTGTTTTAAAAATCTTGCTTCCATGGTTTTCATGAATTGGTTGTTTTAGAATTTAAAATCTTGAGGACAAGATTTGATGCAAGTGTGGGGGTGTGATGACTTTCCATTTTTAATAGATTTGAGATATATTTTAATATATTTGGGAGTCATCAATGCTAAATTGAAGAGATTTTCTTGAGATTTTAAGATCAAATCAAAGCGATGCATTATTTAGGGGATTTCATCGTAAATACCAAAGTTTTTTAAATTTAAATAGAAACACTTTAGTTTAAATAAAATAATAGTAAGTTACTAAAATGAAATAAAAGAAAAAGAAAAAAAGAAAAGAAAAAAGAATGTGGTTTTAGTTTATTATTAGTAGTATATTATTATTATTATAATAGTTATTTTCTTCTATCAATTGTGGACGGACCATTTGGAATTAATTGTGGATGATGTTATTTCAAGCCCAAGGAGCAACGACACCGTTTGAGAAAGACCAATGGGCATTTGAATTGGAGAGGAGGTACGAATGGAAAGAGGAGAGACGGCTATATTTGGGGAATCGATCATTGAGAGTTTGAAAAAACGTTGGGCGGAAAAAATCGAGAGTAGTGGGTGGACTTGAGACGAAAAATCAAAGAGTAGGGAGCAGCTAGCACCGCGTGACCTCCCGACCTTGGACCTTCGACCATCCTCTTTCTCTCATCTTGGCAAGCTTCGTTGTCACAATTGCAAGGAGAGAGATGCTTTGTTTGTGGGTTGTTCAATCATCATCATCTTCAACCTCTCGGAATCGAGCAACCAAAACGAAGTCCTCATCTTCTTCTCCAAAACCGATGCTTGACCGAATCGAAATCAAAGGAAGAGGCTGTTGCTTTTTCTTTGTTTTGGTCTTGTTATTTCAAGTAACTCTGATTCTAGTTTCTTAGTTTTTTTTTACAATATGTTGTTGAACTCTAGAATTTTCTGTGCTGAATTGGATTTTGTTGAAGCCATGAGTGGCTAACTTTTTTCTTTCAACTTAGAGTATCATGAACTTGTTTGGGTTTTAGTAATTATCCCCACTAATTAATTTTGCTTAATATTAATTCAGTTTATTTAATCTTGTTTTTATTATTCATTGTTTAGTGATTGGCCACTATTAAACATGTTTGGTGATTTAGGATTAAACTTGACGAAGGAAATCTTAAATTGACCCTGGATTAAATAATGTGGAATTAGATTTTAATCTAATTTGCGACTAGGATAGACATATACCTAGAAGCTCCACATAATCAAATTAGACTGAGCCGATTTGAATTGCATCTTAATTAATTGTGTGAGACATTGCATAATTATTTGAGGTATGTGTATAAGTGGATCGGCAGACACTTATAAACATTAATACTCTAGATTAGCTGATTAAGTTAAGTTAGAATTAATTTAGTGGGAATAAAATCTAAGAAACAAACAAGGGATTAGTATCTCTAAGTTGTCTTCCTTGATATTTGAATTCGCTCTCTTTCTAAAAGTTCTTATTTTTATTAAAATTCTTTTTATTACTATTGGAAACAATTAAGATTTGCTCAACTCAAACGAAAAAAGGAAATTTAACACCTAATCACTAGTTTGACTGAGTCTTTGTGGGATGACCTTAATTTGCCACTTACTATTTTCATGACCCTCACACTTGCGGTGCTTAGTTAAATTTTGGTAGCATCACTTAGGAATTTTCAGCTTATGCACTAAGAAAGGTGTTTTAGGTAATAAGTCAACTACTTGTCAACCAAGTCACATTAAATTCACATCTTGATTGATTGATTGAATTTAATATGATGAATCATATTTATATCTTGATTGATGGATCACATTTATTTCCTTTTTTTTCCAAAAAAAATCCATAAAAAGGGCACTCAAAAATCAGCACTTATAAGAGTCTAACCCTAATTTAAGTGCTCACAAGAATGACCCAATCCAAACTTGAATTGGAAAATCTAAATCATAATGAATTAAATTCATATCTTAATTGAACAATAATTTAAGATGATGAATCACATTCATCTCTTAAACTAAAATTCAAAATCATTTTAAGTCAATCCAAACTTATTATTTCTCCTATCTTCATCCAATCATTATTGGATCTTCGTATATATATATATATATATTAGATAATTCAGAATTATCTTTTCTAACCTAACCTTTTGAATTAAAATTTAAATTTAAATTTCAAACTTGAATTCAAAATTTGACTTGGCCTAAGACTCCATTGGGTCTTCCAACACATTTGGACCCTTTTGTGGAGAAACTGATTTCTCACTGGGGACACCATATATGACGCCATTTTCTCCTCATTGGGTTTGGAGTCCCCACTCCAACCCAATTACACCTTTACTCTTAATAAAGCTCAATAACAATTATTGGCCAAGTTTGCTAAATTTTAAATAATCGGGAATAACCTTTGTATGTGACCCATTAGGCCCAATTAGTCATTGACATAAATAAACTTGGACCAATTAAAGCCCCTTTAACGAGCCCAATTTATTTAATGACCTCATAAGACACTAGCAATGCTCTGTGGCCCTAGAACTAATTGAGTTGATCAAGTGATCTACCTTTCATATTTGGATACCTTGCAGGCATCATCCCTCACAACGTCATTCACATTTAGTCGAGAGCAAAGATAGAGTATCATCTCTCTCAATTGACTAAATGTAGCTATTTCACAGAACTAAGAATCTTCTTATATTAACTTTATAACGGATCATGACTTTTCATGATCATTTGATGTGCGCACAATCTCCCGAGTTAATTAGAAGCTATCCACGCTCTATTAGTCTTGTGAATGACTAATCCCTTGTAGGGGACAGTGAGTCGTCTCAGCTTGTCCATCTATACTCATGTATTCGAGTTACACCCAAGAGTATATTGTTCTCCCCATTTTCAAGTGGATAGAGTTGTACGGTCAAAGTATTACCCTAGGACATAGTGTTCGATGACATTGTTAAGTCCAAGACGATCCGCACTACCAAAAGATGAGAGACTTTACATATCCAATGATACCCTCTACAATAAATCTTTGTGGAGTCTCTCAGTGGGTTAGTTCGGTGCTATTTGTTCTCCAACAGATCCACCCATGACATCAGCTAAGACATCTCCATGCATGTATTCCATGAGGCCCCTACCTTGTATCTATATATAAGTAGACGATATTGTATGTACTAGTCTTATTGAGACCATCAATGCCCTTTCTTGGTGATTCAAGACTAGGAACAAGTTTTAGGGAATAGATATCCAGTGTTCTCAAGTCCTCATAATCATGATCTCTATCATTGATCCTCAAGAATAACACATGTTCTATTCCTAGGGCTTTTATCTTCAAACACATATTTACCTTAAAATAGAGGCGAGACATAAATATGATAAAGATAAAATACGCTCATTTATTAATAACGAAATACTATAACGTAGAAATGATGCTGATTTGTCCTTACAGATTGTCTCTAGAACACCTAAATACTAACAACCTTGACAAAAATATAGTTGTTAGCAAGTTGGGTCGTAGCCTTCCTCCAGCGATTAGCACAATACAACAATGTCTTGTCTTTCAACTTTTGACTGTTAGGAACATTGTATGTGAACTAGATAGAGTCCCAAATAAGATCCTTTAATGTCGCCTAGTGAACATTTTTCCACTCATCTATCAAGATGCTAGGCTTACTACGTGTTAGCAGGCCAACATAACTCATAATGTGCTTTTATTAGGGCCGAAAGGATTCAAAATTTCATCAAACTGAATCTTGAGCTTTTCCCTGGCAGTCTGACTTAGGGCAAGCTCTTTCAATCGTGTGCCTTTTCTACCATGTCGTGCAAACTGGTTACGAGGCTCACTCTGAGATGACCAGGGTTCATTCTGACTCACCAGTCACACCAGTAATTGGCGTTCCACAAACAGGACTATAATCGTTTTCTCAGTTTATTTTTGAGGCAGAAAGACAGGTTGAGAGAGGTGGTGCGAGAGAGGAATACCCGAACAAATGAGAGAGTAACAGAGGCTGGTGGTGGTAGGCAAGGAAGAGAGGTAATGCAACAGGAAGAGAGGTTCAGAGCGAGCATCTACGTAGGTTTCGCGCGAAGAAGAGTATATTTGGCACTGGAATTTTAAGATCAGATATATTTAGAAGCTGGTCTTAAAAGTTAACCTTTAAGACCGGTCCTTATTAAACTCTGGTCTTACAAGTAATTAATTTTTGTTTAATTTTTTTCTTATCTTTTGTACCGACCACAATTTAAGTCCAGTCTTAAAAGTTTAACTTTTAGGACTAGCTTCTAAATATATCCGGTCTTAAAATTTTTAGACTTTTATGTTCAAATTTTTCCTTATATTTTGGATTGGATAAAATTTAAGTCCGGTCGTATGAGATTTCTCTAAAAAGTAATTGATATTTCAATTTTTTTAAAAACATTTTTGAGACCAATTGTTTTGGAAGCCGGTCTAAATAATATATTTAAGACCTATGAATAAATGATTCGGTCCAAGAAGTTCTTCATATTTACAAAATTGCCACCGGTTATACTTTTAAGACCGGAGCGTCAATAATCTGGTCTAAATGAGATGGTCTTAAAGCCTTTTTTGTACTAGTATTTATAAAAAAGGAACATGACATACTCAAGAATCCTATCATATGACATATATCAAGGAATTGAGAGAATAATACTTAATTAGGTAACTACTGGGTTATCAACTTAATACGTGCCGCCACCATGACCTTAACCAATAAGAGGTTTGGATGGCAATTGAACGTAACCATTTTGATAACATCCACTTAATACTAAACTAAATGCCAAAGAGGAAAAAACCATGTTGATCTTTAAGGTACCTCTTTCATTAAATATCGTAGACAGTATGCTGGCCAGAAAAATGGTCGTAGACAGAAAATTGATATTTCCATGTGACATATATCAAATATATATATGTTAGGTTTTTCAAGTGCCGACGAAAAGTCCTAAATAGCATGAAGTTTGGATATTATCACTCACAACCATACTACAATATTTGACAAGATATTTATGTGTCATTAAGCTTAACTTTATATTGATAATGAATATTATAGTTAGCTAACTTTGTTGTAGACTTGTAGATTTCTTGTCCCCTTGAAACTCATGGACACAAAGGTACGAGCCTATAGAACATATCCTGTTCAAGTAAGGTTGTGACTTGGAGCTTTCTGCATTGTAGTATTATGCAGACTCGTATTGTAAGACAAGACCTTAAATTTTACAGTTATTATTACTCATATAACTGTCTAATTTAAGCTAAATAAATTTAAGTAACAATTTTGATTGTTATTTATAAATAACCGTAAATTTTTTTAAATCTGGACAAAATATATTTGATATTTACCATTTCATCATTATACTTTTGTTTGGTTATATGACAGTTAAATAAAAGTTAAATAAAGATTGAAGATGAGAATTTTCAAAATTACTATTCACAAGATAAAAAAACCTTCAAATTTTTGCATCTATGTAGTACTGTATTCGGCCACTAGCTTTTACAAAATGTGGAACCAAAACTCAATCAATATAGTTGCCAACTAACATCCAATGATTCTCTTCTTTAATTTACTTTTTATAAGACAGGATTAACCGAATCATGTTGTTCAAAAAGATAGTTAAAATTAATTAAGTGCAATAAACATGTATAAAATGAAGTTTGCATCTCAAAATTGTCCTCATTTGTGTGGAAGAGAGAGAATATGTAGTGGAAAAAGAAAGTGATGAGGTGTAAAGAGAGAAAGTTATCTTGGAAAATAGGGAATTAAATTAATAATTGCTGTAATTATGTGAGGATAAAATGAGGAGTTTACAAAACGACTTTTGAGAGACCCCCTAAACTTATTTTATAAAAAAGAACATGACATACTTAAGAATCCTATCATATAAAAAGGAAGAGAGAGAATACTATTTAATTAAGTAACTATTGGGTTATCAACTTCAGATACACCTGCCGCCACCATGACCTTAACCTCTATAAGAGGTTTGGATGGCAAGTGAACGTAAACTTTCTGATAACATCCAATTAATATGGAACCAGTTTTGGTGCTTACCTTTAGATAAGCACCATTTGCTCGTCCCATCTGGACCGTCTAAATAGGATCTGGACGGTCCAGATTGGATTTTTTTTTTAACTTTTTATTTGTTAAAATCTTATTTTAATAGATAGAAGATATAAAATAAAGATCATCTCTTAACTAATGTTTTTTCAAAAAATAATTTATTTATTTATTTTACTAAAAAATCATCAATTTTTTAAAAGTCAAATATGAACCATCCAGATAGGATGAGCAAATAGTTCCTATCCACCAAAACCTGTTTTGGTTTACAGTTATACGGGGAAATGAGTAGGGAAAAGCAGTAATACAATAAATTATTAGTAGTTATGAAAGTGGCATGTGGGATTTTTTTCAAGTGGCAATGGAGAGTTTGAAAGGTATAGTATAAGAGAATGTTGAATAAATAAAATTGTGAAACAGTGAAAGCATGAGTCACTCAAGACAAGTTTTTTTCTTAAAAAGGAAAAAAAATATTTAAAACGGTCTGCACTAATAGTTAGAGGTTTCAAACATGATCAAATTCGCAACATCTTACCATTAAGAAAGATTTCTTCATTTCATTAGACTATAAGCCATTGACACAGAAGATAATTAAGTTAATGTAAGGAAAGAGGTCTGAAAGGGGTTATAATAAATTATTTCACACAGGTTAAGAAATCCTTAAACCCTATTAACTTTTTCTTTAAAATTTAATCACTTTCCAACTATACCTCTATTTAATACATAATATGACCTATAAAAATAAAGTCAAAACACAATAATAAGTGAATAATATAATTGTACATCAATTTAAAAATGTTAATCAAGCGACTTATTAAAAAACACCAAAATAGACATTCTCTCTTTCTCCTTTAAATAAAACCAGAGAAGAGGAATATGCTTTATACCTGTTTCAAACTCAAATTACATGATGGCTATTAAACAGACTATGGATGTAATTAATACTAGTTGATTATCCCACTTTTTGGCAAAATAAAAATTGTAATGGCTATCCCACTCACCTAATGTCTTAATTAAATCGAAATTAACATCTATATAAGGGCTTGAATTCAGTTCCAATTACCACACGGAACTTTGCAGATTAAGAACGAGAACTTGATCAGTGAAAGAAGCTGGTTCCTTTCACAATGGCTCTCTACCAAATTGCCTTACTTCCATATGCTCCTTTATCCTTCAGAAACAAAATGCTTCCATCAATCATGACTTCCCGTAGTGTTCCTCGTGCAATCCAATGTGAGGCTCCGACAACTATAGTTTCTGATCAAACCAATACTTGTCCTCGAAATGTGAATTTCTTTCAGCCTTCAATTTGGCATCACGATTATATCCACTCATTGAGAAGTGACTTTGTGGTATGTTACTTAATTTTACTCACTCATTTAGCTTCATATGGTTATATTTTAGGGAAAATTCCAAATAAATATCGTCTAAATTTGTAAAACCCCCAGAAGCCCGTCGAATTTGTAAAAAGATTGAGAGGTGACAATGACTTTTGAGGGATATGCAAATTCGGGTTAAATTACCCTTTTGCCCTTAGTTTTAAATATTTTTTTTTTTAAAAAGTAAATACCCCGCGGTGGGCCCCATTGGCGGCCACCACCTCCGCCGGCGGTAGATGTCCACCCGCTACCACCTCCACCGGCGCGAGATGTCCGCTGCCACCGGTCGCCGGCGGGCGTTGGGTGGTGGCCGCCGGCCACCGTCCGTTGGGGCCCACCGGGGGTTTTGGCGATGGGTTTTTTTTTTTTTTTTTTTTTTTTTTTTTTTTTTTTTTTTGGAGTAGCTTTTTGTTTTTTTGAAAAAATTATTCAATGGGGTGGGGTTCGAACCCCCCACCCCTTACACATGTGCATAGGACCAAGTGGTCCGCCGGTTGGGCCACTTGGTTTCTTTGATAAATAAATACATTAACAAATATATATATTCTTCTTAACATTTTTTCAACGGTAATTACCATTTTGCATATGCAATTTACCATTCCGTATATGAAAAATTACCATTCTTTGAAGTGAGAATACCATTGTTTCGCGGGGTTCCCTTTTTTACTTCTTCAAGTATGTTTTGTAAAACCCAAAAAAATGAACTTTCACAAATCCTGAAGTGAGAATTACCATTCGTGAAGTAAGAATTACCATTGTTTCTCCGAGGGTTCTATTTGTTTACTTCTTCAAGCATGTTTTGTAAAACCCAAAAAAAAAAAAAAAAAAAAAAAAAAAAAAAAAAAGAACTTTCACAAATCCTGAAGTGAGAATTACCATTGTTTCTCCGGGGTTCCATTTTTGTAGTCTTTCATGCATGTTTTGTAAAACAAAAAAAATGGACTTTCACAAATCCCGAAGTGAGAATTACCATTCGTGAAGTGAGAATTACCATTCTTTGAAGTGAGAATTACCATTGTTTCGCGGGTTCCGTTTTTTACTTCTTCAAGCATGTTTTGTAAAACCCCCCAAAAAAAAAAACTTTCACAAATCCTGAAGTGAGAATTACCATTCATGAAGTGAGAATTGCCATTCCATATATGGAAAATTACCATTCGATATGAAAATTACCATCCGGTATTTATTTATATATATTTTTTCATATGAAAATAATGGTAATTCTCATATCAGGAATGGTAATTTTCCATATACGGAATGATAATTTTCATATGTGGATTTGTGAAAGTCCATTTTTTTTGGTTTTACAAAACATGCATAAAAAACTACAAAATGGAACCCTGGAGAAACAATGGTAATTCTCACTTCAAAGAATGGTAATTCTCACTTCACGAATGATAATTCTCACTTCGAGATTTGTGAAAATTCATTTTTTTGGCTTTTACAAAACATGCTTAAAGAAGTAAAAAAAGGGAACCTTGCAGAAACAATGATAATTCTCACTTCAGCAATGGTAATTTTCCATATACGAAATGGTAAATTGCATATGCGGAATGGTAATTACCGTTGAAAAAATGTTAAGAAGAATATATATATTTATTTATTAAAAGAACCAAGTGGCCCAACTGGTGGACTACTTGGTCCCATGCACATGTGTAAGGGGTAGGGGTTCGAACCCTACCCTACTCTTCATTGAATAATTTTTTTTTTTAAAAAAAAAAAGCTACTCAAAAAAAAAAAAAAAAAAGCCACTCGCCAAAACCCCCTCGGCGGTGAGCCCCACCTACCGCCGCGGACATCTACGCCGGTGGAGGTGGTGGCCACCTAGTGGGGCCCACGGGGGTATTTTTTTTTAAATTATTTAAAACTAAGGGTAAAAGGGTAATTTAACCTGAATTTGCATATCCCTCAAAAGTCCTTGTCACCTCTCAGTCTTTTTACAAATTCGACGGGCATCTAGGGGTTTTACAAATTCAGACGGTATTTATTTGGAATTTTCCCTATATTTTATTTTCTTATTTAATAGCCTTCTTAACCTATCTACTTTAATTGCAGGAAGAATCATATGCTGTCGAAAGTGATGGGCTTCAGGAACAAGTAAGGGTGATGCTCTCAAAATTGGAAAATCCTGTGGATCAACTTGAGTTCATTGATATTTTGCAAAGGCTAGGGATAGAAGCTCATTTTAGGCATGAAATAAGAAATCTGATAGAAAATATTTACAACAAGAAGGACACTTTTAAGAGGAAGAGCAATTTACATGCCATGGCTCTTGAATTTAGAATCCTAAGGCAACATGGCTATGGTGTGTCATCAGGTATGTGTTCCTCTTTGAATTGCTATGCTTACTTAAATAAGAGGCTCCTCGGAGGGGTTTATGGTTATAAAGATAAGATTTAAATCAACTGTCTCCAAAAGTTATAATTCTTTCTTCAAATTATTTATATGGGATAGTTTACAATAAAAATTATTAATAGGAAATTTTGAGAAACCAATATATATATTTTACAAATAACTAGCTTAACTAATTTGCTTAATCTGTACAAATTATTTATCTAACTCATGCATTTGGATTAAATAAGTATTTCTTTTGAAAATATTTTTTGTCGTTTAAAAGAAAATGGTAATTCTCTCGTAGAGAAAATTCATAGAAAGAAATAATTTAAAAATCCTATATATGTGTGGATATTTCTCAGAAATTTACTCATTTCTTTTTTTAACTTTATTAGTATTGATACAAACAATTGTAATATGGATGGTTCTTTTTTGCAGAAGTATTTAAGAAATTCCGGGATCACGAGGATCATTTTGATGCGCGCCTTTGCGTTGATATTAAGGGTTTGTTATCTTTATATGAAGCCTCATTTCTATCAATGGAAAGTGAAACAATATTAGACGAAGCAAGAGATTTTAGTTCGACATGTCTCAGAGAATTTGTGGACAAAAACATTGATAATGAAGACGATGAGACATGTCTTTTAGTTAAACATGCACTAGAGCTTCCCCTACATTGGAGGGTATCAAGATTAGAAGCTCGATGTTTCATTGATTTTTATGAAAAGAAAGAGAATATGAGCCCTACTTTGCTTAAGCTTGCTAAGTTGGACTTCAACATGGTACAAGTCAGTTACTTAGATGATTTGAAATATACATCAAGGTGAGAATAATCATGCTTTCATATGCTTGCTAACCTTTAGTATTTTTTTAATCTTACAAATTGAAGACGATCTTAGCACATATTAATATACTAATAATTCGATTTATTTTATTTTTCAAGATGGTGGAAAAGAATAGGACTTGGAGAAAAGCTGAGCTTTTCAAGAGATAGGTTGGTGGAGAGCTTCTTTTGGACTGTGGGTTTTACTTATGAACCGCAACTTGGGAATTTTAGAAGAGTGATGACCAAAGTTAATGCACTCATAACCACAATTGATGTTTATGATGTGTATGGAAAATTGGAAGAGTTGGTTCTGTTCACTGACATTGTTGACAAGTCAGCATCTTTGCATATATTCATGTTTGAAATTATTTAGTACCACTATGGTCCTATTTATAAGTCTAAAATAACTAACTCGTAAATACCAATGAAAGTTAGTTAACACATTAAATATGGGCTAAATTTTCAATTTTTCCCTTATCTATGATTGGTTCCAAAAGTCCATATGGATAAATTCTTTTTGTTTATAGTAATTTAAATTGGAATTTTTTTTTTTCAAAAATGCATTTATTGCCCTGAAAATGGACTTATAATAAGTATTAAAAAAATTTGTCAAAATGAACGTATAAATATGATCAGATTGGTAATATAAAGGGTTAAGGGGAAATTTTATCTTGTAGGTTTGCACCGAGGGGCAGTTTGCCTTGGAGTGTCAAAAAGGAAAAAATTTGTTAAGGTACAAATTTACCTCGGAAATTTTAAATCTAACTTCGAAAAAATATGAAGTAGATGACACATTAACTTCGAAGGCAAATTTACACCATAATGAAAATGACATGAATAACATATGGATTGCCAGTTCAGCATATTTAGTCAACTAATGGTCAAAATTAACTAGATAACGCCCAAGGTAAAATTGCTTATTTTTTGGCACTTCCGCAACAAAATTGCCCCTTAACTATATATACATACATGTGTGTGTCTATATATGTGTGTATGTGTGTCTAAATGTATATGTGTGCACACAAACACACACAGAGACATATACATATACATATATATATATATATATGTGTGTGTGTGTGTGTGTAATCTATTTCAATTTTTCTATACCTATTATTGTGCTAATTAACATATATTACATTTTTTTTAATTGTATAGGTGGGAAGTTAATGCTATTGATATACTTCCAGACTACATGAAAATATGTTTCCTTGCACTTTTTAACTTTGTAAATGAAGTGGCTTATGAATTTCTTAAAGAGAATGGGCATGACGTCATTCCACTCCTTAAGAAAGGGGTATGCATCATTTTAATACATTTATTTAGTGATCATGTATGATTCTCTGATTTCGTATAATGACGAACATTGTGGTTTTGATTTTCCTCGCAGTGGGCTGATCTTTGTAAATCATATCTTGTTGAGGCCAAATGGTATTATAGTAATTATCAACCAAGTCTACAAGAATACTTAGAGAATGCTTGGGTTTCAATAAGTGCACCAGTCATGCTTGTTCATGCTTTTTTGTTACTTAACACTTCAATAAAAAAGGAGGACTTGGTTTGCATACAACAATACCCTGATATCATTCAATCGTCGGCAACTAATTTGCGCCTTGCTAATGACTTGGGAACCTCTAAGGTTTGTATCTGTTGTTATTCTGATGAGTGTTAAAGGAATTCCCATATTGGTCAAGTTAAATCTATGTGTTTTCATGTACTTCCCTCTGGTACTATTTATGAGCAACATTCTCTTACATATGGTTGGTCCTATATACAAGTTACACACTAGCTTTTTTAAAAGTTTAATGCACTTTTTCCATGTTTATCCCCTATTCATTACACACCTCTCTCATCTCTTTTTCCCACTCTTTTTCTCTCACACTCTTCAACTTCGTAAATAAAGGTATATTTGGAAGAAAAAAAAAAAAAACTAGATTTCTTACCTATTTGTTGTTTTTAAATAATTTTAACCAACGATTTGTTTTGTGTAATTTAGAAAGTTGTTGATTATAAAAAACTAATGAAGGGAGTATATATTAGGGATTTAAACTTCTCATGTTGCATGAAAAGAAGAAGATTCCTACACACACATGAAATGGTGGGACCCACATATATATGTAATGCTAATTATATATATATAGGTCCCACCATTTTATGTGTGTGCGACATAAGAATACACTTCTCCTACAACATGAGAAGTGTTTTTCTCTATATATTATGACATAAATTTTCAAGAATTGCATGAAATATGGTATAAGTTTTTAACTATTTTTTATTTTATTCTCTTTTTTAGCGTGAAAAGGAGAGGGGTGATATATCCAAATCAGTTGAGTGTTACATGAATGAAACTGGGGCTTCTGAAGCTGATGCTCGTAGGCATATAAATTGCTTGATTTGGGAAACATGGAAGAAGATGAACAAAGAAGCCAAGAGTTGTCCTTACCCAAAGAGTTTCATTCAAGTTGCTATGAACCTTGCAAGGATGTCTCTCTGCATGTATCAACATGGGGATGGCCATTCTGTTCAAGATCCTGAAATTAAGAATCGAATCATGTCATTACTTTTCGATCCTGTTGCATGATTTTAATTCGGTGCAACGGTAAGTTCTTTTGCTTACAAAAATGTATTACATTCTCCATGCAATTCATGCATGGGCAATAAAAATTTGATGTAGAAAACCAGTTGCCTAAAGGTGTTTGTCAAAAGGTTTGAAAAAAAAAATTTGTAACTAAATAAATAGCTAAAACTAATGTTGCCTTTTATTCCTTCTTTTTTATTTTTTTATTTTCCGTATTGTGTTAAAACGTTTGGGAACTGATCATGGTTGCTAAAACTATTTTAGTGGTTAATAAGCAATATCGCATGTATCGATGTTGGTTGGGAAGAATTTATAAAGTGGGACTTGTTCTGATAAAAAATTTGTTGTTGGAGATGCATAAGGATTTGTCAAAAATGCTAGAGGGAAGTGTTTGTTAAGTAAATCAATAAAAGATTATAACAATGGATACAACAATGGCAAGATCATATCGCATGAGTTATCTGATATAGAACTTTTTTTTTTGTTTGGATGAATCTGTGGAATGGTATGTGTGTATATATACGGGAGTCATGTTGGTGGTTAAGTGGATGATAACCTTGGCGTATCATTAAGTCAAAGTCGAATGATTCACTTTGGTTTCTTCCTACCATTGATGCTGATTATGTTAAGAGAAATTTCTGATTAAGGTATATTTAAAAAGGATGGTAATAGAATAAAGAAATGTCAAATACAAATCGATGAAAGACAATTTTGAATTAAAGTCAATAGTACTTTTTTTCCTTTGGGTAATTAGGTAGCTGTCTGAAAAGTTTTGTTGGAGTCTACTTAAAAATGGCAAATTGAATCATTTAGGAGTCAACATGAGGTAAATTAGGAGCCAAGAGATATATGTGAATAGGTTTCCATTATATATATATATTTTTTTTATAAATAACACTCTTACTTCTTGTTATATATATTTTCAATTTGATTACCACACACAAATTTATCAAACTTATTTCATTTTTTAATAGGTATTGAAATAAGTGAAAAACAAGTTTTTTTTTTTTTTTCTTTTTATACAAGGAAAGAAAAAACCAGAAAAATAAAACAGAGGATTAAGGACCCCAACCACACCTAAAGTACTCCACTGCCATCAAGTTAGCTAGGAGAAACCCAAGGTAGAGTCCAGGAGGAGGATCAAATAGATGAACTCCATCACGAAATTGCACATGAGATAAAGCAAAGTTAGCCAACAAGTTTGCACACCGATTCCCTTCCCTTAGAACATGACAAAACCTTATATCCTATTGATGTTGAGTAATTGCTCATATCCGAGTCACCAGATGAGACTCACGAGCTGCAGTACCTTCTTTGGAAAGTAGTGCAATGACTGTTTGACAGTCACTTTCAATCATAATATGCCTCTAACCTGCCTCTCATGCCATCTTCAGACCTCTCAAAACTCCCTACAACTCAGCTGCCAATGCAGAACAGTTGCCTGGCCTTTCATTCAACACATCAAGCCATGCACTAGAGAAATCTCAAAGTAAACCCCCACTTGCCGCCACCTGTGAAGGGCCTTTTGATGCCCCATTAGAGTTCTGCTTCATGAAAGGCATTTCAAGATGAGACCAATTGACAGTACTAGGAGACTGCCAAGAGCTTGTAACCCCCAACCTTGACCTATGCCCTCCTAATATGCTCCAAAAACTCAAGAATGGACCCCAGGGCTATGGTGGACATATTCCTCCATTTCCAAGTAAACCAACAGGTGACAAGGAATAAAGCATTCCAACAATATCCACCAACTTCTTTATCATAAGACATCCAGTTTTCCGTTAACCAAGCATTCGAGTGACAATGAAAAAATGAGTGTGAACGAGCATTAGGTAAGAACTCTAACTAGACAAGTTGAACCATAGGATAGTCCCTAAATGCATGCAAGCTAGTTTATTCTTCTTGATGACACACTAGACATAGTCCATCACTAGCATTCCAAGATCGAATCCAAGTCTTCAAAGGAAGTCTGTTGTGGAATAATTTCCAGCCAAAGATCTGTACTTTATGCGGCCCTCCCACTTCCATAACTTAGTCCACATGTCTCCATTAGTAGCGGACTATTGAAAGTAAGATTCAACTAAGAACATATATCAACTCTTGACACTAACACCAGTCGAATCACCAACCATCCTATAGGGTTGATCTGGTCCATCGTCAACGGAAGGGGGAAAACAAGTATTTTATTCAAAGTTATTTGTGCTCTTATGTTGCTCGGTTATCATGAATACTCATACATGGAATTGTTATAAATTTTCAAAGATATTATTTAAGAACCCTCATGTTTAGATTATGCTATATTTTGAAATGTTTTGTAAGTTTATATTAATTGGAAAGGGATTTTGTTGGGTTGATGGCAATCGAATTCCATGCATGCTTGAATTTTTTTTTTATAGGACTAAATATAGAATGTCGGTTACTAATATAGCAGTACTGTTAGTCCTTAGCACGCCATGGTTAACCTCAAGCCCACTTAACATTCTTGGGCAGAATACTCATGCTCAATATTCGTGTTGCACTCGCATGGTTACTTACCCTTGTGGAATTTATATCCATGCTTGTAATTCAAACAGATTAGGAATGTTCTGATCTTCATTGTTTAGGAATTTTTTTTTTTTTTATAACGATTGAATGCACTTAAATGAGAAAATAAGCATGTTCATCTAAGGAGTAAAATTAACAAGTTCAAAGTATTCATAAATGGAAGGAGGATAAATGTCACAATTTCAAAGTCACTAAATACTAAAAAATGGCGAATAGATGTAAACAATCACAAGTTTGTTTGAATAAAAGCAATGAAAATTGTCAACAATCATTTTCAGCGTCTTCCTTTGCATTGGTACTAGATGGAGCCTCTTCATTGGCATGGTTCGAGAGATTAGGAAAGTGAATCCCCATTGTTTGCAATGCTAACATAATCATGTTGTAACCATGTTGCAAGTGATGATTTTGTTGTTTCAAGTTTGCATAATCTTCTTTGATTTAAGTTATCTCCGTTTGCAATTCTTGAACATTAGAATCTGCCATAGAGTTGATGGAAGGAGCCGAGGCAAAAGAACCAATATGTTCATTATCAAATCCAAGCCCATAGATTCGGCCCTTCTTGTTCTTACCACCAGTGACCTTTAACCACAAATTAAGTTTATCCTAATTAGATGGACACTACCTCCCTCAGAACTAATAGATGCCTTGCATCTTAGAAATTCATCTTGCAAACAAAGTACATAAAATAAGGACAGTAGAACATATGTCTTTACAAATTATGAAGTCAAATTATCTTAGAAAGACAAATAAATTTTTGCAGAAGAATACAATTCAAGATTTTACGACATCAAAAGAATTCAACAAGATGAACAAAAAACAAAATTCAAGCATCATCAAGAAAGGGTGATCACTATAGTACCATAATTGTATGACATCAGTGCACCCTGGACAGCCAAATAAGTACATTCAACAAGACACGTGAAACCAACGTACATGGCTACAAGTGGAAGTAGTGCAGTCATAATATATATGGCAGCTAGGAGTTATTATCCAGGCTCACGTTCATTCATATAAGATATAAAGAGCCTCCAAACAAACAAATTTCCACAACAAGAATATTGCACTACATTTCAAGAGATAGCAATTCTTGAACAATAAAAAAGATGAACCAATGGAGTAATCACAAGCATAATGTTACAATTCTGCAGGAAAAAACTAGCTACCATTCACATGCAAGAACTTAAGCTATGAATGCTTGATGGGAGCCACTGGGGGGCTAGTTATACACCATAATATAAATAGATAACTCAGCTATTTTCATTCATCAGCTAGCATTTTCCAACATACTTATGTTACTCACATGAATAATAGGTCTCATAATTTAAGTCGGGGTTTAAGAGAAAAAATTAGACATGTGTTTTATTCTCGGGAGCACCCAGCACCATATGCTTTTTTTGGGAGCAAAAATACACGTGGTTATATCTCAGGATCAAAAGTCACACCACCGTTAAAATTTTGTTGTAAATACAGCACTTCCTATTATAAATCCAGTTTGTTGTAAATATGGCTTTTTCTATTGTAAATAGTCGGCTTTTAAATTTTGTTGTAAATACAACACTTCCTATTGTAAATCTTGTCTTTTTCTATTGTAAATGACCTTTCTATGTTCAAAATCCAGGTGTTTAAATGTTGGTGTAAATACGACATTTTCTGTTGTAAATATGGCCAGATTTTAAATTTTGTTGTAGATACAACACTTCCTATTGTAAATATAGCCTTTTTGTTGTTGTAAATGACCTTTCTATATTCAAAATCCAGCTGTTTAAATATTGTTGTAAATATGGCATTTTCTGTTGCAAATGCACCGTTAAGTTAGATTTTAAAGGTGGTGTGATTTTTGCTCCTAAAATGTAACCACATGTGTATTTTTGCTCCCGAAAAAAGTATATGCTTTCATTGGCGCTCCTGAGGGTAAAGCACATGTGCCTTTACCCTTTAAGTCACAAGCAAAGGACCAATTACAAGCCAACATAGAAGAATATTGTGATATGCATGACCATTACTTTAGCAAAATTCAAAATTTGTTAAATAAATAAACATGAATGACATCAACAACTACTTGAATTGAAGCCGCATAATGGTATGCAAATTGTCTAGTTTTCTCATTATAATGAGTCTTTTTGAACAATTCATTGACTAAGGGCTTTCTTCCCAAATTTTTAGCCTACAAGTATTTATAAAAATGTATTATACGGAGCATTAAATAAATAATGATTAAATCATTTGAAGATAAAGTCTTATCTTCCTCCTCTTATGCTCGGTATTAGGAATACTACCCCCTTTGCGTTGACTTCCTCCTTTGCTAGAGGCTCGATTAGCTACTTTGCTATCTCACACTTGCTTAGATATTCTGGTCATGTCCATAGGCTTTCTAACCGATTCATCACTTTGTGTGAAATCCACTTAGGCCTAACTTGTCTTGTGAAACAAGTCCCGCCTAATTACATACGTTGTTCCTATTAAGATCTCTTGACACTTTGCATTCCAAATTTTCTTGACATCATCTTCATATTCAGGAAACCATTTATATTTTCTCTAGATAATTAAGAAAGAAAAAAGATAAAGAATAAAAGCATAATGGGGAAATAATTAGAAAAAAATACAAATATAAGGGATGAGATATACTGCCTATTCTTCAAACCACATTTTCCTATAATTGGGAAGTGTAGCTTTCCAACTATGACATGGATAGTCAAATTTCCCTTGAATAATAGGAAGAACTTCCCGAACAAAACAAACAACATAATTAAACCTTGCCAAAATTGTAAAAATAACAATGTAAATGTTATATATGCTTTACGATATACTACTTTATGGAACAAAATAATTTAAGGAATTGATGACTTACATTTTTTTTCTTTTAGGATATATTTGGATTCGACCATTTATGAGATCACGACCCCAATGTGATAATCTACCACCAACACCCTATTGAGAGGGGAGGTGGTGGCATCTGAGGAGATGGGACTTGGGTTGGAGGAGTGCTAGGTGATAAAGAGTGGAAAAATTATATTGCAGGAGATTGCAATTGAGGGGATAGTGTGGGTCTAATAGTTGATCCATACATTTGAGGTGGTAATGAAGGTCAGATAGGTATATCATGCAATTGAGGCGATGATACAAATGGTAATGATGGTCTAACTACCTTTGGTATAGATGAAGAAGTAGTTGTCATAGGAGGCATAGACTGTTGGAAATTATGCCCTAAGGCAAGTCATTGTTCTCCATTTAGTTATCACTTCATTCGCATGTTTACATTGATAACTGTATCCCTGGATATATCTTTTAAAGATTATTCTAAATGTCCCTGGTCGGTCAACTATGCGGGAGCGAAGATGAGATAAGACCAGTATGACTTTGATGAGGTATGGAGATATGAATCAAAGTCACGGGCACTTGTAAGAGTACAAGGTGCTGGACTGACCCACTATGAGAAAGCTGCATGGATCTAGTCATAAGCTTATCTTATGTATAACCGTGTCACGACGCCCTATGACCTGAGATAATCATAGATTCCTACATGATGAGTCACTGGTCTTTGACCTGGTCAAAAGTCACCTTTTACCGTGATGATAAAGGCTAGGATCGAGATCAGTGGTTTTCATGCGGAGGAATGTGAATGGTCGAGATGAAATTTGTCCCTCACATTTGTAGAGATATATCTTTTGGGCCCTCGATGAGTGAGTCTAAGAAATGTACGGCCATACCGTGATGGAAAGGAGTTTCCATTTCACTTATTAGACTACTCGAGAATCGAAAAGTACTTGGTCAAGAAAAGGAAGTTGACATTATCCATGCCTCATCCTTGACCAAATTATCGCGTGACAAAAGGGACATGACATGGTTGTACGATAGGTTGTATCGTGTCATCGATCCCCATGTGAATTGGGTAGTCGCAATGTCTTGCTAGAGGCTTCTTGCGACTTGTGGGTCTGTACGAGTGTTGGCCCACTGCCAATCTCATATGGGCCTACAGGGTTGCACACAAGAATAACCCAACACGAGCAAAGTGTCCAGGTTCATTGAATTTTAGATTAATATGAGATTTAATGAGTACTTAATTTAATCTGGGGTGAATATATATATATATATATATATATTTGAAATTAATATATTAAATTCAAAATTAATATATATTAATATTATTAATGGAGATTATTATATTATTATATATTATTTGTTTTATATTTAATTTATTTGATAAATTAAATATCTAAAACAAATAGAGATATTGTATCTCATTTAATTTTTGAATAAAGATATCATATATCTATTTAATTTAAATTGAGATATAGTATCTCGATTTAATTAAATAGATAGATATCATTCCTCGGATTTAATTTATAGAGATAAATTAAATCGAAAGGCTTTTGATTTGGATTAAATAAATATATCATATTAGATCTATTAGATAGATTTAATTAATATATTTTAATCCGATTCAAAATTCAAATTTCAGATCGCCTTTTAATGCGGATTAAATGCGTTACATTAAATCTAACAGATTGATTTAATTAATGTATTTTAATCCATATTTGAAATTCAAAATTCAAAATTAATGAGGATTAATTTTGAATATAATACGCCGATCGGGTTTAGAAAAACCTACGGGACTTTTTGTAGAGTGTATTAGAGAGTCACGAGAAACCCTAGAGCTAAAAAGAGAGGGACGCACAGTTCGAGGCGCTAGCACGCTGCCGCGTCCGTGTTCGGGAATTATTCGTGTGGATACCAGTAGAGGAAGCTGATTCTAAGAGTCGACTTCTGCTGATGGAGAAGGTAGCCCACCAGTTCAAAGAGAGGAGACTCGTACGTTTTCGGCGCGTAGGTAATTTTGGATTCCCTTAGCCTTAATCTAAACGCCATTGAGTGATTCTCGGATGGGATTCATAGTAATTTTTATCCACTGCGTTGTACGGATCCCAACATAGACAACCTAGGATGTTGTTGAGGAATCAAAGATTATGGAGTACTCGATTGGCCACTATCACGCTTTGAGCTACAATTCGACATCTACATATTCATTGTGAGAGTTCAATTAGTAACAAGAAATCAATAAAGCATGACAAACTTGAATGAATAAAAAACTAAATCAATTACCGGTCAATGCAATAAAAGTTCACCTCAAGAACGGAATAACAACAAAATTTCTAAAACTTAATGCTTTATATATTATCATCTTCGTCTACATCTTCATTTTCGTCTTCGTCTTCATCAACATAAACATCTTTGACCTCATCATCTGTATCTTCTTCTTCTTCTTGGTCTTTATCATCTTCATACTACATGTTATCCACTGGCATATCCATGTCTTCATAACGAATTTCAAATGCAGTAGTGTCAAGTATTGGCAGAGTGACTTCGTCCTCATGCTCAATTACTGGTAGTATGACTTTGAGTTCATCAACGAGAAATGGCCCTACAATTGCTTGAGATATAAGAGTATCAATGGTGCTACAAGCCTAATCTCAATAATAGATAACCAATTTCCCTTTTGACGACAACAAGGATAAAGCATATAGGATACTTGCATTGCTTGTTGGGCCAAAATAACGAGTCATACTTATTGTACCTCCGTGATGTGTGATTTCAATAGTCCCATATTGTCGATGAACCTTGGTACCATGATTCAGTGTTGGATCAAACCAGTCACATTTAAACAAAACCACTCTCTTCACACGAACACCCAAATATTCAAGTTCAACAATCTCTTATAGAATGTCGTAGAAGTCATATTCTGCTTGTGCATAGTTAGTTCCCTTAATGCATACGCCACTATTGTTGGTTGAATTATGAAGGGCAACTTTGGCTTTATGAAACTAGTACCCATTGACGAAGTACATAGGCCATGTTCTTGCTCTTCTCTTTAGGCCCTAAGTAATGTCATGTAAGAATGAATCCTCAATATTGTCGGCATGATTTTCAATCTAAGTGACATCAATAAGGCTCATGTCAAATAAGGTTTGTTCTAGGTAATTTATTCATAACATTGTGTAATTACATGATCTTTAAACCATGATGTAAATCTATCATTGATTTGAACTTCTATCTCATTGTCTGTAATTCGAGGGTCCTCTTCCTTTAATGTCTGGATGAAAAAATTGCATATCAAGTTATGTGTTAACCATGCATATATTTGACATAAGTTTTAATTTATGACAATTTAACCTCACTACTTCATATATGGTTGCACCTCATCACAATTCATTAGAATGAATGTGGTCGCAGCGTTCACATTTTCATCCCACAAGAAATGTAATTTACACCCCCCAGAAGGTCTTCCTGATGATTAAAAATTGAAATTGTTGGCAAATCTGGTTCTCCACCATCGTAATTTTTGATAGGTCTTGTTATCCTTGGTGGAACACCTGGCTCAAAGTAGTGTGAGCAAAACATGGTTGTATCTTCAACAATATAAGCTTCACATATAGATGCTTCAACGCGATCTTTGTTTCGTGCCTTTTCTTTCAAGGTATAGAGGAACCTACATATAGAAAATTCTAAATGAAACATTATTTAATGTTGTTATCTTATATTTATTGTGCACTCACATAAACAATATTCAATACATTTCAAATAGATACATCCATCTATATTGGATGAGCCCTCCAACCTTAGCTTCATAAAGAAGGTGGACGGACAAATTCTCCACTGAGTCAAAGAACCCTGGGGGAAGACTTTCTGCAACTTGCACAGTATCGCAATAATATTTTGCTCTAATAACTCTAGTTGATTGCGCAGCAAGGTTGTTGAACAAACTTGTTAAAGAATTAACTTAGCTAAATGTTGGTCGATTTCCTTGATGGCAAGTGAACCAGTCGAACAAATAATAAAGTGTAAGTAGAGTATCATCCCACGTAGACCGAGATTCCAAAGAGTGACGCTCGATTGCTATGATAGTTGTGCAAACAAAAAGTAAATATAATTGGTTTGGGAGGTTTTTGTGGTTATGCTAATAACAGAAATAAACAGAGTGAATTAAATTTGAGAAGATATCAGTAAGAAGTTAGGCTGGACTGAGAATCACCCTTAAGTGCATCAATCCCCCAGTTTCTCTACCCATTGCTATAACATTTATATTGCACAGCTTCCGCAATGCTACAACATATCCACTAACTGCAAAGCTATTTGGTTAAACCACCACTATAATCTACCGAAGCTTTCGCGTCCGATAAATATGAGCTAACTATACTCCTTCCATATTCCTATGACAACTTTCTAGTTAGATCTGCTTTACACACAGGGTGTCATGGTTATGAGAGGTAAACCCATTCCTGAAGCTACAATAATAGGTCAAGCCGTGCATGGGCTGCCTAGCAAATACTGTTTCTTAGAGGTCTAACCTCAACTCCTTGCCAGTAAGCCGAGGCCACACATCTAGCCCTTAGCTTCCGCTAATCGACTAGTAATTAATGCACTGATAAGCAAAGCAAATTTATTAAATTAAGAACTTGCAACTGGGTTCATTTAACACTTAAGAAATCATCCTCGTCCAGTCATATGAAAATCAGTTCATGACTGACGAGGGAAACACAAAACAGATAATAACAGAATGACTCATGATCTAAATACTAAAATAAAAGAGGAAACAGAAAGCTTGACTAAGTTCCGATGGCGTGGATGAAGCCCTGTCATGTCACCACTCCACGTCTTCTTCTCTCCGTCGTACTGCAAGGAAGGATGCTGGGTTGTCCTAGAAATCTCATGCTTTGTGAAATCTCTCACTCTTCTCTTGAGTCTGCCGAATGTGGAATCTCGTTCTGGGCTCTTCGACTCCCCTAAGGTTGGCTCTGCTGTCTCTTTATATAATCAGGCTTTCTTGCGGCTCAAGTTACAGCGAGTTGGGCCTTTCCTAATCTGTCAAGATCTATCCTATCTCTCGATCCAAGTAGATTGCTTCTCCTGATCCTGCGGGATTCTTCAAATCTTTTAGTTTCAATCCTCCATATCTTCTATTCTATTATGTCAGCAATCTACCTGTCGTTATCGCCCTTTTCTTTTATTCCTGAAATCACCTAGATAAAAAGGTCAGGAAACATGCCGCATAGCATTGCGTCCTTTACTTTGCTATAGCTTTCGTGATGGCTTGCATTGCACTTTGAGTTGTTGTCAGAATGCTATAGCATCGTATCAGCTTTGCTTATACGTTCTTCCTTAAAAACCATGTAATTTGCTCCTTTCTTAGCACATGTTTAGGATGTAAATGATTTCTATCCTTCAGTCCCTATATCATGAATATATGCCTTTTTGCTTGGATTGTTTGTAGTTTAGCTTATATTTACCATACAATTTAGTCATGAAAATCTAGGAAAACATGGCATAATTTATGCTAATCAAATACCCCCACACTTAGCTTTTTGCGCTCCTGGGCAAAATAAGATGAAGCGAACAAAGAGTCATAGCCGTAGTACTCTTGTCTGTATAACCTTGCTTGCACAATTGCTGTTAGTTCTCATCCCCCATTCAGCAATCCCACTGCCCAGTACCAACGGCTCAGAATGCGTGGTATTGCTTAGATGAAGAAGTCTCAAGAGGCTCTCAAGTTCAGTGTTTACGCTCGCATACCCAGGGGATTTTAGTTTCTCTCTTGTCAAACGGGCCCAAAAGATCCATAGCCTTGTCAAAGTTCTAAAATTGCCTTCTAGCATCTGAGCATTTGTTCATCCAAAGGACTTCTCGGGTTATAGTGTGAGGATGGCCAAGTGTTTTTGAGATGGGAATTGATGGTGAATGCTATAGCAGATTAGGTAGACAATTCTTCTTGGCTTCGGCCGAGTGCTCCTTCTTGAACTTTGTATTCCTTGCTGCTTTATACTCTAGGTCTTTTCCTTTCTTTTTCTTTTCTAATAAATTTTTTAAGCTCAACACAGTAGTTCTTTTAGCAGCTTTTAATGGGAGCACTCTGCCCTAGCATTTCTCACAATTTTCTTCTAGCTTTTCTATCTAACTAGGTCTGCTATAGCATGCTCGTGTGGCTCAATGGGATAGCAAAAGTGAAAATGATGGTGAGTGGGTTGGTATGAGAATGATGGGCATGACATGAATGCCTTTATCCTACGAACTTCAAATTCAGATGCCAGATAGTCTATCAAAGAACTAAGACAAATCAAGGATCAAACATAGGCCAGCAGACATGCACACAGAATAAAACAATTAGGCTCAATTCAATCTTTCCATTGGGGGTTCTTCCCTTTAAACTTCCTCATTGCCACTTTACCCCGTATCAGATTAGCTAGCATCGTCAATTTCCCAAGCCTAAAGGTTCAGTTTCCTTAGGCAATCATGCTATGCTTCGTTATACAGACATTCATTCCATTGCTACAAAATTTTGTTCATGCTTCATCATGCAAGTTGGATTTTTTTTTGAGTTTGTGCAAAAACTACATGCATGGGTGAATCAGATCACACACACGGAAACAACAGTAGCAAATTTTATCACATATCTAATCAATCCCCCCCACACTTGAACGATGCAATGCCCCCATTGCAACGGTTGAGTGAAACGGGAGAGAAATGAGACAGATCACAGGAGATAGGAACTACCAAACACATGCCCTGATTAAGTTTTTTATATATATATTGCTAGGCAACCAGAAAGAAGAAAACATATTCAAAGTATAGTTCAAAAATAGAGAAAGAGTCTAGTACCAAGAGTAAACAGAAAGAAACGACTCAACTTAGCTTAACCTTTCCCAGTTGAAGGTCCGGCGGAAGGTCCCTGAGAATTCGACACCTCTTCATCATCAGTGTCAACAAAGTGTGTGCTTGTGGGCTCATCTTCTTGAGGGCTTTTACTCCGGTGATGCTTTCGTGAGCTTGTGCGTTCCTGTTGTGGCGGGTCGGCGAACGAATTGTGCATATCAAAAGTCACCTCAGGGAAAACCGGCAGTGGAGTGTATTTTGGGGCATTTGCCACGAGATTTGCCGCAAGGCTGCGATCCCTCTCGGCCACATATTGCCACCACATCTGTTGCTGAGAAGGAGTATGCTTATTGAATGTTGCAAGGTGGTGACCTGGACAACCAAAGTATGGAATGATGCTGCAGAAATTGGGGTTGTCTCCTGGGGGTTCGACAGAGGGACTGGCTAAGTTGGTCTGGGTGACCCGCGGCTGACTTTTTTGCAAAACACGCTGGATAGCTGCCACGGCAAGAGGTTGCGGGAGTACCGCTCTTTCTTCGCTGGCATAAAAAATCACCCCTGCATTTCGACAGAGCTCAGTGATAAGTGCAGGGAACCATAGGTTTCCCGTAGTATTCTTCAGGGACTCGAATAGCTCTCGGTAGATGAGTGCGTCGACATCAATTTGTTTGCCCTCCAAGAGGCAACAGAGCAAGAATGCGCGTTCTCGTGAGATAGTCTGGGTGTGCAGTGTAGGCATGAGTCGGTAGCGAAGGAAATGGAACCAGATACGTGCTTCAGGTCCCAGACGGCTATATTTTAGATTGTAGGACCCTTCCTTGGAAATTTTCCATTCGGTGTTTGGCACATGATGAGCACAAATTGTACCATGTTTTCCCTATACCTATTCACTGAATTGAATGTTAAATCCAAGCTTAACTGCAGATAATCTAAGCAAAAAGGCATACATTCATGATATAGAGACTAAAGAGTAGGAATCATTTGCATGTGCTAAGAATGGAACAATTTACTTTGTTTTTAAGGAAATCGTATAGCGAGCGATACGATGCTATAGCATTCTGACAGCGATTTGAAGTGTAATACAAGGCATCCCTAATGCTATAGCAAAGTAGAGGACGCAATGCTATGCGGCATATTTTCTGACTTTTTACCCAGATGATTTCAGGAATAAAATAAAGGGCGATATTGACAGATAGGTTGCTGAGGTAAGAAAATAGAAGATGTGGAGGATCGAAACTAAAAGATTTGAAGAATCCCGCAGAATCAATAGAAGTAATCTACTCGGATCAGGAGATATGATAGATCCTGACGGATTAGGAAAGGCCCAACTCACTTTAACTTACGCCGCAAGAAAAGCCTGATTATAAAAGGAAACAGTAGAGCCAACCCTAACGGAGTCGGAGAGCCCTAGAACAAGATTCTAACTTTCGGCAGACTCAAGGGAAGAGTGAGAGATTTCACAAGAGCACAGACTTCTAGGACAACCCAGCATCCTTCCCTGCAGTACGGCGGAATGAAGAAGACGTGGAGTGGTGACGTGATAGGACCTCGACCACGCGTCGAAAATTCCATCAAGCTTTACGTTTTTCTTTCTTTTTAGCTTTGTTTTCTCGATCATGGGTCATTACGGTAGTGTCATTTTTGTGTGTCCTCGTCGGTCATGAACTAAACTTTATATGGGCGGACGAGGATGAGTCTTTAAGTATTGAATGAACCCGAGTTGCAAGTTCTTAATTCAATAAAGTTGGTTTGCGTATCGGTGTTTTTATTACTAATCGGTTAACGGAAGTTAAGGGCTAGATTTGTGGCCTCAGCTTACTGTCAAGGAGTTGGGGTTATACCTCAACTTGATGTTTGCTAGGCGGCCGTGCACGGCTTGACCTATTATTGTAGGCTTTAGGAATGGGTCTACCTCTCATAACCATAACACCCTGAGTGTAAAGCAGGTCTGACTAGAAGGTTTCCATAGGAATATGGAAGGAGTATAGTTAGTATCATATGTATCGGACGCAGAAGCTTCGGTAGATAATAGAGGTGGGTTAACCAAATAGCTTTGTAGTTAGTAGCTATGCTGTAGCAATTGCGGAAGCTGTACAATATAGATGCTATAGCATTGGGTAGAGCAATTGGGGGATTGATGCACTTAAGGATGATTCTGAGTCCAGCCTAACCTCTTACTGATATCTTCTCTCGTTTAAAGTTATTTTGTTTACATTTGCTAGTAGCATAATTGTAAAACCCCTCAACCTGATTATATTTACTTTTTGCTTTCACAACTGTCATAGCATTTGCGCGTCACTCCTCGGTATCTCAGTCTCTGTGGGACGATACTCTACTTGCACTTTATTACTTGTTCGACTGGTTCACTTGCCATCAAGGAAATTGACCAACAGCACACAGAGCCGAGCGACCACATTAGCGAGGATTTCAGGGTTTTCTCTTGCTGGAGAAACTCATTGTATTTATCGTCGGTAGGGTCTAGGTCGAATACCTTGCGGATGGCGCTGGCACTGCATTGTACGTTCTTCCCTCAGACGGTTATGAAATAAGGGGAACCTTCTGGATAATTTGCACAAAATTCAAAAACAAGAGGGGTTACCATTTCGGCAGGGTAAAGGTAGAATTTTTCCCATCGGCGTTGGCATATGATCCCTGTAACACATTCAGGGTAAGCGCCTTGGTCGAATTCATCACCCTCAAATCCTCATTCCGGTGCTAGGGTTTTATTTGCTTTTAAGGAGTTGAAACGAGATTCGACTTCTCGAGTGGCAAATGGCATAGCTTCTAGAGCTTCATTGGGTGCTTTTTGTCCAGAACCTTTGGTGCGTGCCATTGGAAGACTCTAGAGTTGTAATGAAAGGGGAAGTATTGTAACCTTGCACGGAGTGAATGAATGCGAGCGTCTGCGTCGAAAGGTAAAGTTTGATTTAAGTAAGGCTCAAGAAGAGTAATCGTGGTCGCACAATTCGGGTGGGTTGCGTGCAATCCGTCTGAAGTTTTATGGGAGAGACGTGCTGCAGACGCTTGGTGTGGCTAATGGCGGTTTCCAATTTGGTTGTAAATATACTTTAAAATCTGTTGGGCCCATTTCTGTGTGGCCCACCCATAATTCTGTCTTTGAGTGCGACTAGTGCAGATGAGTTGCTACAGCTTTATTACTTCCTTGGCTCTTCGTTACTTCAGCTTTCAGGTGGCATATCCTCTATTCTCGAAAACAGTAATTTAAAGCATGACTTTGGGCTGCCTCCCAGTAGCGCTTGTTTTAAAGTCTTCAGCTAGACTTTGCTCTAGCAAATTAATGCTGTGATAGTGCAGGAAGGCTTCCTGCCTTTCTAGTGCCTTTGCTGTCAGCTTCAGAGGTTAGGTACTTCTCAGTTGGGTCTTCGAATCTCGTGGGCTTGAGAATTGAGAAGGTAACTGATGAGCACAAATCACACCATGTTTTCCCTATACTTATTGGCTGAATTGAATGATAAATCAAAGCTTAACTACAGATAATCTAAGCAAAAAGGCATACATTCATGACATAGGGAGTAAAGAGTAGAAATCATTTGCATGTGCTGAGAATGGAACAATTTACTTTGTTTTTAAGGAAAATTGTGTAGCATAGCAGATATGATGCTATAGCATCCTGACAGCGATTTGAAGTGCAATACAAGACATCCTGAATGCTATAGCAAAGTAGAGGATGCAATGCTATACGACATGTTTTCTGACCTTTTTACCCAGATGATTTCAGGAAATAAAATAAAGGGCGATATTGACGATATGGTTGCGATGTAACGGAATAGAAGATGCGGAGGATCCGAACTGAAAGATTTGAAGAATTCTACAGAATCAACTGAAGCAATCTACTCGGACCAAAAGATATGATAGATCCCGACAGATTAGGAAAGGCCCAGCTCGCTGTAACTTATGCCACAAGAAAAAGACTGATTATAAAAGGAAGCAAAGCGGCGAGCTAACCCTAACAGACTCGGAGAGCCCTAGAACCAGATTCTAACTTTCGGCAGACTCAAGAGAAGAGTGAGAGATTTCACAAGAGTACGAGATTTCCAGATAACCCAGCATCCTTCCCTGCAGTATGACGGAACAAAGAAGACGTGGAGTAGTGACGTGACGGACCTCGACCACGCCCTTGGATATTCTGCAAGAACTTTCTGTTTTCCTTTCTTTTTATCTTTGTGTTTTCGATCATGGGTCATTACTCGTAGTATCTTTTTTTGTGTGTCCCTTGTCGGTCATGAACTGAACTTTATATGGTTGGACGAGGATGAGTCTTTAAGTGTTAATGAACCCAGTTGTAGTTTCTTAATTCAATAAATTTGGTTTGCGTATCGGTGTTTTAATCACTAGTCAGTGAATGGAAGTTAAGGGCTAGATCTGTGGCCCCAGCTTACTGGCAAGGAGTTGGGGTTAGACCTCTAAAAAATAGCGTTTGCTAGGCGGCCCGTGCACGGCTAGACCTATTATTGTAGGCTTTAGGAATGGGTCTACCTCTCATAACCATAACACCCTGAGTGTAGCACGGATCTTCTGACTAGAAAGTTGCCATAGGAATATGGAAGGAGTATAGTTAGCATCATAAGTATCGAACGCAGAAGCTTCGGTAGACTATAGAGGTGGGTTAACCAAATGGCTTTGTGAATGGTTGCTATGCTGTAGCAATTGTGGAAGCTGTACAGTATAGATGCTATAGCATTGGGTAGAACAACTGGGGGATTGATGCACTTAAGGACGATTCTGCGTCCAGCCTAACTTCTCACTGATATCTTCTCTCGTTACAGCTATTTTGTTTACGTTTGATAGTAGCATAAGCACATAACCCTCACAAACATTATATTTACTTCATGCTTTCACAACTATCATAGCAATTGCGCGTCACTCCTTGGTATCTCAGTCTCTGTGGGAAAATACTCTACTTTCACTTTATTACTTGTTCGACTAGTTCACTTGCCATCAAGGAAATCGGCCAACAGTAACCTGATCATTATTCACACGCATAGTAAGTTCTCCTTTTTCCACATCAATCAGCGTACGCCCAGTTGCCATGAAAGGTCTTCCCAGAAGAATTGGGACATCGCGATCTGCTTCAAAACCGAGGATAATGAAATCCACAAGAAAGATGAACTTATCCACTTTTACTAGAACGTCTTCGATCTTTCCTTCAGGTAGCACTATGGAGCGATCAGCTAGTTGTAATGTAACTGTTGTGGGCCTGGCCTCCCCTACTGCCAATTGTTTAAAAATAGACATGGGCATGAGATTTATGCTAGCACCCAGATCGCACAACGCTTTTCCTGAATACGAGGTCCGATTGCACAGGGGATTGTGAAACTGCCAGGATCTTTTAATTTCGAAGGTAACCGATTGGTTAGCATGGCACTGCAGTCCTGGGTCAATGCCACTATCTCAAACTCTTCCAGTTGTCTCTTTTTAGACAGAATTTCCTTCATAAACTTCACGTAGCTGGGCATTTGTTCCAGAGCTTCCACCAACGGAATATTAATGTGCAATTGCCGTAGCATGCCGAGGAATTGCTTAAATTGTTTCTCTTGACCTTGCTTCTTTAGCCTTTTTGGGAAAGGTGGGGATTGCCTTAGCATCTTTGAAGGTCCGAGATCGCAATTGTGCTTCAATGATGAGGCGGTAGCATTCATTGTTGGGTATTGAACGTGGTCATCCAGTTACGCTCGAGGAGGCAATGTTGCGGTCTTTGAGATCCCGTTCCGATTGTGATAGTCTTGGTTGCCTCTGCTCGTCTTCAAGAAGTTGTTCAGTACTTCCTTGCCTTTCCTTAAATTTCTGATTTTTCGGATTAGTGACAACCATAGGTTGCTTGGTGATCTTAATAGGCTCTAAGCTTTTACTACTTCTGAGCTCTATCAGTTTGACTTCCTCTCTTCCTTGGATCCTAGGCACTTCAGTGTTGCTGGGTAGGGATCCTGAGGGTCTGTTGTTCAGAGCAGTCGCTAGTTGTCCCACTTGAGTTTCAAGATTTCTCAGGGTTACTTGCTGATTCTGAATGATTGCGTCGTTATTTGCTATATAGTCCTTCAGAAGGGTAAACATAGAGTGTTGTGGGTTTGATTCACCGCCCTGCTGCCGTGCTTGCTAGGTAAACCCTGGTGGGTTTGATGTTCGGTTTGAGTATGGTGGGCCCGAGGATTGTCCTGTTGCTTGTGATCCTTGAGAATTCCATGAGAAATTGGGATCTTTTGCCTCCACCCGGGTTGTATGTATTCGAGTACGGATTGTTGGTGTTCTTGCCCTATTAAAGTTGTTGACAAAGTTTACAGATTCAGGGTTGGCGGAGCACTGAGAGTAAGAGTGCTCTCCGCCGTAGTACACACAAGCTACCTGAGATAGTTGCAGCGATGTGTTGCTTGATGGAAGGGTCAATCCTTTCACCATATTGGTCAGAGATGAAACTTGAGCTGTGAGAGCAGTCATAGCATCCAGTTCATGTATCCCTGCAACAGTTCAAGAGGATGTAGTTGTGTCTGCTTGCCATTGATGACTGTTCATGGCCATGCGATCTAGTAAGTTGTGGGTCTCTTCATAAGACTTCATTAAGATGGATCCTCCAGAAGAGGCGTCTACAATTGATTGTGTTTGTCCATCGAGACCTCTGTAAAATGTTTCTAACTGGACCCATTCGCACAGTCCGTGCTATGGGCATCTTCTGAGGAGGTCTTTAAATCTGTCCCAGGCTTCGTAGGTAGATTCACCAGATTTTTGTTGGAAGTTGGTGATGTCCCCTCTGAGTTGAGCGTTCTTAGTAGGTGGAAAAAATTTGAGCAAGAACTTACTTCCCAGGTCGTTCCATGTAGTGATGGAATTAGCAGGTAGGTTGTTAAGCCACGTCTGAGCTTTGTCCCTTAGTGAGAATGGGAATAATTTAATCGGGACGGCATCGGGTGGTATTCCTGGGATGACAAAAGAATCACACACCTCCATGAAGGTCTTGAGGTGAAGATGCAGATCTTCAGATGGAAGTCCTCCAAATTTCCCGGCTACATTTAGCATCTGAATCATGACACCTTTAATTTCAAAGTGTCTAGCATTGAAGGTTGGTGGTGTGATGACCGAGTTCAGCTTGTTTAGATTTGGAATCCTGAATTCCATGATGGCTTTGTTCACATCTGGGTTTGGACATGGAAGGACCTGGTTATCCCTGTTTATTAATATGTACTCTCGTTGATCCCGCTTGTGGTTGACAGGTATATTCGCCATGCTTGCTGGGTCAAAAGATTGACTTCTTCGCTTCTGCCTTCTGTGCCTTTGCTTGTAGGTGCGTTCTATTTTAGGATCATAAGGCTCTAGGTTGGCTGGAGGTGATTTTCGCATACACTACAGAATGTACCTGCACATCAAGAACAGAAAAAGATGAACTTTTTACTAGGTAAATCACAATTATTAAGCAAAGGGGCGTCGTCACTAGGGGTATTAGCAGTCCCCGGCAACGGCGCCAAAAATTTGTTGGTCGATTTCCTTGATGGCAAGTGAACCAGTCGAACAAGTAATAAAGTGTAAGTAGAGTATCGTCCCACGTGAGATCGAGATACCAAAGAGTGACGCTCGATTGCTATGATTGTTGTGCAAACAGAAAGCAAATATAATTCGTTTGAGAGGTTTTTGTGGTTATGCTAATAACAGAAATAAACAGAGTGAATTAAATTTGAGAAGATATCAGTAAGAAGTTAGGCTGGACTGAGAATCACCCTTAAGTGCATCAATCCCCCAGTTGCTCTACCCATTGTTATAGCATCTATACTGCATAGCTTTTGCAATGCTACAGCAAAGCCACTAACTACAAAGCTATTTGGTTAACCCACCACTATAATCTACCGAAGCTTCCGCGTCCGATACATATGATGCTAACTATACTCCTTCCATATTCCTATGACAACTTTCTAGTTAGATCTGCTTTACTCACAAGGTGTCATGGTTATGAGAGGTAGACCCATTCCTGAAGCCTACAATAATAGGTCAAGCCGTGCACGAGCTGCCTAGCAAACACTATTTCTCAGAGGTCTAACCTCAACTCCTTGCCAGTAAGCTGAGGCCACAAATCTAGCCCTTAGCTTCCGCTAACCAACTAGTAATTAATGCACTGATAAGCAAACCAAATTTATTAAATTAAGAACTTGCAACTGGGTTCATTTAACCCTTAAGAAATCATCCCCGTCCAGCCATATGAAAATTAGTTCATGACTGACGAGGAAAACACAAAATAGATAATAACGAGAATGACCCATGATCTAAATACTAAAATAAAAGAGGAAACAAAAAGCTTGACGAAGTTCCGACGGCGTGGACGAAGCCTTGTCACGTTACCACTTCACGTCTTCTTCTCTCCGTCGTACTGCAAGGAAGGATGCTAGGTTGTCTTGGAGATCTCGTGCTTTGTGAAATCTCTCACTCTTCTCTTGAGTCTTCCGAATGTGGAATCTCGTTCTGGGCTCTCCGACTCCCCTAGGGTTGGCTCTGTTGTCTCTTTATATAATTAGGCTTTCTTGCGGCTCAAGTTACAGTGAGTTGCGCCTTTCCTAATCTGTCGAGATCTATCATATCTCTCGATCCAAGTAGATTGCTTCTGCTGATCCTGCGGGATTCTTCAAATCTTTTAGTTTCGACCCTCCACATCTTCTATTCTGTTATGTCAGCAATCTACCTGTCGTTATCGCTCTTTTCTTTTATTCCTGAAGTCACCTAGATAAAAAGGTCAAAAAACATGCCACATAGCATTGCGTCCTCTAGTTTGCTATAGCTTTCGTGATGCCTTGCATTGCAATTTGAGTTGCTGTCAGAATGCTATTGCATCGTATCAGCTTTGCTTATACGTTCTTCCTTAAAAACCATGTAATTTGCTCCTTTCTTAGCACATGTTTAGGATGTAAATGATTTCTATCCTTCAGTCCCTATATCATGAATATATGCCTTTTTGCTTGGATTGTTCGCAGTTAAGCTTATATTTACCATACAATTCAGTCATGAAAATATAGGAAAATATGGCATAATTTGTGCTCATCACTCAACTATAAATTCAAGACATTTTTAGGCAAAGTCACAAAGGCAATAGGAAGCAAGCATTGCAAAAACACATGGCAATCATGACTCTTCATTCCATACAACTTTGCTTTCTTCATGTCCACACATCAGGATAGATTATATGCATATCCATTAGAGAGCTTCAACTTCTTCACCCATTGACAAATATGTCATCTTTATTCTACATTCAATGTATACTTTGCAATTGGTTCACCATTCTCCCTCTTATTTCAACAAGTTCATCATCTTTCCGCCTACAATACTCTTTAACGTCCATTCGAGCTTATTCGTTATCTTTCGTTTTCCCCTTTGTATCCATCACAGTGTGAAACAAATTTTCAAACAAATTTTTCTCAATGTTCATGACATCAAGATTATGTTGACTGAGATTGGATTTCCAATAAGGCAATTCCCAAAATATGCTTTGTTTTGTCCAATGATGAGTGTCGTTATACCCTTCAATTGGAACATTTTTTTCCATACTCAGAGACCTTTGGTAGAATTTTAACTCTTTGTCAAACTTCCTCTCCGCTTATCTATGTCAGAGGCACTGATCTCTCGATTCTATTCTTCAAAAAGTATATTTCATTCCTCCAAAATTGGTGGTTTATGGAAAGAAATTGCCGATGGCAGTCAAAGAAACATGTTTTCCGCCCATGCTTCAATTGGAACGCTTTTCACTTCTCTATAAATATAGGACATGATAGTCATCCCATTGTCATCCAACCAGACAACATACCATAAACTGGAAAGTCATTGATTGTCCACAACGATGCAATACACATAGTAAACTTTTGTCTCAAATAGAAATCATATGTTGACACCCTCATACCGCACAATAACTTTAATTCATCTATCATTGGTTGCAAGTACACATCTACTTTTTCCCTTTGGATCATTAGGATAAGGGATGATCAAAGTCAATAACATCTATTCCTATGTCATGCATATCTCAGGTAGTAGATTATAATGAGTAACTATCTGGATATGTTGTATAAAAAACTTTCCATGCTTCACCATCAAACAGGTGAGAGAGAACATTGTAACCTCGACGATTCTCATAGTGCCATCTCATTATTTCCTTTGTTGTTTTTTTAGAAGCAAATAATCTTTCCAATCTTGGAATGGAAGGTAAGAAAAATAACTGCTTCCTTGCAACTTTCTTTTTTCGTCCATGAGAGTTGTTAGAGGAATATCTATCCTCACAAAAAAATTATATTGGGTGGCATCAGCATCATCTTTATAAAACAACTTACACCCATTCACACAACAATCAATCTTCTTATAATCTAGACCTAGCTTCGACACTAATTTCTTTGTTTGGTACAACCCTACAAGCATAAGGATGTCTTTGGTTGTGTCCTCACCATGAGTTAGGAAACTAAATTGAAGGCATGCCAAGACATGTTAGTTGTTGTCTTAATACTTAATAACTGTAACATTGTTGAAAGTTAAGATTCTTCACAACATTCCCACAACTATTGTTGTGAGGCACGTAACATGTCATAAAATTCTCTTGCATTACTATTTGGAATCTCTTCAACACCTTCATTAAAGTTATCCTTAAAACTCAACCCAGCTGCATCCATCACCATCATCTCATATTAACTTAGATGGTTTCTAAGTGCCCCCGTGAGGAATGTAGGGCACTTAGTATTGGAGACATGGACCGATGATTTTCTACTCGTGTCATGACTAGTCCATACATAATAGTCTGGCATGAAACCCCTACTATAAAGGTACACCTTCACCTCATCAAAGGGTAGATAATAACTAATTCTACATTCACATATGGACACCTAAGCTCTCCTCATTTTTGAAGGTGATTGATATACATATGCAAGAAACCCATCAATACCTTGCTCGAACTCTACCATCACCCATTTAGTACTCGGATTAATTATGTTATACATCCATCTTCGATGTTATGGGACTTCCATTCTAACATACAAGAATTCTATTTGACGTTCAAGCTATTAACAACGTTTTGAATTAGCAACAATGGAAACATTCAACACAGTTCAAGCTATTAATGACAAACCCAAATAATCACATTCACAAGTTATTCTTCATGGAAATAGTCATTGAATCAGCAAATTAAGAACTAAAGAATACACTAAACTAAATCCAAGAATTGGTTTAGTATAATAGTGCAAATCAATTATCATAGCAAGAGATGCATTACAAAAAAGCACTAAATCTTGACTTAATAACTATCTTGTCCCTTGATGCTACAAAAAAACCCAGTTGTGTAGTCCTTTAAGTATTTTCTAAACTTATATATTAAATATATAAAAGTTCTATTTAGGTGTCTTTTCCTTCTATTGTGGAATTGTGTTCATTAAAGGTTATTGCCAATTGTGTGGCAAAAATCATACTTTCCAATCAAGCAGAATCTGTTGACTTTTACCTAATTCAAGCTTTGCATTCATCTACGATCTGTTTGATTTCCCATAAACCTAGGGCAAACATCTATTTTGGCTAATTTGTTCTCGCTGAGTTTATGTGATATTCTCAATTTGATTTATTCTGTAAAATCCATGTCATTATAAAATTGAGGTTACAAATATGATGTTGAGGTTGTGAAATTGGGTTATTTCCTTGCTTTAATTTCTATATAATCAAACAGAGGTTTGATCGGATAATATTTATTTTTTTTCTTCTTTTGCTTCTAAATTTCTGGCATTGGTCTTAAAAGCTTTTGGTTCGGGCCCAACAGGTGATTTATGTTAAATTGCTTTATTTTCTTAGCAAGGTAATTTCTCTTTGTCTAAAAGCATATTTTCTGTTTTCACAACGTATATCTAAATTCAGTTATAGTAAACCCGTTAGTGATATGCCTAATGAGCATATTCCAATCTTGCTAATTATTTTGGTGATTAGAAAGACTTAGTTGATTTGCACTATGATACTAAACCAATTCTTGGATTTAGTGACTCTCATGGCACCGAAAATTGTTTGATGCATCTTTTGAACGGTTATGAATTCTGCACTGAAACTATTAGTGCCTTCCTAATTATGAAAAGGAATGTTGCAACATTATGGATTGATGAACTAACACAACCAAAAGAACATACTGTTGGTTAATTTTTCCTATTACATGACTTTCATGCAAAGTTTCATGAGGTTGAAAACAAAAATTTTGTTTTATCTTGTGGAAACCTATAACTCCTTACAGTTCTCATGAATTATTGACCTTAACTCATTACGTTAATTAGTTATTAATTATTAAATTCTAACTCTTTACGGTGCTCATGAGAATTCATAACAATTTATAATATTCATGAGTTTCAGGATTATTCGTTAAAACAACTATTGGGGATTAGGATAACTTAATAACACGACTATTGGAGATCAGGATTACCTTAGATCACTTAAAAACCTCAATGTTGTTGATGTCCTCTAACGTTGATCCATAAGGCTATCCCCTGGTTGCAATGAGAACTCCTTCTCTTAAAACCTCCCGCTCTTTGGATGTTTGCTAGGCGAAGACAAGGTTGATGTTTGGTTTCCTTGGGGTTTTCTCTTTTCAATAAGATGGTGGCTGATTTCTTAGGATTAGGTTAAAGATAGGAGGAACAGGATCATTGGAACCTTACCCTTATGGATGGCGCTCTTTTCTCTCTAAACCTTGGTGAAAACCGAAATTTAGAGAGAACAAAAGCCTCTTGTTTTTCTCCTAGAAAAACGTGGAACTACAAGGCACACGAAAAATCAACACTTTATAAAAGCCTAACCCTAATTTAAATGCTTACAAGAAAGGTCCAACCCAAGCTTGAATTGGAAAATCTAAATCATAATGAATTAAATTCATATCTTGATTGATTGGTTGAATTTAAGATGATGAATTACATTCATATCTTGATTGATTGATTGAATCAATCATTTAAGATAATGACTCATATTTATTTCTCGATTGATTGATTGAGTTAACCATTTAAGATGATGGATCATATTTCTATCTTAATTGATTAATTGAATAATAATTTAAGATAATAGATCACATTCATCTCTTCAACTAAAATTCAAAATCATTTTTAATTCAATCCTCATTTATTATTTCTCCTATCTTCATTCAATCGTTATTGGATATATATATATATATATATATATGTATTAGATAATTCAAAATTATCTTTTATAACCTAACCTTTTTAATTAAAATTCAAATTTAAATTCAAAATTCGAATTCCAAATTCAACTTGGCCTAAGACCCCGTTGGGACTTTCAACACATTTGGGCCTTTTTGTGGAGAAATTGATTTCCCACTTTCGGGACCATACATGTGACACCATTTTCCTCCTAATTCGGCTTGGATTCCTACTCCAAACCAATTACACTTTTATTCTTGATAAAGCCCAATAACAATTATTGGCTCAAGTTTTCTAATTTTAAGCAATCGGGAATAACCTTGTGTTTGACCCATTAGGCCCGATTAGTCACTAACATTAATAAACTTGAACCAATTAAAAGTCCTTTAACAGACCCAATTTATTTAATAACCTCATAAGACACTAGCAATGCTCTGCAGCCCCAAAACTATTACTTCTCTTGTTTTGATGATAACAATTATAATTAATCTCAAAGTAAATTCATTCTGAATTTTCTATCTTATAGTAACTTGATGTTTTTGTAAAGGAACCTTGAGCCAATACTTCTTAATAAAGCTTTGATGAGAATCTCAACTTGAAGTCAATTTTGCCCTACCTCAAGTTAAATGCGCTTAAAATTTAAATATTATCTTTCGCGCCTCAATCTATCTTTTCAACTTGAAGTTGAGAACTTAATACCTCAAGTCAAAATCGACTTCCTGTGCCATCTCTTCTTTTGAGTTGCAAGACAATATCAAGTTAACTTCTTATTTCAAGTTAACTCTCTTTTGAACTTAAAACTTGAAGTTATCGTTTTTGACTTGCCAAACCAATATCAAGTTAACTTCTTATTTCAAGTTAACTTTCTCTTGAACTTAAAAGCCAATATCAAGTTAACTTTCTCTTTGAATTGAAAAGCCAATATCGAGTTAACTTTTTATTTCAAGTTAACTTTCTCTTGAACTGAAAAGCCAATATCAAGTTAACTTCTTATTTCAAGTTAACTTTCTCATTGAACTAAAAGACTTGAAAAGCTAATATCAAGTTAACTTCTTATTTCAAGTTAACTTTGTCTTTTAAAGTATAACTTGAAGTTTGCTACTTATTGACTCCGCTTAACAACTCAATGTATCATTCCTTTTACACTTATCAGGTTTAACTTTCTCCATACATAAAGTTAACTTTCGGTCATATATCAAGTTAACATTGTTTAAGTTAACTTTATCATATTTGAAAATCGCCGTCAAGAACTGAAAATCAATGCTTGTGATTTCATTACTCCATATCTTCACTCATTACTACTCCTAAATGCTTTTAACCTATTTGCTAATGAGTTTCGATAATTATATCATGGATTAACAACAAATTGTTGTAAAGCAATTTGTGTGTCATAACACATTAAATGCAGTTGCCATATCGAGACGCAATCACAAAGAACCATTCCTCTGATCATCCGAAAGACATTCCTGCTATTCCTATCTTTCATTAAATGCTATTTCACAACGGGAAAACGAAGGAATGAGAGAATGTCATGACAACAAATCCACCTAGATCATTAATGGGGAAAGTGAGCTTCATCTTTCTAACGGCTAATCTTCAAGCTTATCCAATGATCATTAATTACAACATCTAAAAATTCCAAAAGCATTGAATTCGTCAACCACCGAAACGGTGTGTATTCAATTAGAATTTATTGTAATCAATCATTTCGTTAGTTTCATTCAATTAGAATTCGTCAACCACCGAAACGGTGTGTACTTCAGTGATTATCACTTATCTACTCAGTGAGGATTTTAAAAACTATTTGATTATCGTAGTTGTTAAATCTTAAGGTTGTGGAACCTTAAGTGTGGGTGTACAATTACAACTTGTAAGGGGGAGTGAGTCCTAGTGAAAGGATCATCTCGAGTACGAGTGTGCAATTGTGTTTGTGTTTATTTGATTACAACTTGTAAAGAGGAGTAAGTCCTAGTGAAAGGATTACTTGAGAGTTACTGAGTGTGTAATCAAGTTTTGAGATAGTGAAATCCCAGAGTGTTTCTGGGGACTGGACGTAGGCCAAGAGTTGGACCAAACCAGTATAATCTCTTATGCTTATTGCTCTTCTCTCTATCTCTGTTTTATGTTCTTGAGCTTTAACGAAAGATTTTTTATAATAATCTATTCACCCCCCTCTAGGTAATATTTCATCTTCATTTGGTATCAGAGCATTGTTTTCTCTGTTGGGCTTAACATCCTGAGATAGATCATGGAAGGAATATTACCTGACGGTGCCTTAATCAAACGAGCACCTGGGTTCGACGGCGAACACTATTCTTTCTGGAAAGCAAAGTTCAAAGTGTTTGTGTTAGATATGGAGTATGGTCTTTGGCAAGTAATAGAGAATGGGGATTATGTTCCCACAAGAGTAGAAGGAGGAATTAATTTTCCAAAGGTCAAGATGAGTTCAACAAGGATGACAAATGGAAAATTACTCTTAATAACAGAGCCATTCTGATGCTCTAGAGTGCTCTTAGTCAAAAGGAGTATTTTTGCATATGAAATCTATCTACTACCAAGCAGATATGGAAAGCTTTGGAAATAGCATACGAAGGAACCTCCAATATAAAGGAAAATCGCATCAACACGTTAACAACCAAGTATGATCTTCTTCGAATGAAGACCAAAGAATTCATTGCTGAATTTCAACTTCGTTATACCCATCTTATCAACCAATTATCAGCTTTGGGTAAAACATATGAGCAAGGTCCTCAAGTTAGAAAAATTCTCAATGTCTTGAAGAAAGACTGCGAAGCCAAAGTCACAGCGATCGAAGAAGCTCGTGTAGAATCAATGCAATCAATTGCTGCTCTATTTGGAAGTCTATCTGAATATGAAAGCAAACTAAAATTCAAGAACGACTTGGACGAAATCAATAGTAACAGAGGGAAAGGAATTGCTCTAAATGCTGTGAAAGAGAAGGTGCCCAAGGAAGAAGAAGACGAAGAGCTTCTATAACAAATGTTTGTTCGAAAATTCAAGAAATTCTATAAGAAAGATTAAGGCTTCGAAATCGATTTCGAAGGGCAAAGAAAATAACAAGAAGAAGGCATACGTGTCACTATATGGGGAGATAACTCCTCAAATGAAGAAAGTAAGGAAGAAGAAGTTGCGAACGTGTGCTTAATTACTGAAGAAGAAGAGCAATGTGAAAATGATGATGAGGTATATGATTTTGAACCTACCTATGATGAACTGCTTTCTAAGTATAATGAATTACATTTTGAATTTAGAAAAATTGCGAAAGAACTTATTATCTCAAAGAGGAAAATCAAATTGCTTGAAAAGCAAGTTAAAGATATTCCTCCATCTTGTGAAAACTCTATTTGTGAAAAGTTCCTTGATCTTGAGAAGAAAAACATTTATCTTACGAAAACACTTGAGAAGTTCACTAAAGGTAGTGAAATGGTCAATGTTATTTTGAAAGCTTAAAGGTTTACAAACGATCGATCAGGCATAGGATATAATCCTATTTTTGACAAAAAGAAAGGCAACAAGAAAATTGGTAGAAAATCTTATTTGAACTATTTTCAGAAATCAGTTCATACTTCAAATCCATTTGCTCATTGTAACTACTGTAACCGAAAGGGACACAGTACCTCATCTTGTTTTCATAAGAAAGATAGAAGAGATAAACTTGTTGGTAACTATCAATGGGTACCAAAGGGAACTTATGTTTTCCCTAAGGCTCAAATTAACAAAGACAGGACCCAAGTATAAGTGGGTACCAAAATATCCATCTATTGCCTTGTATGTGCAAATTGATTCCAAAAAGAATGGACATAAAGGTATTGAGAAGATTAAGAGTTGAAGAGTTTCTTATGAACTGAAAAGGAGATCCTCTCAAGTGTCAAGCAAAAGACTCTTAAAGTCTATACCCTTTGAGAGAACTTTGCAGACACCATGGAAAGACATATGAAGAAGAGGCAGTGGGTAAGCATAGTCGATCCTCCAAGTGCCTAAGGTAAAAGGTATACAATGGTAAAACCTCCTACGCTATTATCAGTACTAATTATTGAGGTTTTATACTTTGGATATTATGAATGAGCATTGAAATTTTTTAAAAAATTGATTTCTTTCTTATCCCGTGAAAATCCATTTAACGGATTTTTTTTTTCATAAAGGGATTTCAATGTTCAAAAATTTTAATTATTTATGCAGACATGATAATTTGAAAAGAAATTATTTCTTTTATAAAGTCCCGCTTAATTCTCTCGTGCTCGGTTGGTCTGGATTGATTGTATTCTTAAGAGCATATGATTTTGTTCCTACACGCTAACAATGATTGGATCCAACCAAGGTTGGATACCAAGAGAGAAAAAGACTTATACAGTTTTGTAGGATCAAAGAAAGCTTATTAAGAGAGCAACTACACAGAGAAACAATTCAACTCTTGAGGAAGTTGAAGAACCAATGCTTGATGTTGATGGTGATTGTCGAAAAGGGAGACATCTACATCAATCTGCCTTAATCAAGCAAGCCTCTCTACAAGGACAAGAGAAATCATGGACTCGTTTAGAAGATGAAAAACAAAGGCTAGCAGAGTAAAGAATGACTCCATTTGCTGATCCTTGTGCCTCAAGTTAATTCAACCAATATTGTGTAATTTGAAGTTACAAAGTTGTAACTTCAAGATAAGATTCCCCAAGGTAAAAGGAAAATAACTTCAAGTTATTGCTAATGGGTGTTAAATTATGCAGAAGTTTGATTTATTGGAAGTCAAAAGCTCCCTCGAATCAATTCCTCGAGTCTATGCTTGCTTTCCTTCAAGTCAAGTGCAAACAGAGAGTAGACCTCATTTCAAAGATTTTCGACTTCAAGTTATTGCGCGTTTACCTCGAGTCACGTAGGAGCAGAGAGAACAAAAGAAATTCTTACTTCAAGTTCCATCGTGTTTGCCTCGAGTTAAAGAAAAAAATATAACGGCTATCCGGTTGTCCGAGATGGTAGTCGGTAAAACCAATTGCACCGTCTATCCGAAATGACATGTCGGCAAGCAAATTATATCTCTTATCCAATCCCAAGAGACCGAGATGTCACATCAGATTTATATGATAACAACTCGACTAAAGGATTCCAGTATTCGAAAGATAAACAATTGAAGTTCGTCTTACCTGATGTTGATGTCGGCACCCCAACTAATGATTTCGGCATACTTGATGTTGATTCCAAGATGGCACTTTGGATTTGCACACCGGCAGCACGGTTACATATCCTGGCATGCATAAGCATCTACAAGTTCTTACTTGTTTTGATGTCGGCTAAGGACCCTGACAATCTATGCAAGGATACTGGCAACTCGGCTGAGGAAACATAGAAAATTTCCTAGACCATTGAGCACCTTGAGTCAAGCGTTTACAATACATGCTTGATGTCTAGGTAAGGTTTGCGTTTAATTTTTTATATATGCCTTGCTCTCTGCCCCTCGAGTTAGTCGCACCTCTTTTCTGATGTTGGACTCCAAGTTTGACAAGCTTTTGTAGACCTTATTTGGTCAAACTAGACCTTCTGGTGTTTCTTCTTCCATTTCTCCTTCACCTACTCTTCCTGTCTTTTGTCCCATTCCATCTTCATCAATTCCTTTTGTTGCCTCAACCCCAATTGTACCTTCAACTCCAATTCTCAATTTAACCCCAGCTACCATCCCTCCACATTCAAGCTTCCCTCATCCTCATCATTTGATTTTCCTTATGCTTATTCACCATCTCTTTCAGTCAATCCCACTTCCTTGTTTGCTGATGATAAAGGGGGAGAGACATAGCATAGTTGAAGTTTTTATGGCTATTTAATGTGAATTTGATTGCTTCAGTTTTTATGATTCAGTTTCTATGTGGTTTTATAATGCTGTTGGTTTGATTGAGTTAATCTGTTATCCGATGAGAATGTTGGCTCAATTTTTGAAAATCTGTTAATTCAATTTAATCATATGGTTTGATGCATTTCTAAGCTTAATAGATCTGATATCAATTGGTTTATTGCATCTTCTTAAAATCTAATATCTCGATGAAACTTTGTTGAGTAAAATTCAATGCTTATCTCCTCAATTTGGTTATTTGTTGTTATGTTTCTTCAAAAACTTCAAAATTAATTATAAGTGTTGTCATCATCAAAAAGGGGGAGAATGTTAGTTCTCTTGTTTTGATGATAACAATTATAATTAATCTCAAAGTAAATTCATTTTGAATTTTCTATCTTATAGTAACTTGATGTTTTTGTAAAGGAACCTTGAGCCAATACTTTTTAATAAAGCTTTGATGAGAATCTCAACTTGAAGTCAGTTTTGCCCTACCTAAAGTTAACTACGCTTAAAATTTAAATATTCTCTTTCACGTGAATCTATCTTTTTAACTTGAAGTTGAGAACTTAATACCTCAAGTCAAAATCGACTTCCTCTACTATCTCTTCTTTTGACTTGCAAGCCAATATCAAGTTAACTTCTTATTTCAAGTTAACTCTCTCTTTGAACTTAAAACTTGAAGTTATTGTTTTTGACTTGTCAAGCCAATATCAAGTTAACTTTCTATTTGAAAGACGTGAAAAGCCAATATCAAGTTAACTTTCTCTTTGAACTGAAAAGCCAATATTGAGTTAACTTCTTATTTCAAGTTAACTTTCTCTTTGAATTGAAAAGCCAATATCAAATTAACTTCTTATTTCAAGTTAACTTTCTCATTGAACTTAAAGACTTGAAAAGCTAATATCAAGTTAACTTCTTATTTCAAGTTAACTTTCTCTTTTAAAGTATAACTTGAAGTTTGCTACTTATTCACTCCAACAACAACTGAATGTATCATTCCTTTTACACTTATCGGGTTTAACTTTCTCCATACATCAAGTTAACTTTCTGGTCATATATCAAGTTAACTTCTTATATCAAGTCAACATTGCTTTAACTTGAAGTTAACTTTATCATATTTGAAAATCACCGTCACGTAAACGAAAATCAATGCTTGTGATTTCATTACTCCATATCTTCACTCATTACTACTCCTAAATGCTTTTAACCTATTTGCTAATGAGTTTCAGATAATTATATCATGGATTAACAACAAATTGTTGTAAAGCAATTTGTGTGTCAGAACACATTAAATAATGCAGTTGCCATATCGAGACGCAATCACAGCAACCATTCCTCTGATCATCCAAAAGACATTCCTGCTATTCCTATCTCTCATTAAATGCTATTTCACAATGTGCAAAACAGAAGGAATGAGAAAATGTCATGACAACAAATCCACCTGGATCATTAACTAGCGAAAGTGAGCTTCATCTTTCTAACGACTATATTCAAGAGTCTCAACGACTAATCTTCAAGCTTCTCCAATTGTCATTAATTACAACATCTATAAATACCAAAAGCATTGAATTCGCCAACCACCGAAACGTTGTGCATTCAATTAGAATTTATTGCAATCAATCGTTTTGTTAGTTTCATTTAATATCTTCGAATATTTTATTGTACTTCAGTGATTATCACTTATCTACTCGACGAGTTTAAACACTATTTGATTATCTTAGTTGTTAAATCTTAAGGTTGTGGAACCTTAAGTGTGGGTGTACAATTACAACTTGTAAGGGGGAGTGAGTCCTAGTGAAAGGATCATCTCGAGTACAGAGTGTGTAATTGTGTCTGTGTTTATTTGATTACAACTTGTAAAGAGGAGTAAGTCCTAGTGAGAGGATTACTCAAGAGTTACAGAGTGTGTAATCAAGTTTCGAGATAGTGAAATCCCAGAGTGTTTATGGGGACTGGACGTAGGTCAAGAGTTGGACCGAACCAGTATAATCTCTTATGTTTATTGCTCTTCTCTCTTTGTCTCTATTTTATGTTCTTGAGCTTTAGCGAAAGATTTTTTATAATCACCTATTCACCCCCCTCTAGGTGATATTCCATCTTCAAGAACTAATTGAGGTTATCAAGTGATCTATCTTCATATTTGAATATGGTGCAGACATCATTACTTACATCGTCATTCACATTTAGTCGAGAGCAAAGATAGAGTATCATCTCTCTTAATTGACTGGATGTAGCTATTTCATAGAACTAGGAATCTTCTTATATTAACTCTATAACGGATCATGACTCTTCATGATCACTTACTATGCGCATAGACTCCCGAGTTAATTAGAAGCTATCCAAGCTCTACCGGTCTTGTGAATGACTAATCCCTTGTAGGGGACTGTGAGTCCTCTCAGCATGTCCATCTATACTCATGTATTCGAGTTACACCTAAGAGTACACTATTCTCCCCATTTTCAGGCGGATAGAGTTGTACAATCAAGGTATAACTGTAGGACATAGTATTCGATGACATCCTCAAGTTTAGGACGATCCGCACTACCAAATGATAAGAGACTTTACATATTCAATCATACTCTCTACAATGAATCTTTGTGGAGTCTCTCGGTGGGTCAACTCAGTGCTATCTGTTCTCAAATAGATCCACCCACGACATCAGCTAAGACATCGCCATGCCTGTATTCCATGAGGTCCCTACCTTATATCTCATACCTATAGATAATGTCGTACTAGTCTTATTGAGATTATCAATGCCCTTTCTTGGTGATTCAAGACTAGAAACAAGTTTTTAGGTAATAGATATACATGTTCTTAAGTCCTCATGATCATGATCTCTATCATTGGTCCTCGAGATTAACACATATTCTATTCCTTGGACTTTTATCTTCAAACAAATATTTACTTTAAAATAAAGGCGAGACATAAGTATGATAAAGATAAAATATGCTCATTTGTTAATAATGAAATACTATAACATAGAGATGGTGCTAATCTATCCTTACATATTGTCTCTAAGACACCTAAGCACTAATACATACTAACACTAATAAGAAATTGTGAAGGATTATTCAAGCAACACTACTCAAGTGCATCTGCTAAGGAAAGAGTCCCAAAGTTATAAAGCAAGAAAAGTAGAGTCTATAGTATTAGTATGTTACCGTGTCCCTTTTAAATTATATCGTCCATAGTATTAAGTTTAAATGTTTGTGTTATCGTTAAGTTCAGCTGTTTTAATTTACAATATATTATGTTTCATTATTCATTTCAAGTATATATATATATATATATATTTTTTTGGGGGGGGGGTTTAGGTAGAGTCCATGCTTGCTCTTCCCCATATTGGCCCAAATGACCCGATCCTTTTTACAAATCTCCTTCAAATGATCGATCAGTCTTCATTATTCATTTCAAAATTTTTTTGTGCGTTTTTTTTTTGGGGGGGGGGGGGGGGGGTTTAATTACTGACTGATATAGGTGTATTTTCAGCCAGAAGAGCTGTTCGATTTTAATGCCAAAAGATCTTGGTTTTTTTTCCCTTTTTGTTGGGAGTTTTTTTTTTTTGGGGGGGGGGGGGGGGGGGAAGAGGGTGCTTCGAATCCATTTAATCAAAGGCAAGTATGAGAATGAATATCATGTGGAGGGGGAGAGTATATTGCAGTGGATATGTTTCTCAATTATATTTTGTTCTAAAAAAAGGAATAAATTAATTAAAAAAATATATAGAGTACATATTGTTTGTGATGGAAGTGAAGTAGGGCAACATGCTCACCAACCCTTCACTTCCACGTTGTTGCGTGTGTTTCGTCTCTCTTGACGTTTTGTCTTCAATTCAACTTTTCTTAAATGAACTGCTTATGTTATAGTTATGCTTGCTGGTTTTCTCCTAGATGTAGGTTCATCATGTTTCCTATGTTGCAGTTTTGGTATACTAGCTTGTGAAAATTTACTACTGCAAATGTCAGCTGCCCTTGTTAACAATTTTGGCTGACTTTGTAATGTGTGACTAATAGAGGTTATAAAGTTTTCCTTGACTGCAATCATTTTAATTCTGAAAAGTAAACTACCGGCATTACTTTTATTATTAACCAACAAAGGAAATTGCTTGAAAAAACTATACTGGCATTACTCTTAATATTAACTAATAGAGGTTATGTTCCTTCATAAAATTTGCTACAGGTATTACTTTGCAAGATATGTACGGCTCATTTGCTAAAACAGTATGGAAAGTGTTACTTCGTTCCAGATAAGGCAGCAGATACTAACAAAAGCCACGCAACCCAGAAAAGCAGAAACACAGAGCATATAGCACATTTTCTTGAATTTGAAACCAAATGCATAAGAATTTAACTAGTTAAAAAAACGGAAAATCATTGAAATTATCCAAACGGAAAACCTGGAAGAAGTCATTTATCTTCTAAGCTCATTCAGAAATGTGCTCAGTTGATGCCAGAGAGAGTGAGATAGTGCAAACCTAGAACGGACCTATATGACCAAAACGAACCCAGATTTATTGTGAAGAACCCTAGAGGAAATGCGAGAACGACTAAAGTAGGATGCTGATCATACGAGATCAGACTCTGAAAACAGCTAAGAGCTTTTGAACGAGATGTCGGCCGCCAAACATTGGATTGACAAATTGCCCTTCTTAGGTTGAAGTAGGTCCAGATTTTGAGGTGGAGTTACAATGACCGGAGGGAATTTTTTGCATAGGAGGAAATCGTTTGTCGTGCGGCCAACAAAGAGAGATTTGTGGTTTTGTTATGAACCTAAACTTAGCAATGGAATCACCCCAGGAATTTTGTGGGTAATTGTTTCTTTATTTCTTTTAGAAAACCCGTAACATTACTTAAGAATTCTGTGGGTAATATTTTATTCATTTTTATAATTAAAAAAAACCAGTAAAAATTGCTGACAGGAATTACTTACAGAATTCCGTCGGTAATATTTTATTTATTTTTGTAAAAAAAAAAAAACCTTTGATATTGCTGAAGGATGTCCATGGGTATTCCGTCTTTGATTAGGGATGGAATCATGTTCGTCGCAGATTCTGTTGGTAACTGCTTTTTTTTTTTTTTTTTTTTTTTGTTTTTTATTTTGGTAATGAGAATAATTAGGGGATCATGTGGCTAAACTAGCTCATAATATCATAGGAAATTTTTATCTCCTTGGTCACTCACCACATTCATACTAGGAGGCGATCGTTGGTGAATGATTTCCATATTGTGGATGCTCTTTTTGAGTTATTAAATGATTGCAGTTTTCATTCAAAAAAAAAAAAAAAAAAAAAAAAAAAAAAAAAACGAGTTAATAACATTATATTCTTGTTTTCGATAAATACCCTTATGATATTATTTATAAGATACTTCCAGTATATTTCATACAGAGCAATTTTAAACTTCATTAATTTTACTTTCAAATTCAACAACCTTTTAATTTTACTCCTATTTTACTTTACTCTCTAGAAAAATAATCATTTACACAATAATAAATTAAGGATAAAATTATATATTTATGTAAAAATTTAATGAACTGCCTTATAATTTAAGACAAAAAAAAATACATTCTCGGTCTATTTTATATAAATAGTACAAGAGGACTAGTTAAATGGGTCTTCTATTATGGATTGGAGGTTTGATACAAGGCAAAATGATACGGAGTATTAAATAAGAAATGTGTTGTATGTGATTTTTTTCTGCGCGACATGTGATTTGGTTGGATATTAATTTTCGATTTTTTTTTTTTTTGATAAAAAAAATTTAGGAAAGGGGTTGGGTTCACCCATAATCCAAGGGTAGGGTGAAATCTTCCTTCCTCCTAGGTGATACCGATGTTGGTCAAGGCGAGCCGTCTATCACCCTCAGGCGTTAACCTAGGCACCTAGGAGCTAGGATGCCTTTCCCGACGCTTTGACCAACTCCAAAATCAACCTCTTCCTTTGGTGAGAGTGTTCGATCCCTTTATCAGTTAAGCCCAAAGGCGAGGGCTATAATTTTCGAGGTTGAACAAGTCATGCATGGTCCCTCGTTATCAAAAAGTTGAGGCTTATTGGCATCTAACCCTACTTTAGGTCAAGGTCGTTATGGTGACGACCTTAGCATGTGATCAGTTTTTTTTTTTTTTTTTTTTAATGGTACTCCATCATATCTTTTTTTATAATATTCAAATAACTGAATTTCTTAGTTCTTTTTTTTTTTTAAAAAAAGTGAATATAGTGTTTGATCCTTATAGTTTGCCCTCATTTTGAATTTGGTCTCTCAAGTTTTTTTCTATCTGATAAGTTAGTCCCTGTACTTTAATAAAGACCTTAGCAGCGTTATCAATTATATTAATATGGCTTGATAACTGGACAATCTGACTATGATTTTTGTAGCTTACGCGGCTACGTGATACAGTAAAAAAAATAAAATAGTATACAAAAATAATAAAAAAGAAGGGAATCTGGGAAGAGAACGCCATTGCGCGGACTGTCTTCCCCTATTCATCGTTATCTTCATCAAGAGAGAGAGCTGTTGACCAAATATATATATATATATATATATATTAAGCGAGAGAGAACGCAGCCTGGGGACGCAGAGGTATCTTCATTAAATTTTCAAGTGAAAAGATCTCAAATCTGTATTCCCTGCCTCCCATTTTTACATTGCTTCAACCCCTACCAGGAATTTTGCTTCTCCATTCTAAGATGTTTCCGATAATAGCAAAAGGAGGAGGACCTGGTGGGAGCTTGGAAAATTTACGGTCTTGGTTTCAATGGAAGATGATCGAAAGGCATGAGAATAGGATGGCAAGTACGAGCATAAGTCTTGGCTAGTCCATGACCTTGATTTCTCACTCCCGGTAGAAATTATGCTAAATTTCTCTCTCTATATGTGGGCCGCTGGTATCTCCTCTTCACCTCATCAAAACAGCTTAGATTTCAAATTATTATTATAATTTTTAATAAAATTAGAGTATATCTATTTTGCAAAATATTTTAACACTAAACTATAGTGTACAATAAAACAGTTGAAGTAAATTGAACAGTTATGAATCAAGCAATCGCTTGCTGACGCATATGTGCATTTATTTATGTTTGCATGTGCTTGGTTGTTAATTGGTTTATAAATGTGGTTTTCAAATCATTTGAGTTATATCAAAAGATACTTTTGATGGATGTATGTTTAAAGTTTGGTTTATCATACTTTAAATTTTTTGTTATATAAAATTAAGAACTTATTTATATATTATTTTCTCAATTTTAAAAGGAAAAATCTCTATTAAATATAGCTGAAATACTAAAAATAGAAGAAAATTATTTTCTCTATTAAATCTCTATTATTTTCTCCAGTCCTTGATTATTCTTAAGCAAGAATCAATAGAAATATATATATATATATATATATATATATGAAAAGATTGACCAATTTCTGCAAGTAGACCCTATATTAAGCACAGGAGGGTAGTCACTTTCTTCTTAATTCTTAATTAGGAATCCCTCTTTCTCCCCATCCTTCTCACTCTCTCTCTCTCTCTAGACTCCAATAATAAAAAAATATCCTACCATATGAAAGAATAAAAGTTCGAGCACCCAACAATTGCCTAATCCAATCAAAGCTGCACTCTTATTACGTTGAAACGTTAATTAATTATTTGAAGCAACAACACTCATCAAATCAGGCAATCCAAGATGCTCATCATTCTAATTCTTGGGTTGTTGTTAATTACAAGCACCAGAGTATGCTATAGGGGGATTTTAATTATGTTGAGATCAGTGTCTTACTATGAAAATAATTTAAGTCAATTTGATAGGACTAAGATCATACTATATATTTCACTTTCATTATTTGTGCACTTCTAAAGAAAACAAAAGCATCCCACTTACAATATATTCTTGCACTTGAACCAATAACATCATAAATAAGACGCTATTTATTAAAAATCATCCTTCACTTCCTATAAAATAGGATGAGCGATAGAGGGAGGATAAAGCAAAAGGCAGCCATAAAGAAATGGATCAGCTCACACTTTAGCTGCTAATATCCTTCATCTTTTTAATCTTTTGCTTCATCTTTAACACCAGAAGCTCTCAATCAGCTAAGAACCCACCAGGTCCACGTCCTCTTCTTATCATAGGAAACATCTTAGAACTTGGCACTCTGCCCCATCTATCACTCGCTATTCTCTCAAGAACTTATGGACCTGTTATGTCTGTTAAGTTAGGAAGAACAACCACCATAGTTATTTCTTCTCCACAAGTGGTCAAAGAAGTTTTGCAGAAAAAAGACCATGCCTTCTCTTTTAGAAAAATTCCAGATACCCTTAGGGCACTTGACCATGATCAAAGTTCAGTTGCATGGGGGCCTCCTTTGTCTCAACGGAGAGTCCTCAGAAGGATTTGTGCAACTGAAGTATTCACCTCTTAGAGGCTAGACTCAATACAAGGTATTTGTCAAAGAAAGCTCAAAGAGTTGGTAAGTCATGCAAGTGAATTCTGTAGATGTTAGAACTAATGTATGATCAGTCACCAACTATCATTGTATTATGATTAGCATTTGTATTGTATTCTAGATAGTTCTGTAGATATTGTACAGATTCCATATAGGTACTCTATAGCTGATTAGTTACCACGTGTAGGGTCTATATCATTTTGTAACCGTCTGTGTACGGGCTCTACTCATAATATTCTCTATATATACAATGATAAGGTCTGAAGCTCATTATGCTTTCAACCTATTCAAATCTCTGGTCCTTGAATTCTTTCTTGGTATCAAGGCAAGGTTTTATTTTTAGGTTTTATTTGAATCACGTCTCAGTCGTCTCTAACTTCCGATGAGGTCCCGCCATCATCGGTTGCCAAGAGCTACTCTCTGTTTCACTCTTCGAGTCAAACCACAGCCATCAAACTCGATAGGTCGAACTTCCTCGTCTGGGAATCAGTCGTTCTCCCTCTCATAGAAGGGAATAGACTTCAAGCCCGTATTGATGGCACCGGTATTGTCCCATCGGAAAAACTCACCGTCACTATCTCTGGCTCCTCATCTCTTAAATCTAATCCTACTTATGAGGAATGGTATGCGGTGGACCGAATGTTGGTTGGGTGGCTCCGCAATACCATGTCCCAAGAGGTTGGAGCTCAATTACTCCATTGCCGAACTGCTCTTGACATGTGGACCAGTGCTCGCACATTGACGAGTGCATTCTCAAGGTCCCGGGTGTTAATCTATCAATCTGAACTTCACCATACTAGGAAAAATGGCATGCGTATGGAGGAGTATCTTGCTGAAATGAAGAATATTTCAGACCAATTAGTTCTCATTGAAGCTGCCATTTCCACCAATGAATTAATTTTGCACACACTCAATGGATTAGACGGAGACTATAATGCTATTGTGGTCAAATTAATTGATCAATCTGGTTTAACTTGGGTCAAAACCCAAGCTGCGTTGATGGCCTTTGAGAGTTTATTAGAACAACTCAATCAGTTTGCCACAATGTCTATTCAACCTTTTGCGAATGTTGCCCACATGAATCCTCTGTGTCTGCTCACTCATTTTCCTCTGGTGGTTGCACTTCAAACCGAGGACCCTTTAGGGGTTCTCGCGGTTGTCACTCTGAGGTGGACGATCAAATCATCAAGATGGCTCTAATGGTCCTTATTGTGATTACTGCAATTGATATGGCCACTACATTCATACCTGCTATCAATGTAAGGACAATGCCAACTCTTGAAGCTCTGCACCTCACAATCATTCACCTCAGGCCTTTTATGCTGATCCACATGTGGTTTCTGACCCAGAGTGGTATATGGACAGTGGAGCAAGCCATCATATAATCTCAGATCCTGCTCATCTTGACTCTATTGTTCCCACAAGTAACATGTCTTTATATACTTGTATCGGTAAGAAAGCAAAAATTCATGGAATAGGCTCTGCTTCTCTTTCTTGTCCAACCTCTAATCTCAAACTTAAAGAAGTTTTGGTAGTACCATCCACAACTAAAAATCTTCTCAGTGTTAATCGACTCATTAATGACAATTCAGTTTCATAGTCTTTACTAATGATGGTTGTCTTATGAAGGAAAAGGGCATAGGACAAGTTCTACTGAAGGGAATGCCAAGGCAGGGTCTGTATCCCATGACTAAAATCACTTCACCCGTCACCATCGACATGGCATCTGCAGTCAAGAAGGATGATGATCTACTTCTATAGTGGCATCGTAGATTAGGAAATCCCAGTCAAAAAGTTTTGAACAAAATTTTGCAAGAATGTAATGTTGATTTTCGATTAAATGAATCTTTTGTGTGTTCTGCTTGTCAATATGGCAAATCAAAGAGATTATCGTTTCCTATGTCTCATTCTCGTGCCTCTGCACCTCTCGAACTCATTCACTCTAACTTATGGGGGCCATCCCCTGTTCAATCAATACATGGACACCGCTATTACATTAACTTTGTTGATGATTTCAGCCGTTACACCTGCCTATATCCCCTTAAACATAAGGGAGAAGCTGTACATGCTTTTAATCATTTCCATCAGTATGCCAAAAAAGCAATTCAATACCACCATAAAGACTTTTCAATGTGATAATGGAACTGAGTTCAATCAAACATAATATTTTTTTAAGGAAGTTTTAAATGCATTAAGCCAAATGTCAAACATAACCTAAATCAGTGACTTGATTACTGAGACTAAATTGGTCTCACCATTAAGCCAAAATGTCAAACAGCGCAATTAATTCAAATAGAACCACCAAGCAAAAAATGGAAGAGACAGCCATCACGAAGAAATAATATCTCAAGATGGATCCCCTAAAGGAAGCACCCCCAAAAAACAGAAGATCTGAAAGAAACCACCCGACATGTTGCAGAAACTTGAAGATAAATGACAGTCAAACTATTCTTTTGCACTAGAATGGTCAAACAATTTTGAAATGATGCATTAAAGAAAGAAAAATCAGACCACAATAAACGCCAGATATTTCCCTGGAAGAACAATAATGTAGAAATCAATATAATCTGACCTTTTTAATTGAATCAAAATCCAGCAGAAACAAAAGAAGTAAGTCGTTCTGCTTGAAATAGTTATGCAATGAACCATCTAGCAACTCCACCAACTGCAATATAGAAACATGATATTTTGTGAGGCATGATGATTATATTTAGAAGTTGATTTCTTCTTTAACAACTCAGGAATCTTGGTAAACTAGCTGAACAACAAATCATGTGAAAGCCAGTAGCACAACCTATTACTAAATAATACATACAAAATTTCACTATATCTAAAACAAATTTCCCAAAACCTGTTATTGTGCCACCATAAAGGAAGGAATGCCTCATGAGATTTGCTTATTAAAGACAAAACAAAATTGCTTATTAAAGGAAGGATTTTGTCCTTTAAGAAATTTCCCAGAACTTGTGGCATTATAAGCAGGCATCATATTTAATTTAATATCCTAAGATTTGCATATTAAAGACAAAACAGAATCGATTGTACCAAAAGAAATCCAGTATATAAATGAAAAGAGGGCAAAGCTGGAATTAGATAAGAAACAAGATTTCTAGAATTCATACTTGCATAATATTCCTAAACTAGCATTATACAATAAGGAAAATTGTACCAAAATATACATCTACACATAAAAATATTAGGATTTGACAATTTATTGAAAACATTATGACTTACAAAAATATCGTTTTCACTACCTTGGCAACATCAAGATGTTGGCAATCCATAGCTGCAACCGCAACCTGCTCATACAAAGTCCATTCTGCATCAAGGAGCAATTATTTATTTGCTAAGAGTCACATTTGATAAAATTAGGGTTGTGAGTGAAGGAATCATTAAATTAATTGGCCATCAGAAAATGCAATATGTAGCTCTACAAATTGTCATGATCAATGCAATGAAACAAGTTCTGACATATCTCTAGTATATTTGAAGATGGATCACTTCTCAAGAATGTTCATACAACTATTTGGAGGGTGATGTCATAGAATCAGCTAAGTCAGTTTCTCTTCACAAAAAAGTTATAAGAGAGGACAAAATAGCTAAATTTCTGGAGCATAAAAAAACAACAAAAATTCTTCAATGCTCTTAATTCATCATTATTATCCCAGCAATAAAATTAAAACCAATCTGGCACTAATATTAAAGCTTTAGGAAATTCCTGATTTGTCCCATTGACTTTCATTATGTTGGAAGCAAAATTAGTATAATGAAGAGACAATTCATTTTCCTCTTTTGATAACCGACTGAAATAACAATTATCCAATTGGTAGCATGCAACTCTTTCCACATAAGACATAACTTGTCAGTTTTAAGACAAATTCTTGAATAGAAATATCTTTTCAGCAAGACTCTTTAGAGATATCCCAATGTTTTTTCACTGGAAATAACTTCTGTGACACTATTTTTACTCTCCTGACTTACAATTAATCACTAAAAACAAAAATCAGAAACTCAATTTCTACATTCCAACAGAGGAAATCAGGAAAGCAAGGTGATTGTATACAAATGATACCCAAACACATTATCAAACAACTTTAGAATAAAAACTGAACCAATAGCAAATGAAATAGGTCTGTACGAACCTAAATCACACAGACCCAATAGGAAAAGGAGTAATACTGGATCACACTGACCATTGGGGCCAAGACTGGATCACTTTTTGGGGTCGTTCAATATGGACAAGCCATGCCTCAACACTTTTTCTGAACGACGAAGCTTGAGTTTCCTAACAAGGCACAGGTACTCCTAGGCAGATGACAAAGCAGGGGAAGCTGTGGATCTAGAACAAGGGTCGAGGGCGACGGTGCAGCGAGCGAGGAAGCTGTGGATCTGGAACGAGGGTTGACGGTGAGCTATGGATCTAGCGAGGAGAGATTTGGAGTGAAAAAAAAATAAGAGACGACAAAAATAAGAGAGCAAGGTTCGAACCTGGGACCTCTACTCAAGTATATACACTTATGCCCAACTAGACTACCCAGGCAAATTGATAATATTCCTTCAATATATATATATATATTATTAAAATTTTAGTGTCTGCACTTGCCCACACTAACCCTAGTATGGCTCCACCACCGCCTATAGACACCGAAGCAAGTATCCTCATTCACTATACATGTCCATATACTTCGGGTCAAAATGGAAGAGCAGAGCGCAAGCATCGTCACATAGTAGAGATGGGACTAACTCTGTTGGCTCAAGCACATCTGCCGTTGAAATACTGGACAGAAGCCTTTCAAACTGCGGCTTACACAATTAATCCCCTCCCCTTGGGGATTTCAAAACTCCAAGAGTGACATTTCACTCTTCTTTCTTAGAAGTCGTTCTATCATTGTGATTGTGCTGGTCTATGTCGATGGTATAATTATCACTGGGAATAATTCCAATTATATCCAAAACTTCATCTTTTAGCTTAATGATTAGTTTTCATTAAAGGATATGGGGCCATTGTATCATTTTCTTGGCTTGGCAGTTTTCAGAGACAGTACAGGTCTTTATCTCAATCAGGGGAAGTATATTATGGATTTACTGCATAGATTCAATATGACTGATTGTGCCCTTGTTCCTACACCTATGGTCACTAGCCGTCAATTCTCTGTTAGTAAGGGTACCCCATTGTCCAATCCCTCTCTCTATAGACAAGCAATAGGATCCTTTCAATACTTGACTACTACATGACCAGATATAGCCTACTCAGTAAACAAGTTTAGTCAATTCCTCTCTTGTCCCACTGATATCCACTTTCAAGGAGTAAAACGCATCTTTAGATACCTTAAGGGTACTTATCTATATGCTCTACACATTAAACCTATTCGAACCCTTCGATTAATTGCCTATACTGATGTTGATTGGGCCACAAATCTGGATGACAGAAGGTCCATGGCTGGTTTCTGTGTCTATCTAGGTGGTACACTTATATCTTGGGCTTTTAAAAAGCAAAAGGTGGTTTCTAGGTAAGCTCTGAATCTGAGTACCGAGTACTGGCTGATGGTGTAGCTGAACTAAAATGGTTACATACTCTATTAACTAAAATATGGTTATTTCTAAAATGGCCTTTAGTCATTTGGTGCAATAACTTAAGTGCACAAGCCCTCACTTCCAATCCTGTGCATCATGCCCGAAGTAAGCACATATACATTGATATGCATTTTGTTACACCTCCACTGGCCTTGCCTTTCGGGTGGGGGGTTAAAGGGATTCCTTTTATTAATGACCTTTCTTTTATAATCGAGTCCATTTAATATTTATTAGAGTAAACCACAACAGAGCACAGGACTGGTTTAGACTAACTACTGTATTGGTAAAAGTAAAATCAACAGAAAGTTAAAGTCCCCGAAGGGTTAAGGGCATAGTCATCCAAAAGTAAATACCAAAAATATACACAGTTATCCAAATATAGATACAAAATATATAATGCATCCCTTATTCTTCAACTACACCGATATGCCCTACCTTTCCGAAAAGGTTCTTCAAGCTTCAGGCACGACCCCTTGTGTTTACAGAAGCGTCTGGAGTCCAATAGTGACCGGCCTTGCCCTTTCCATTGGCAGGTTAGAGGGATTCCTTTTATTAACGACCTTTCCTTTATAATTGAGTCCATTTAATGTTTATCAGAGTAAACCGCAACAGAACACAAGACCGGTTTAGACTAACTACTATATTGGTAAAAGTAAAATCAATAGAAAATTAAAGTCCCCGAAGGGTTAAGGGTACAATCATCCAAAAGTAAATACCAAAAATATACATAGTCATCCAAATATAGATACAAAATAAATAGGGCATCCCCTATTCTTCAACTACACCGATACGCCCTACCTTTCCGAAAAGGTTCTTCAAGCTTTAGGCACGACCCCCTGTGTTTACAGAAGTGTCTGGTGTCCGATAGTGGCCCCCAGAGTAACCATCAATACTCATGCACTAAATTTGTGATGTGTATGCATTCAACCATGTCATATATGTAAACACAGATAATATGCCAAATATACCACATATGCAAACAAAAACATATACAACAACACGTCTTCGAACCGTTTGGCCGCCCTACCAAGACAGGCCCTAGAATAACCGGAATGACACGCCCGACTCCGTTGAGCAGCCACATAGGCAAACCCCGGAAGGTATCCTCAGTGCTAGGAAATCAATCACAAACATGTTTTGTATGCATACTTGGCCAAACAAAAACACATATAGCAAGCAACACATACAACAAAACACATAAAAGTGTCTGAGTAAAGTGGTTACTATCTGGTAGGGTATGTACCATCTTACAATTTTAGTATGCCCGATTGCTTTTCCAAATATTCCCTTGTCCTAAATATCACCAAAATACCTTATTTTAGCATTTTCCAAAAATACCCTTGCATTTTGACTCAAAACTGAGCCCCTTTTTAATTTTCCAGAAAATCCAGAAATTCTGACCCAACTTCAAACATTTTTTATAAATTCTAAAAAAATCATATTTACATGAAACCAGTGTCACCGGAACTATTAACATGTCTATTTTGCAGGAAAAATAATTCCAGAGGCCAAAAGTATAGATATGTTGGCATGTAGCCAATGTTCCACTCTCTGGTCCAAATTCGACTTGATGCTTCTGAGCCAACTTTAACAATTTTTAGCTCCTAGATGAAAAAAATCCAAAAAATAAAAAATTATATATCATGGTGAACCTTAGGATGTTTAATTTATCCCTGTAAAATTTCAGCTCAAACAAAGTTCATTTACTATTTTTAAAAGGGATCAGGGTCTTAAATGCCATGGAATTTTTCGCTCAGGAGCACCGGTAAGACGGAAATTTTTTACCAATTTTACCCCTCTCGTTAATTTTGATCGTTAAGTTTAACGAGTGCACACGTGGCATGCCACGTGCACTCAGTAAAACCTAGTTGAAGGTTCGCTGCCCAAAAAACCTAGAATTGGCAGCAGGCTTGGTTTTTAAGTTTTTCGATGTTTTTGAATTCGGAAAGTCAAACTATAGATTAACCCTACACAAAATCATGTTTTGAACACTTTGGGACCATCAAAAACACAAAAATTAGATAGCAACACCATGCCATAACCCATTGAACAAAAATCACAAATTCAAGTTTCAAAAGTTTGAGTTTTCGGTGTTTACCTGATTCGAAAGTTTGGTTGATGGCCTTGGTAGCTTGGAGATTGATGTGGCTAGGGAACCTAGCTGAGCTCTTCTCTATTTCCTCTGCAAAATTTTGTGCTCCTTGGTTAAGAGAGAGAGAGCATAGGTAATATAATAAGGGCAAAAAGTAACTTAGCAGTCTAAAATAACTGGAGTAAAATCTTGTCCAGTAATTAGTAAAATTCATCTGGTGTTTTGACTTAATTTCCAAGAAAAATCAAAAGCTTCTAGGGTCTAGACATGTGGCACCTCCCCCTAAAAATAACTAGATTTTTACTTTCCATTTGGAGAAAATTACCTACTTTGCCCGAAATTTGTGAAAATTACCGGTTTTGGCCGAACTTCTTTATTATTCTTTTCTTTTTCCCCAAGCTCTCTAGATATTTCCTAGGGCTAGGTGGCACCTCCTGGACCCCAAAAATCAGATTCCTTGATTTTTATTTAACTTTCCCTAATTTATCCGATTTATTCATTTTTTTTCCAGCACATGGGACCCGCAGCTTGACTTTTGGTCTGATTTTGCTCTTTCTTTTTCTTCAAACATATTTTTAATAATTATGGGGGCTGAGTGGCGCCACTTTGGGCCCACCAAACCTTCCCTCTTGCTTTTCCTTGCCTTTTTCACTTTATCAATCCAATTCTTAGCCTACCGGTCCTTATCGGGCCCCGCTGGTCACAAAAGTGCCTCTTTTTGTATCTTTCTTCAACTTTCCTATTATTCTTCATTGACTGACCTCACATATGAAGCTCCTCTTATATTTTCTAATATGGGCCCACATCAGTCTCACTCAATCCAAAAAGGGACCCCTTATTGGTCCCTATCAGTCCCCTTTCTACCTGTCATCTGCCTGTGGGACCCGCATTTTGTGTCTGGGCCTGAGCATGGATAAAATCATCTGAGTTTTCCTTCTCTCTCTTGGGTGGCAGAATTAATGACTTAAGGGGTAAGGATTTGACTATTTTTCCCCTGTAATCATTACTTACTTTTTGCTTTTTCATCTCGTAGTGACACGTGTCCTCTGGTAATCATTACAGCTGACTTTTCATTCTTATCTCTTCAAAACGTACGCAAGAAATCCTTGCCTGACCAGGAAATGTCATGTGCACACTTATTTTAGCACATTTTTGCTTAGCTAATCGTCCCATACCTTAGGGCATAGCTAAATATCATTTAGACTAACTGATTAACACTGTATAAGTGTTTTTATGCCCTTCTGCACTAACACTTTAATTTCTATGACTCTTGAACTCTTAGTCCAAATACTTGTAGGAATCCCATATAATATTTCCAAATTTAGTATCACACTTCCTGAATAGGGTCTAGTCATCTGCCTACTTTAGGCTTGTTTAAAATTCTCAAGGTCCAAAATTCGAAATATTACACACATATCTACATGGCAAAAATATGACTCATCAGTCACCTATCTTAACATTTCCCTAGGCCGAGCACGCTTAAACTTAATGTACTGGTGCAAAACGTTGGTACTAGCTTCTAACCACTTCTGAGCATCGACACCCCATGACGGCCCTTCCCCTAAAAATTCGTGCCAAACATCTTCGGATGACCAAATACCGAGTACAAGTCGTATATCAGTATCGGTACATATGGTCCACCACAAACTTCATAATTTGCTCCACAAAAACAATAAAGTCATCATATAATCATATGTCATATCAATATACTATTCTGATGCTATTAGAACTGCTCGCTCTGATACAAAAAATGTCAAACCCCTTACTATTTCAACATTTATCAGAGTAATAACGCACAACTCAATAGGAAAAAATATATAACATAAACATACGATATAAAGTAATTGATTATATAACATTTATAAAATTGCATATAACCCAATTTCAATACCCGAATGGCACCGAACCTTCAATTGTCGGTAACTAATCGCTTTGCCGTTGAGCGACATCTCATGTCTGATCACGTCCTAAATTTTTGAAAGGGCCGATATTCATATGAATCTCAGTAGTAACAGTTAATCAATCATATAGAATGATAGATTGAACATGGTAGTCAATCATCAAACTACATACAACATATTCAACATTCGGAGATAAACATAATATCCAAAAGATCGACTACAATAATAGGACCTACTACCGGTCCTTTCCTACAACACTAGGTATTTAACTGGGCCTCTGCCCTACTCATCTAAAAGCTAAATAGATTTTTCGACCCAAGGACCCACTGGTCTACTAGACCCTATTGTCTATCTGGTGTTCACAACACAGGTAACACAATAGTTCACACATGCATATAAAGGCGTACATAGTATGTGAGAGAAAAGTTACTACCAGGTTGTCTTTCCAAGTCTTGAACTCGTTCCCAATCCTTTGGTCGTCCCAAGCAAATATCGAATCCTATAATTACATATTCATAGACAAGCGAGTTATTAATTATCCGAATTCTTTGTTATCTCACGATACTAGGGTTAGTCATCTTAACCTTTGGTAGTTGACTTTACTACCAATTGGCCTTAATGTCTTATTTTCATTTAAAAACTAAAAGCTGGTAGAATTTTTAATCAACTTTGAAAATTCATATCTTTATGTACAAATATCCATATATAGTGATTCCAAAGTCTATGAGACCTTTATTAAGTCTAATTTCAAAGAAAAATTCTTCCCACTGCTACTTGTACTAACAAAAATCCAAAATTCCCATTAAATCCTTACTACCACAAAATCATCCTTATTTTAATTGCCTAACTTCAAAAATTCATAATACTTTATGTACTAGTCCAAATGGAACAAATGACATATTGAATTAAAGCTTGAAAATCTTTTTTTATAATTAAAAGTTTCATGGCCATTGGAAAACATTCTATTTCCCAAAACCACAACATTTTTTCAGACTGCCACATAGGAAATCTAAATTGGCAGCATTATTCTAATTTTTTGGGTTTCAAATCCATTCTTTCTAAAGTCATACCAATAACATATTCTTCCCAAGGAATCCATTGGAGACCTTAAAAATACAAAAATCATACCCATTGTTCTTGCCCTATTCTGATTGAAATATTAGGGTTTCAAAACAACAATTCACTAATTTACAATTTACTCACTAAACTAAGTTCATATGCTTCCAAAAAATCATATAACCACATGTATATCAATACAGCATCATGAAACCCTAAAAACCCTATTTGACAAAAAATTAGGGCTACAAGATGATTCCTCAAAAGTCAATCAATCAATCAAAATGAAACACAAGCTCACATCTTTCAATTTCTAGGGCTTGTTCTTGATTTCTCCAATTTTGGCACTTTGTAGACCACACAAAACACCTCCTCTCAAGAAGCTAAAACCATGGAAATGAAACTCTTAGTGAGGGGAACAACTTTTATGAAGGCCTCAAGAGCTAGAAAGGTGATTTAGAAGGTAAAAATGGAGCAACATACTTACCTTGCTTCTTTTTCTTCCTTCTTGCTCCTTTCTCTTTCCTATACATTTTTCCTTGATTTTTCTCAAATTATCTCTCTTTTTTTTTTCAGCTAGCCTAAATTTTAGGGTCTTGGGAGGATTAAATTATCTTTAATCTCATGTAATTAGTTCTTGCATTTACATGTGTCAAAGTGATTAAATCTCAAGATGTCAAGTGTCATTGAAGCATCTTCTTTCCCTTTTCTCTCTCTTATTAGGCGCCACTTTATGTTAAAGAAAGGGAGGCCTGATAAATTCCCCTGACTCCCGTGTTTGGTGTTTGAAAAAGTACTTGGTAGCGCGTTCTAGAGAAGAAAACAAAAATGTGTGTCATCATTAGCCATCATGACCTACTTTATTAAAGCTACTTTAATAAATTTACTTTACCGGTGTTTACTTAGGATTGAAACATACATACTGGTGTCTTTTTAAAAAAACGAGGGTGCACATGTCGTCATAATTGTATTTCTTCTTTTTTCCCACTTGGTCTCATATCCTTCCACATGGCTTACTTTGTGTCCAAAAACATATTTTCCCTTCCCTTCCTTCTTCTTGGCCAACTTTGGCCTTTGCTATTGGAGAAAATAAGAGCTTCTTGATTAATTAGCAAAATGACCATTTCAAGTGTACCAAAATTCACCTTTTATTCCATTTAATGTAACAAATGTACAAGAAAATTTGGTCAATTAAATTTGGGATATTATATGTTGATTGTAATTTTAACCCCCGACGTATACGTACTACTGATGTCTTGTTCATGTCGCGGGCCATCCTTATTTTCAATTGATACAACCGTTGAATTGGATGATAAGTTTACTAACCTTAGGCGTTTTGGCTCTTTTGAGATTTCAAATAGAATATGGCCTTGGCCTACCTCAATTTTAGGTGATAAATGTTGAATGTTTTTATTTAAAGAAGCTGAATCCAACTTGGTTGATATACAAACTTGAGAATTCTATTTTGTATGGTTGAATATGGTTGTGTGATGAGGTGTTGTATGAGATGGAAATCAAAGTGAAGACCAATAATAAAGAGCTACCCGACTATGTAGAGTTACTAGTGATGTGTTGATCACTAAGACATCTAAATTCAACAATGAAAAATGTAGGTTGGGTGATCAATACTTGCAAGAAAAGTTTTATTTGAACTGGATTACCACCAAGTCCAACAAATTTATCCTTTCAAGTGATGATTATCCGGTCAATGTTTTTCATCCTCCAATTTAGAGGTATTAATCCTCACATTGTCACTAGCATTTTCACCTACTCTGTTACTTTCTTATTACTGGCCTTCAGTTTAGTTTCCTTCTCAACCAAGACTTACCCACAAAATCATATTCACACATATAAAATCTAATTCTCATACTAGTGTATTGATTCTATCATACTTAGCTTTATTAAATAAAATTCTCCTCCTTTATCACCTAAAACTGGGAAAGGGCAGAGCCATGTTTCATATTTGAGGTTTAGAAGAGTCAAAATACATAAGTATGGTAACCTAGCACTTAATCCATTGGTAGCTGCATTCAACTGTAGAAATACTCACAATATGAATCATGTGTCAATAGCATGCAGATGTCGAGCCTAAAATTGCTTCCACTAAATCCAACAATAAAAAATGCAAGCATAATATAGCTTGTGGAAGTGGGAAAAATGCAAGCATAAAAAGTAAACCTTGAAAGAACAATTCTGGAATTAAGATTCAATAGTTATATAATAATGTAGGGATTAGATTCATGCTTATTAGTTATAATTATATTAGATCGATTGCATTTGTATTTTTAGGGTCAGTCTATAGAATTTTTATCACACAATAAGTTTTTAGATATAATAATATCCAATAGGGTTATGTCCAACAAAATAAAATGTACATTTAAAAAAAAAAATCCTCTTTCTAAACCGGGTATGATATTACGTGGTCTAAAATGTCAGCATTTTTTTATTAAACATCGAAACTTTTTAAGTGGAGTCGTTTAACCAACCTAGGTCATACAAAGTAACTTTTAAGACCGGTTGTAAGTCGTAATAAGGACAGACTTTGTAAAACCACCAATACAAGACGGACCTAAAACCAATCTAAAAAGCCCAATATCAACTGTGTTGAAGCCAATTTAAAAGAAATGATAGAATTATCCCTCGAAGTTTAATTTTCACTTTGACAAAATTAATTATGAAAACCTTATCCAAAACTCATGAAACCTTTATCAAAACTCAGGTGAAACCTTTACAAGATCTTGTGAACTGTGTTTTGCAACTTGTGAAATTCTCGTTGAGAACTTATGAAAACAATTCCTTAACTTGTTCAACCTTTAGCAGAACTTGTGATACCCTAATCAAGTCTTATAAATCAAAATTTTCAACTTGTAAAATTCTTTAAGGAAGTTATGAATTTCTTCCGAGAACTTGTGAAATCCTTATCAGAACTTATGAAACCTTTATTAGAACTTGTAAAACCCAAAGTCTTATGAATCAAAATTGATGATAAGTATATATTTTATAATTAAATAAGTATAGATTCCGAGATATATTGGATTAAGTTTATTAATATTTTATACTTATTTAATTATCTTTTATATATTTTTCTATCATTTAATTAAGGGTTAAGGTGCAGATTGGCCAACGAACTATTACCCGAGGAGCATCTGGCACAAACATTAATTGAGAGTACCTTAATTATCAACCAACAATTAAAAAGTGAAAAAAACACAAAAGGTGAAAAAAACCACAATGCCGTTAAACTACCCCATCACCGTCTTGGTGTCTCCGTCTTCCATTGATTGTCACAGTGTCGGCGACGTTAGCGTCTCCAAAGCTTCCATTATTGCTGGGTGTTCCACTCACCCTCTTGAACTTATCATGGTACATATGCAGCTTCAGGGAGAAAATCACACACCAAAACCAAATCCAGCAGTCTACAGCTTCTGACTGGCATCCATTTTGCACCTTGGTTTCGTCCCTTTGACGCCATAGGCAGCAGCCACCTCTGCTACAACGCTTGCTCGCATGAGTCCTATCTCTATTGGTGTTTGCCTTATCCAACAAGAAGGCATAACTGCTCTTTTCTCTAGTGTCTCCGCCACCGTCCTCTGTCAGTGCCTCATATTTTAACATATTGTGATAGTTGTTTCTTTTTTATGTGTTATTTGGTACTTATTTTCACTTTTTAATTGTTGATTGATAATTAAGGCCTCAAGTAATGTTTATGCCGATACTCCTAATAGATCGTAATAGATCGACCTTAAACCTTTAATTAATTGTAGAATATAAGGAGATTTTGATATAAAATCTACTCATATCCTATTTTTATTTTGCAGGAGATATCATGTGTGATCTAAGAGAAAAGGAAACAATTCATTAAATAATATATATATTATATTGCAAGATATAATATATGAATATATATCACATTTTCAAGAATCCATGCGGCAAATTTGAAGACAGGAGGCAGAAGCAGCATGAATTAAATAGCATACATATATATTACATTGCATAGATTACAAAGGACGTATTTTGGATCAGATAGATACAGACGCGGACCCGCAATTAAAGGTTTGAATAGAGTCAAAAACGGGCAGCAAGATACAGGTGTCGCAAGGCATCAAAAGGACTAAAAGATATAAGTAGAAGAGGAGGCGAAGTTCTTGAGGGATGGATCTGAACAGCATCAAGCACAGACCTTGACGGCAGAGACGAACGATAGGGGTTCTTTGACAGTCTTGTTTTCTCTTTTATTGTCTTTTGTTTTTTTAATCTGGGTTTTATTTCTTTCATGGATTTGGTTTTAGCTATGTGTAGCTAATTTTATTTTTCAATTGATAACTTGTGAAATTTTCTAAGGAAATTGTGAAACCGATCTTGTGAATTCCAACTAACTAGTAATTTATGAAATTCTTTTGAGAATTTGTAAAAATTTTATCCGAAATTTTAAAACTCTTATCAAATCTTATAAATTTTGATTTGAAACTTGTAAAATTCTTCTCGAGAAATTGTGAAAACCTTTATCATAACTTCTGAAATTGTGTTTTCCTCTCTGTTCTTAATTTCAAATTTAGACTCGTTTCTTTTAATTCAAAAAAGACGAATCAAACCCTAATACCTCTTTTATATTATAAATATTTGGAATATCTTTCCATCTTTTTGACATTTTTAAAATTCTTTCTAAAGGATTTTTCCTTAAAAAAAGAAGAAAATTTAAGAGATTTAATTTTCATGAATTTCAAAGTAAGATATCAAGAACGAAATGAACCTACCCAGAGGTGGAGCCGGAACTCAAATTGGGGGACGAAAAATACAGAACAACCCAAGTGTTTATAAAATTATATTTTAGCCCTATAAATATTATATTCATTTTATTCCCTCTATAAAACTTTTGTAGGGATTAAAGTAAAATTATTGAAACTTTTATAAGACTTAAATATAATTTCTTAAACATTTGGGCATAATTCTATAATTTTAGGAGGCGGGCCCCCTAGCCCCTCCCTCGGTCCCTCCCGTGAACCCACCCTCGTAAAACTTAGATCTGACATCATGTGGAGCCATTGAAATCTTATCTTTACAGCCGTCCTACTTATTGAATGTTTCGTTAATATTCAATGGATATTCTAGCCGCCCTACTTTATTTAGTTTTCAAAATAATATTGATTGGCGAAAGAAACCATTATTTAAGATTAAAAACTTTAGGACTAAAAAGATGCCTTATAATTGTTGGAAAGAAAAAGTGGCCTTACATAATTAGGGCACCAAACAAAAACAGTATAAAGTTGGAGGAAGTTTTTCCCCTATTTTAAACATTTCATAGATGTAAGCTAATGTTTGTAATTCCACTAACTGAGGATTCGTTGCGTTGATTACGGTGCTTGATCAAAATAAAATGATTCTACATATTTAAATCTAATTGGTAATTGATTAATTCGTATATCATTTTCTAATTTATTGGTTCTTTGGCTAATTAAAGACAAATTTTATTACGATTTATTTGTTGTTATCGGATCAGATATTGCAGTTCGTAATCATGATTTATGGTTGATAATAACCGTCATATATCCGCAACTTTGTAGTAGTGCACTAGTGTTTATTCATAGAAAATATTTTTAATCGATGCAATCAAATGAATAGTTTGAAAAAAAAAAAAAAAAAAAAAAAAAAAAAAAAAAAGATTCTAAGATCATACTATATATTTCACTTTCAATATTTGTGCACTACTAAAGAAAACAAAAGCATCCCACTTCCATTCTTGCACTTGAACCGGCCGCCATGATAACGTCATAAAAAAGACGCTATTTACTAAAAATCATCCTTCGCTTGCTATAAAATAGGATGAGTCATAGAGGTAGGAAAAATAGAAAGGCAGCCATACAGAAATGGATCAGCTCATATTTTTGCTGCTAATATCCTTCATCTTTTTAATATTTTGCTTCTTCTTTAACACCAGAAGCTCCCAATCTGCTAAGAACCCACCCGGCCCTCGTCCTCTTCCTCTCATAGGAAACATCTTAGAGCTTGGCACTCTGCCTCATCAATCACTCGCTAATCTCTCAAGAACTTATGGACCCGTTATGTCGGTTAAGTTAGGAAGAACAAACACCATAGTTATTTCTTCTCCACAAGTGGCCAAAGAAGTTTTGCAGAAAAAAGACCATGCCTTCTCTTTTAGAACAATTCCAGATACCCTTAGGGCACTTGACCATGATCAAATTTCAGTTGCATGGATGCCTCCTTTGTCTCAATGGAGAGTCCTCAGAAGGATTTGTGCAACTGAAGTGTTCTCCTCTCAGAGGCTAGACTCCACACAAGGTATTCGTCAAAGAAAGCTCAAGGAGTTGGAAAATCATGTAAGTGAATTCTGCAGAAAAGGTGAAGCTTTGGATATTGGAGGCGCTGTTTTTACTACAGTTCTTAATTCCATATCAAACACTTTTTTCACAATGGATTTGGCTCATTATACTTCTAATAAGTCTCAAGAATTTAAGGATGTTATATGGGGTATCATGGAGGAAGCTGGAAGGCCTAATTTAGTGGACTTTTTCCCAGTTCTTCGTGTGCTTGATCCACAGCGAGCACGTGCAAGGATGGTAAGTTATTTTGAAAAGCTATTTGTATTTTTTGATGGTCTCATAGAAGAGAGGTTGCAATCTGGAGGATCAGAAATGGAATCCAGGAAATTCAATGATGTGTTGGACTCTTTGTTGAAGCTTATGGTGCAAGAGAATCCACAAGTTAGCCGACCTGAAGTTTTACACTTATTTTTGGTAAGTGTTCGACCGATCTTAATAATAGAACTCATAATAAATTTATCTAACATATTATATTTTTTGAATGAAAACAAGATATTAAAATTAACATAAAGCATGCATAATTTTGTTTTTTCCGATTATGATATTGAACAAAAGACTCTAAGAGGATGAATCCAAATTTTTGACAGTGATAGATAGCTATAGGTCATAGGGAAAAGTCGTAAGAGATTTGATTTTCCTGACGTTTGAAAGTGAGATATCAAGAAGGGGGTGAACTTGCCTTGATAAAACTTAGATTAGACAGCATGCGGGGCCTTTGGAATCTTATCCTTAACTTTGTTGCCACCCTATTTATACTAGGTAGCTCCGATCCTCATTATAAAAAAAAAGTTGAATTTTTTAGAGATATTAAGAATTAATAAATTCCTTCAAAATATTTATATTTACAATTTTTAAAAAAACTAATTTACGTAACTTATAACTACTTCCTTCCGGTTCTAATTATAAATACTTTTGTAGTGAAATTGCACTACGAAAGTGTTCCTATAATTAGACCTCGGGGTAAAATATATAATCCAATTATACAAAACAAATGCTATGATCATTATTATTAAACTCGTGAGTTAACTGTTTTTACGTTTACCTTACAAAATCAAATCGAGTTCACTTTTAAACTCGTGAAAGTAGTAAACTTGGTTAAACTCATGAAGTTCACACATCAAGTTAACGACTTTACGTTTCTAACTCGCAAAATCATGTTAGCTTGTTTTTAAACCCGTACTAATGTTTTCGATTTGATCATATTCAGTGGTTGTATATATGAATTTTATTTTTTTAAAAAATGTTGAGTAGTATGATAAATTACGAATAAATATGGATTTAATTTTATTTATTTTGATTTAAGATATATTTGAATAAATTACAATTATATTCATTTTTATATGTTAATTATTTAATTATATGCTATTAATACTTATTTATTGATAAAAGCAAATTTTTATGAGTCTACAATTTGAGCTTACGATACAATTTTACAACACTATCATAAATATCTTAAACTCGTGAATTTAATAACATTGGCATTAAGTAATTTATTTAGGTTTCTTATTCTCTCCAAAATAGTCAATTTGATCTTATATTTAGGATTGTATGAAGTATCTTGTTTCATTAATATTCAATGGATATACTTCTTGAGATCTAATTTGGAATGTATTTTATGTACGTAAGTGCATATAATATATATATATATATATATATATATATATAATTTCTAGCTTTGCATGATATACCTTTTAAGCATGGTAAGAAAAATATGGATTTTAAATGTCCATTTAGTCCCTTTAACTTTTCTCTAGATTTTATTTTGAGCCTTACTATTATGAAATTTCTTTCAAGATCTTTAATTTTGAAATTTTTAGCGTTTTATTAAAAAAATTATATGAATTGAAATTTTAAATTGTGACAAAACATTAATAAATTCTAGCATTTTATTTAATATGTTAAACTTCAAAGTTAATTTTAATGAAATAACATTATAGGCACAAAAAAACTATTATTTAAGATTAACAACGTTATGACTAAAAAGGTGTCATATGATTAAATGTGCAATTTTGCCCCTATTTTAAACATTTTATTGATGTTGGCTAATGTTTGTGATTCCTGTAAATGAGAATATGTTGCGTTGATTACAGTGTTCGATCAAACTTTAGCGATAAAATGACATTACTTATTTAAATCTAATTGATAATGATTAAATCATATATCATTTCTAATTTATTCGTTATTTGGCTAATTAAAGACAAATATTTCTTAGGATTTATTTGTTGCTGGGATAGACACAACGTCAAGCACAATAGAATGGGCAATGGCAGAGTTAGTACGCAACCCACAAAAATTGAAAAAAGTCAAAGAAGAACTGAAAGCTTCCCTGTTCGAAGGCGAGCAGCTTGAGGAGTTTCATATCTCCAAGCTTCCTTTTCTAAGAGCAGTAGTGAAAGAAACAATGCGTTTGCACCCATCACTTCCACTTCTAGTACCCCATAAATCAGAAGCTGGAGCAGAGTTATGTGATGGGTGCTTTGTGGTTCCCAAAAATGCACAAGTTCTTATAAATGCGTGGGCTATTGGAAGAGATCCAAGTGTATGGGATGATCCAAAGCAATTCAAGCCTGAAAGGTTTTTGGAGAATAATGATAAAATTGATTTTAAAGGACATGACTTCGAGCTCATTCCTTTTGGAGCTGGTAGAAGAATTTGCCCTGGATTGCCTTTGGCTGATAGGACTGTCCACATTGTGTTGGCTTCTCTTCTGTACCATTTTGATTGGAAGCTCGCTGATGGGCTTAAGGTTGAAGACATGGATATGAGTGAGATGTATGGTATTAGCTTACATAAGGCCATGCCTCTCAAGGCTATTCCCATCCAAGCTTAGATACTCACTTCATATTTTGGTGAAGCATAGATGAAGTGGTAATGTTTATTTACAATATGTCTAATATTTCTAATGGGAGAAATACATATGGTGAATGTGGGCATGTGGAAAGGATAAGCCTTCCTTCTATTATGGAACTTGTAAGAGTGTGTGTGTGTGTTTTCTGTTATGATGATATATGCTTTGCCACCACTATTTTAAGATTTTGAATTAATTAATGCCAAATGTTAGGAATCCAGGAGATTCAATGATGTGTTAAACTCTTTGTTGCAGCTTATTTGAATGAAAAGAAAATATGTACATTACCGTAACTTCTTATAAAATAGGATTATTAAGTGTGCCATGTTCCTTCTATAATATAGGATTAGGGGATGTATGTATGATTTTTTTTTCTGTGTAATATTCCCAATTTATGATGACTTAATTATAAAAATTATTTATCACTATTGCATTTAATTCTCATATTTGACTAAAGTTCTCTTTTTTAACATATTCTATCTCTTCGTAAATGAGGAAATTTTTGGAAAAAAAAAATTCATTTTCTGCATATTTATTGCACATAACTAATGTTAACTACCTCTTCGAATAATGCAATTCAATTAATCCTATATTATAAAAAGGAATGGAGGGATATCATATGTATGATTGTTTTTTCAAGTATAATACTACTTCGTGCCTAAATATAAGTCAATTGTAGGGATCACATTTTGGTTCAAAATATAAATCACTTATAGGATAATTAATGACATTTGCTCAATTTTACCCTTATTTAATTACTATTGGAAACAGAGAAAGTGAAGAGAGGTATGAATTTTTTTTTTAAGTAGAAAGTGAAAAACAAAAAGAGAACAAAAAGAGAATATTTTGTTAATTTAACATATTTCTTGATTTACGAGAATTAAGTATAAGTGACTTATATTTAAACATAGAATGTTATTGAACTAATGACTCCAAGAGGATGATTCCAAATTTTTGACAAAGTGATAGATGGCTTATACCAGTGAAAGCCAAAATGGTGCCATTGGTTAGTGGGAAAAGATGAAAGTTAGTATATTGCCGTGACACTGAAAGTGAGATATCTTGCTAAAAACAAAAAAACAAACAAAGAAAGAGAGAAAGAAAGTGAGATATCTTGCTCAAAAAAATGATAAATAACGAAAGAAAGTGAGATATTAAGAAGACAAGAAGGGGAAGAACCTACCCCAGTTAAACCTTTGATTAGACAGTATGTGGGGCCATTGGAATCTTTTTTTTTTTTTTTTTTTTTTTTTTATAAGCCTTTTTTATACTTTATTAAATGTTTCATTAAATATTCAATGGATATATGTATGCATATGGATAACTTTTAGCCTTTTTTAAAATAAATACTAAAAACATATTACCCTACTGGTTATAATAAGAACAACAAAACCGAAACTCCTTCCTTACTTTCCACCGCTTGAGTAAGAGGTGGACGTTTATCAAGGATATGAAAGTTACACTCATCTTATGAGAAAGCCTAGCTAGATGGTCAGCAAAATAAAAATATCTCTAACCCTATGACAAAGAAATATGTCAGTCCATATGAATAAAGCGATGATCCCATTCACACCCATGCAAAAGTAAGTGAATAGCTTCTATACAATCAGAATTAATGACAACATTCCTATGGCCTATGTTCCATTACAAATGCATTCTATTCAAGATTATGCTCAAAACTTCTACAATTGCTAGGGGGACTTTGATCAATTTACAAATGAATCCGCATATATATCGTCCTCCACTATCTCGCATAGCTTCCCCAGCCTTTCGAGCGACTCTGTTCTTTCATCCTTCCGGTCCGTTTGCCTCCACCGCATCTCATCTGTTCACCCCCGTCCTTCTCCTCCTATCAAAATTTTGATACTATTACTTTTTCCTAGTTCTGTTCTGTTTCGTTCTGTCCATGGCAATTTGGCGAGAGAAGCAATGGAGAAGAAGCTTGTAATGAATGGAGATATGACAAGTCTAGAAGTAGAACGCCCAATACCTAATGGGTCAGATGAGTCAATAAGGCCTATCAAGAGAAGCAAAAGGCTTAAGACACTACCCCAAAAAAAAAAAAAATGTTTTTTGCGGCTGAACAATTCCCTCGTAAAAAAGCTATTTTCCGTCGCAAAATTGGTTTACGGCAGAATTTGTGGCGGATTAAGGTCCGTCACAAAAATGGACCTCGCAAATCACTTTGCGATGGAAAAATGCATTTTTCCGTCGTAAATCCTGGATTTTGCGAACGGAAAACAATTTCCCTCGTAAATCTTGGAATTTGTGAGGGAAAGTGTTTCCATCGCAAATTCCGAAGTTTGTAAGGGAAATACTTTTTGCTCGCAAAATTCAATTTATTTTTTTTAAAAATATAAAAAATCAGAAAATTTAAAAAATTAGAAAATAAAAAAATTTGTAAGAAATAAAGTACCTTCAAAAGAATAATGGTAAATTTATCCATTGATGGTAAGAAATCATAACAAAATATAATTTACATAACTTTTTTTTTTCCAATTTGAAGGTATTCCTAGCCATTCAAACATGTAAGGGAAATTTCACACTCTTACCATCCCTTTTTGGCCCTTACCCCAGCAGAGTTGAAGGGGATTTTGAATAAGAGGGTTCAATGGATCAATTATAGAGGTAATTAGTTTTCTCTATCCTTTACAAACATACATTTTAAGTATGAAACATGTAAAGTTTCTTTAAAGTGTGAAAGATAATGTGTTTAATGTTATTCTTAAGAACAATAGCAATTACTATGGAACCAGTACTGATAACAATAGTTCAACGTTAATAACATATATATCAATGTCTTACCTCCAAATGAACCGTTGGCTTGAACCATAACTTGCCCACCATGCAGCATTTGATGGTGAATGAGTCATAACAGATAGGCCAAACCCTCTAAACAATCCCCTAATGCCATCAGATCTTAAAACCTTTCGAGCAACATCCAAACCTCCATTATACTGAGCGTGGCCTGAGCATCCTTGAACCATCATCTTTTGACTAACCTATATAACATTGAGATACTTCACATACTAGAACTATTTATATGATAAAATAATATCTTCTATTAGGAAAAGAAAGAGCTTAATCAGCAAGAAAATTCCTAGAACCATATAGTTCAGTATTAAGTTGATACAATGAACTATGTATACTCTAAGCATTAGAATTCAGAATGTGTAATACATACTTCAGACTTCGATGACAAGAAAAAGTTATGGAAGGCAATAAAACCATTCATACAAAGCAAAATGTTCTCTTTTATATGAAAATCTATCATCGATGCTCCACCTCTCTTATGGAAGCATCAGCAGAGCACCATAATGAAGATATAGATATTAATATCCCAAAAAAATCAAAATACATTACTTTGTTTGTGCAAGAACTTGCATGGACACATTAGTTATCACAGAAAAACCTCATTTTAGTCGCACTCCCAAATAGCATCTTATGCCATGTGCAATTTGTAAAACCAACCATTGATCTCAATTATGTAATCGAAGTTAAAAAGAATCAAGAAGCACTAAAAAAAAAAAAAAAAAAAAAAAATTAGAGTCAGATTAGAAACTAAGGATTCAGAAGAATATTTAATAAAAAAACTGATAAAACTTTTATATTATAAGTAAAATAATGATTATATTATTAACCATTGATCTCAATTATGTAATCTAAGTTAAAAAGAATCAAGAAGCACTAAAATATATATATATATATATATATATATATTAGAGTTAGATTAGAAATTAAGGGTTCAGAAGAATATTGAATAAAAAAACTGATAAAACTTTTATATTATAAGTAAAATAATGATGATATTATTAACAATTACAATAAACAGTTACAAAATCTCTCAGTTAACATATAGAAAGCCAGCAAATATATTTCAAATTTTTTATGATAGTAAAAAATAAACGTATCATGATTGTTGAGCTGTATAGGTATGCCATGTTTCTTGATCACTGGGCGGTCACTTGAAAGAAACACTATAATCATTGTGTGTGTTTGTGTCCCTAAGTGTGATTTTGAGACACAAAACCTAATCATTCATGCACACTTCTCATTAATTAGATCATCATACCAAATCAAAGGGAACAAACACTGCTTGAGACACAAATGATGATATCGTACCTGCAACTCCATTTGCTAAAGCTACCTGTGTGTTTTCGGATAGTATAAATGGTTCAATAACTCTAAAGGCAGACACCTTAATTTGTTGTCTCTAGGACAGTCGCAAATATGATTCTGGCAGGAATTGCCCCAGTGATAAATGTGCCAAGGCCTCTATAAAGACCAGGAAAGCCATCTGATTTAAGCAATCCTTTTATAACAGAAAATGCATTTCTCCCTACAGAATCCTTTGAAGGAACCTGCAGTATTGTTTTCACAAGAGTAAATGGGTAGAGGGCCACTGCAACGCCTGTTAGATTCCAGTTCCAAGAACATAAAATTTAGTTTTGTCTAGCCTACAAATTGAGTCATCAAAATTAGGACACAAAGCTTTAAGAAGCAAAATTCTTATAGCACTACGAACTAAAAGTAGTCATCAATCCCATCAGATTAGATATATCAATAAGTTAAAAATAATGAGGGCCTTGCTGAGTTTTATTAAGAACTGACATCCACAGAATGAAGATTCCGTAAATAAAAATCACATAATAATGTAATTAAATTAAAGTCCATTGTTTTTAAAGTTCTCAGCATACGAAAAGAAATAATTGAGACAGCAGGATGCATTCAATCTTCAACCAGAAAAAATAAATCAAATAAAATTTGCATTTGAGTCAAATGAAACAAGACAAAATAAAACTTTTCGTGAAGGACGAATACAGTCGAATGACTCACTGTACATAGAGATTCCATCTTGTAAGCATCATAAACAGAATTTCAGCAGTTCTTATTACCAATTCAAGAAAAATGTTTGTTCAAATAACGCTTACGAAAGCATACCAATAACTATCCATTGAACTAGAAAATCGAAAGAAAATACCAAATACAAATCATTTCCAACAATTTAATGCTACAAAATGCGCTACAAATTAACTAAAAATCCCAATCTCGTAAACATTCATCGATTATAACTAAACCCAAGGTACAAACCAAAATCAAGAAAATGTAATAGAATAAACAAAGAAAATTGCAAACCAACAAGAAAGCAAACTTACTTATCCCAGTTAACCTCGACCTGACCAAAAGAATTGGGCCTCGCATCGGATGCAACCAATTTACCCTTCTAATTCAAGATATCAAAGAGAGCAAATGCAAGAAAAAATCATTCCTCTCTCTGTTTTTAAATTCTGAGGAAGAAAACTAAGGAAATCCGAAGAAGAATTATCAGATGCAAAGGAGAGAGGACAAAGAAAGTGCAAGGAGAAAAAAAGCTAAAATCCCAATTTCTTGGAGCGAAAAACCGAAAACAAAGATGACCCCAATAACACATTAATATTAATTCTTACTGAGCCACAGATAATTTCAGTGTAAGGAAGAATAGAACCTTACTAGAGGTCTGAGGTCGATTCGTGTCGCCGCTGTCGGATTGAGGACTGAGCCAACTTTTACTGGGATCTGAGATCAATTCGCGTCGCCGCTGTCACTTCTTTGGATTCAAGGTCGAGTACGAGGTCAAAGATGAGCGGACGGAGGTCGAGGTCGAGAGGGAAAGTGACTTAGGGTTTCGATATTTAAATCAAAGCAACAAGGAAACTTATGGAGGACTAAGTCGAGGTCGAGAGAAGCAATTCTGTTTCTGTTTTTTCTGTGACGTCCCTTCTCTGTACCCTTTCTATCATCCTTTCTATTTCTGTTGCTATTCTGTTATCTTTGCTGCATTGTATAGAACAATATACTCAGATATTGCAGGATTCTCTGGCTGCATTAATACAATATACATTCTGATATTTACCAAGTTATTTTTGTTAGTTCTATATGTGTTTTGATGATGTTTTAACAATTGTAAACAAAATGAGAAGTTTTCTCTTGCAAATCGAAGAACTTTGTTTGTCAAGGGAAAACTCCGCTTTTTGAAGTAAAACTCTAGTTTTGAGTTTTCCTCGAGAAAATCGTGAACAAAGCAAAACCGCGGTTTCGTTAAAACCGCTTGATTTTCGGTTTTCATGAAAAACATGAAAACTCGAGTTTTGGTTTGGCCGAGAGCCTTTGAATTTTCCAAGTCTCAAAACCTCCGGTTTTCAAAGAGCACCGCCGCTTTGAACTATTCAAAGAATTTCTCATATTTTGTGAAATAGTTCAAAACTCGAGTTTTGGGGTCAAAACTCGAGTTTTGATATGTTACTCGTGCACTGATTTGCAACATATGAAAACCGCCAGTTTTGAGCCAAAACCTCCGCCAGTTTTCGGTTTTCTCGGTTTTCATTAAGTTTTCATTGAACATATGAAAACTCGAGTTTTGGGAGCAAAACTCGAGTTTTGATCTCGGCGAGAGCACTCAAGTTTTTGCAAATGCAAAACCGCCGCTTTGATATGTTCACGGGTTTTCGAGTTTTCATGCTTTAAGTGAAAACTCGAGTTTTGGAAGCAAAACTCGAGTTTCGGCAACCCGAGAGCATCATTATTTTCTTGATTTGAAAACCTCCAAGTTGTGGATGAAAACCTCCGGTTTTGATGTTTTGGACTAAAACTACATTTTCATATCAATAGTCCAAAACTCGAGTTTTGGTGAAAACTCGAGTTTTGAGTTTTTCATCGAAAAACCTGGTTTGAAGCATAAATCGCGATGTTGTTCTCTCGGAAGAAGCAAACTCGAGTTTGGATCTTGAAACTCGAGTTTGGTCTTGTGCATTGATTGAAAACTCAAGTTTTGAAGAACAAAACTCGAGTTTCGGTCGCTGATTTTGAAATTTGATTTACACGATTTTTCAAATCATTCTTGTTTAATCTTAATACTTTCCAGGATTATTCTCTACTATTCTTAGCTATGTTTAATGACTTTATTAGTGAATTTCAGATGGTTTAGAGAATGATTTTGAAGTGATAAAGCAAAAAGCAAAAAGTGGTTGAGAACATTAAATGCATTGATCAGAAAGTTGCACAACTTTGGCTAATCCACCTGCACACGTCTGCAAAGCATTTAAGAATGTTTTCTACAACAAGCAACTGCATCTCCAACGGATTAATTCGCAGAAGGTCAACATAGATTACTTGGCCAGTGGTGTAAGAGAATATTGGAGAGAGAAAGTGCCTAAGCCACCTCCTAACACCGGGAGAACTTCTCCAACGGATCTATTTGGAAAGCAACGGTCATTTAATGATCTCGAGTATAAATAGAGTTGCATTCAAGCCTTTCCAACATACACACGCTGTGAAGACGAAAATCATTCAAGTCTCATATTTATTTCTTCGTTTTATTTGTGTAGTATCTTGTGATACATTGAGCTTCGATGTTTATCATATCTACTCTTAGAGAGAGTTTATTTACGTGTATATCATTCATTGTAACAATCTCAAGTCAGGTGACTTGGAGATTGGGAAAATCAGAATACAACTTGTAAGGGGGAGTGTGTCCTAGGTTGAGGAGCATCCTTCGTTTACGAGTGGATATCGATTGTAATCGAGTACAACTTGTAAGGGGAGTTAGTCGTAGGGAGAGGATAACTCTTGAGTACGAGTGTGTATCGATTGTTTACAATTACTGACTTGTAAGGGGAGTGAGTCCTAGGGAGAGGATCATCCCGAGTACGAGTGTGTAATTGTAATTGAGTGATAGTGGAAAATCCCGAGTGTTTCGGGACTGGACGTAGGTCTAAGAGTTGGATCGAACCAGTATAAATCCTTGTGTCCAGCTTCTTCTTCCCTCACTCTGTTTACCTCTATTTTTATAGCTTCAAAACAGAGCATTTACTGAAAAGTTTTAAAATACCCAATTCACCCCCCCTCTTGGGTATATAGCTCCACTTACATTTGGTATCAGAGCAAGGTCTTCTCAAAAGAGCTTAACATCTCGAGAAGGATCAGTATGGAAGGTATCTTGCCTGATGGAGCTTCTATCAACAGACCACCCAGCTTCAATGGAGAGCATTACTCCTTCTGGAAAGCAAAGTTCAAAGTTTTCGTCATGGCAACCGAGTATGGTCTCTGGAGAGTATTTGAAAGAGGAGATTATGAGCCATCAACCGTTGAAGATGGAGTTAGAGTTCCTAAGCTAGAAGAAGAATATGATGAGAATGACAAAAGAAATGTCACACTCAACAGCAAGGCTGTCCTTCTGCTTCAAAGTGCTCTAAGTCAACAAGAATACTTTCGTATTTGCACTCTATCTTCTGCAAAACATATGTGGGAGGCTCTGGAGATAGCTCATGAGGGAACAGCTGGAGTCAAGGAGAATCGAGTAAACACTCTCATGACTGAATATGATTTATTTCATATGAAGTCTGAAGAATCCATTGGTGAATTCCAGCTCAGGTTTACTCATTTGGTCAACCAACTTGCAGCCTTGGGCAAAGTCTATGATCAATCTGTCCAAGTGAGGAAAATTCTGAATATCCTTACTAAAGAATGGGAAGCCAAAGTCATAGCAATCGAGGAAGCCCGTGGAGAATCAATGCAATCAGTAGCTGCTCTATTTGGAAGCTTATCTGAATATGAAGGCAAGCTCAAATTCAAGAAGGGCTTAGATAAAATCAAAGATGATAGAAAGTTTGGTATTGTTTTGAATGCTGTGAAAGAGAAACCCAATGAGGAAGATGAAGATGATGAAGAGATGGCTATGCTTGTACGAAAATTCAAGAAATTCTATAAGAGAGATCAAGGCTCTAGAGACATATTTCGAGAAGAACTTCAAGCAACGAACAAGATCAAATCATTTGCTACGAGTGTGGAAAGCATGGTCATATCAAGCTCGAATGTCCTCGGTGAAAGTCAAGAAAAGGAGAGAAAGGAAAGATTCAACCACCTCAAGAAGAAAGCTTATATACGGGAGATGATTCTTCGGATGAAGAAAGTGATGAGGAAGGAGTAGCAAATGTTTGCCTAGTTGCTTTGAAGAACAACTCTGAAAATAACAACGAGGTAGATGTTTCGAACCTTCCTATGATGAATTATTTTCTGAATTCAATGAACTATATTCTGAATATAGAAAACTAGCAAAAGAGTTCATTGCATCCAAGAAGAAAATTAAATTGTTGGAAGAACAAGTTCAGAATGTTTCTTCTTCTGTTTCTGTTTCTGAAAACATTTCTGAAAATATTTCTGAAAACATTCCTGAAAATGATTGCGAAAAGATTTCAGAAAAGATTTGTGACAATTGCTGTGTTTTAGAGAAAAGAAATTTATATCTTACAAAAACTCTTGAGAAATTCACTAGCGGTAGTGAAATGCTCAAAGTGATTTTAAAACAAAGAAAAGGTTTACAAATGACAAATCGGGATTGGTTATAAACCTGATTTTGATAAGAAGAAAGGGAAGAAGAAACATGGACAAAAATCTTATATGAACTATTTTCGAAAATCTGTACATTCCTCTAACCCTTTTGCTCATTGCAACTCTTGCAATCGTAAAGGCCATGCTACTTCTTCATGTTTTCATAAAAAGGAAAGAAAGAGCAAGCCTGTAGGTAATTACCAATGGGTACCAAAGGGAACTTATGTTTTCCCTAAGGCTCAAACTAACCCAGAAGGACCCAAGCATAAATGGGTACCAAAATGTCCATCTGTTGGTTTGTTTGTACAGGTTGATTCTAAGAGAAATGGACATAAAGGGGTTAAGAATCAAAGAATCCCTTATGCACCGAAAAGGAGATCCTCTCAAGTATCAAATAGAAGATACTTGAAGCCTGTACCTTTTGTGAGAACTTTGCAGACACCTAAAAGACAATGGGTATGCAAAGCCAAGCCTCCAAGTACCTAAGTCAAGGGTACATGTCGGTAAAACCTCCTACTTTATTATCTAGAATATTTATTGAGGTTTTATACATTGGATTTTAGGAATGAACACTGCAAATCATTTTGAAATTATTTTTAAAATTCATTCATTAGTTTTTGCATTGTTCAAAAATTTAATTCATTATGCATACATGACATTTTGAAAAGAAAAATATATCTTTTATGCATAAAGTTATGGTTAATTCATTATGCTCAATTATCATAATCTGATTATATTCTTGGAGCATGTGAATTTTGTTCCTACAAGCTAACAATGATTGGATCCAAACAAGATTGGATACCAAGAGAGAAAAAGGTTGTATACAGCATTGTAGGATCAAGGAAAGCTTTCCAAAAGAGCATTTTTGACTCTTGAGGAAGCCGAAGAAGCAATGCTTGATGATGAATGTCAAAGCGAGAAGATATCTGCGCATCAATTCATCCCAAAGAAGCTTCAACAAGGACAAGAGGAAATTACGGTGATGTTTAATCTTACCCTATACTGTGCTTATGTGAAATACATATTTGGGTATTGAATACTTGTCCAATAATGCATTCCATTAAGCAATCAGTCATGTATGACTTTCAAAATGTTTTTCAGATTGCTAATGGATCACAAGTGAATCTGTGCATAATTTTCAAAGTTTAAGATTTCTGAAATGCACAATTCAAAAACATGTTTTTGAATCACAATTCATTCTGTGTTTGGAAAATACATTCCAATATGCATGTTTTGATTGCATTCAAATGATATTTCAAATTGGAATTTAATTCTTCATCATATTTAGTGAATGAATTGATTTTCTCGAGCATATCTTCAAAGATGAGTTTTCATATCACCAACATCTCAATTTTATAAAGCATTATCATGATTTAAAAGAATATTTGAGATATTGAAAACTATTTGCATAGTTTATGAAAATCTTATATCAATGACATAATTTCCTACATGAATGTTTTTACAAATTGTCATTGAAAAATGATTTTCTGGGTATCACTTATTTGCTCATCCATAAGTTCAGTGTTATGAATTAATTGGATAAGTTTATTTGTGATACACTCCATGCTTGGATGTAACATACTCATCTAGAAGCAATTCAGTTTTATAAGAAGAAAATTTGGGAATCATAAATCCCAATGAGTTGTAAATTGCCTCCACTTAATGTTAGTTATGTGTTTTGATGATTAATTGAATACTAACTTAAGCATTGGAGAATCTAGATGTGGTTTTATGCGGATGTTTATCTTGTTTAAATTCTTTGAAATCCTACGAAGTTTGTTTGTCGAGAAAAGCAAACTCAAGCCTATCCATGTTGAACTCGAGCCTGGTATTTTACATTCGAGTTTTTGTTGTCGAAGAGCGAAAACTCGAGTTTTGAGACAAAACTCGAGTTTTGGCCTTGTAATATCGGGGTCGAAAAATGAGCAAAGTTTTCAAACGAGATGAAAACTAGAGTTTTGGGGTGAAAACTTGAGTTTTGAACTCAGAAGGTCAAAGATTCTCATTACATCTTTGACGTCCAGGTTAGTACAAGCTTGTTGCAATTGAAAATTTTTGAAAACCTGATTGATTCTCTTTACTTCACTCTACCCTCGAGTCTACCCCTAAACTCTCTCATCCTCCTTAACGAGATTCTGAGTAAATGACCTCCAAACGTTGTGCATCCACCAAAACTCCAGAATCCGACCAAGAACAAATCCAATCCAATCCTCAACTTAATGAGAATTAATCTGGAAGAAGGATCAGATCAGTCAAAGAGCTCCTCCTCCTTCAAGGCCAGCCAAGATCAAAGATCGGCTACTCTCAAGGCCGAAGCTCGAATGCTCTTCCTCTTTCTCATGTTGGGAGATTAGTGACTGAGGTTACTAAAGGACATAGCAATGTGGTGGACATCCAGGAAGGATTCAGAGTTGAGCAAGAAGCACTCAAAAATCAGATTGGAGATCACACAGCTAGCATTTTGACTCTCTTGATCGCCATGATGAGCCTGAGTGATAAAATGGACAAACTTCTGCAAAATCAGTCTATGGGTGCTTCTGGTTCTGGTTTATATGCTTCTACTTCTGCTGAACCAAGCTCTGATAAGCCTAACATCATCTCTGAACCAACCATTACCTTTGAACTTGAGTCATCCATTCTTACCATCCATCTCAGCAACAGGATCTTATTCTTACACTTTCAAATATCCCAATTGATCCACCCTTGTTTGCTGATGACAAAGGGGGAGAAGAATGAGAAGGATCAATCAATGCTTTCGAAATTATATTGCATATTTTCTTTCGAAACTCTACTTAACATTCTGGTCTTTAATCTCTACTGAATGTTAAGCAGTATACATGCTTTAATGTTATATAATTTCTACTGCTATATGCTCATCTGAACTCTATGGATTAATGTTTAATGTTTATGAGTATATCAATAAGTTATTTTGTTATTTTGGTATCTGGTTATCATGACTGTTCTTAATTGATAAAATGATTTAACTAGTAATAAGATTTTTATTTGCTTTAACTTTGATGAAATGAATTGTGTTTATTAAAATATCAAAGTTTGCAAAAGTTTTGATCAAACTTGCTTTCTCATTGTTCAAATGATCAAATTCAATTTTTGAAAGCAATTGATTGTTTACAAGTGTTGTCATCATCAAAAAGGGGGAGAATGTTAGTTCTATATGTGTTTTGATGATGTTTTAACAATTGTAAACAAAATGAGAAGTTTTCTCTTGCAAAATCAAGAACTTTGTCATGTCAAGGGAAAACTCCGGTTTTGAAGTAAAACTCCGCTTTTGAGTTTGAAGTAAAACTTCGCTTTTGAGTTTTCCGAGAAAATCTCGAACAAAGCAAAACCGCGCCGAGTTTTCGTTAAAAACCGCCTTGAGTTTTCGGTTTTCATGAAAAACATGAAAACTCGAGTTTTGGGAGCAAAACTCGAGTTTTGGTTTGGCCGAGAGCCTTTGAATTTTCCAAGTCTCAAAACCTCCGAGTTTTCAAAGAGCACCGCCAGTTTTGAACTATTCAAAGAATTTCTCATATTTTGTGAAATAGTTCAAAACTCGAGTTTTGGGGTCAAAACTCGAGTTTTGATATGTTACTCGTGCACCTGATTTGCAACATATGAAAACCGCCGCTTTTGAGCCAAAACCTCCAGGTTTTCGGTTTTCTCGGGTTTTCATTAAGTTTTCATTGAACATATGAAAACTCGAGTTTTGGGAGCAAAACTCGAGTTTTGATCTCGCGAAGAGCACTCAAGTTTTCACAAATGCAAAACCGCCGGTTTTGAAGCAAAACCGCCGGTTTTGATATGTTCACGGAGTTTTGAGTTTTCATGCTTTAAGTGAAAACTCGAGTTTTGGAAGCAAAACTCGAGTTTCGAGCAACCCGAGGGCATCGGTATTTTCTTGATTTGAAAACCTCCGGTTGTGGATGAAAACCTCCGTTTTGATGTTTTGGACTAAAACTACATTTTCATATCAATAGTCCAAAACTCGAGTTTTGGTGAAAACTTCGAGTTTTGAGTTTTTCATCGAAAAACCTGGTTTGAAGCATAAATCACGATGTTGCTCTCGGAACAAGCAAACTCGAGTTTCGGTCGATTTTGAAATTTGATTTACACGATTTTTCAAATCATTCTTGTTTAATCTTAATATTTTCCAGGATTATTCTCTACTATTCTTAGCTATGTTTAATGACTTTATTAGTGAATTTCAGATGGTTTAGAGAATGATTTTGAAGTGATAAAGCAAAAAGCAAAAAGTGGTTGAGAACATTAAATGCACTGATCAGAAAGTTGCACAACTTTGGCTAATCCACCTGCACACATCTGCAAAGCATTTAAGAATGTTTTCTTCAACAAGCAACTGCATCTCCAACGGATTAATTCACAGAAGGTCAACACAGATTACTTGGCCAGCTGGTGTAAGAGAATATTGGAGAGAGAAAGTGCCTAAGCCACCTCCTAACACTGGGAGAACTTCTCCAACGGATCTATTTGGAAAGCAACAGTCATTTAATGATCTCTGAGTATAAATAGAGTTGCATTCAAGCCTTTCCAACAGACACACCTGTTGAAGACGAAAATCATTCAAGTCTCATATTTATTTCTTCAGTTTTATTTGTGTAGTATCTTGTGATACATTGAGCTTCAGTGCTTATCATATCTACTCTTAGAGAGAGTTTATTTCTGTGTATATCATTCATTGTAACAATCTCAAGTCGTGACTTGGAGATTGGGAAAATCGAATACAACTTGTAAGGGGAGTGTGTCCTAGGTTGAGGAGCATCCTTCGTTTACGTGGGTATCGATTGTAATCGAGTACAACTTGTAAGGGGGAGTTAGTCGTAGGGAGAGGATAACTCTTGAGTACGAGTGTGTATCGATTGTTTACAATTACAATTGTAAGGGGGAGTGAGTCCTAGGGAGAGGATCATCCCGAATACTGAGTGTGTAATTGTAATTGAGTGATAGTAGAAAATCCCGAGTGTTTACGGGACTGGACGTAGGTCTAAGAGTTGGACCGAACCAAGATAAATCCTTGTGTCCAGCTTCTTCTTCCTCACTCTGTTTACCTCTATTTTTATAGCTTCAAAACAGCATTTGAAAAGTTTTAAAATACCCAATTCACCCCCTCTTGGGTATATAGCTCCACTTACAATTTTTGATCTCATATATATAGATTAGTCATAGCAATTGGTGCTTTCATTGAGAGAAATCCATGGCTGATAATACCCATTTGAAGGAGCTACAAACAGAGGAGAAAAGAACCATCCAGTTTTTAGAAGATGCTAAAACTCGATTCACTCGTCTGGAGAGCTTCATGGAAGCTGTACTGTTAAAATTGGATAATCTGGACAAAAAGGCCGAAGACTCGTCGTTAGTGAAGACAGGATGATCATCGACCATCCCTAGCATGCAACAAGGGGTGTTTAACGCTCGCTTGAATCGTCAAGTGAAAATCGATTTTTCATGATTTGATGGAACGACGCCTTGCAATGGATTTTTAAGGCAGAGCAATACTTCAAATACTTCGAGATCCCAGATGCTAAACACCTGGTTATAGCCTCGGTACATTTTGACAGCGATACATTTCCTTGGTTTCAGATGTTAGATCGAGCAAACTAAGTCCCTCACTGGACTGCTGTAGTTCAGGCGATTGAAGAACAATATGAACCATCCCAATTTGATTGTGCTAGATCACATCTTTTCAAATTGGTCCAACTAAGTAAACCGGAGGAGTATAATAGCCAGTTCATGATGCTAGCAAATTGGACCAAAGAGCTTCCCGAAGCTGTTATTCTAGATTGTTATTTGGGGGGATTAAAAGAAGACTTATGACGAAACGTCCTAGTGCAAAAACCAAGCTCTGTTTTGCAAGCAATGATAGTCACACGATTATTTGCAGAAGTCACAGACTGGGATAAATCGATGAAGGGCCATGGACTCAGTTAATTCAGTGGCGCCAATACAACCAGTAAGGGATACTTTGCATCACCACATAACGCCGGAGGATCATCGACTATGATGAGCAGCGGCGAAAAGATTAACCTCCCTCCGCTATTACCAACTCTGATACGATTGCCTTGAAGAGGATGACACCAACCAAGATGTAGATTCGATGAGAGAAAGGATTGTGTTATACTTGTGATGAAAAGTTTTCTCACAATCACCGTTGCCCCAAGAAACAACTAATGATGATGGTGGGGGATGATGATCCGGAAGAATGGGTGGAACCAGAGCTTGAAGACAGTTCGATAGATGGCACTCTACATCATTTATCGTTGCGAACTACCAAGGGAATACATGGTGCTGCAACTATCAGGTTCAATGGCTACATACTGGGCACGAAAATCAAAATTCTTCTCGATGGTGGGAGTTCAGATAATTTTATTCATCCTCACATTGTTCAACATTTGAAATTGCCTGTGAGGTATACGAAGGAAGTTAGGATTTTAGGAGGTATTGGTTAAACAATGCGTACAAACAGGTCAGTAATGTCACTATTCAAATATGTGGGTACACATTATCATTAACCATGCTAGTTTTACCTATTGCTATAGTAGATATGGTGATTAGAGCCGGTTGGTTGGAGACATTGGGACCTCATGTCGTAGATGAAAGTGGAGCTATATACCCAAGAGGGGGGTGAATTGGGTATTTTAAAACTTTTGAAAAACTGCTTTATTTTTAGACAACAAAAACAGAGATGAACGAGTAAAGGGAAGAATAGGCGAACACGAGAATTATATCTTGGTTCGGTCTTAACAACTTGACCTACATCCAGGTCCCGGACTCTGGGGTTTTTCACTATCATAAAGATTACACACTCTGTACTTAAAGAGTAGTTCTCTCTCTAGAACTCACTCCCCCTTACAAGTTGTAATCAATGAACTCCCAAATCACCAAGTCCCCTTGACTTGTGATTCTTCTCAATAAATGAATTACGAGATAAAAGCTCTCTCTAAGAGTGGATAATAATAAACACCGAAGCTTATAATGTCAAAAGACAAAATACAAGTGAAAACAAAGGTAGTTGAAGAACTTGAATGCTTGTTCGTTTTCAGATGTAGTAGTTATTGAGAAGAAATGAATGCAACTCTATTTATAGCCAGATAGCATTAATAGACCGTTGCATTGATATAAGACCGTTGAAGATGTTCTGCAGAAGCTGTAAGTTGCTTAGGTCTTCTTCTCTCTCTAAAACTCACTTAATCCAGCTGGCTGGATGGTCAGAGTTGACTCTGCCAAATCAATCCGTTGGAGAAGATGTTGCTAGATGTAGAAATCATTCTTTAATGCTTTGCAACCGTGTGCAGATGGATAACCAAAAAGATGCAAGTTTCTGGGTTGAGCATTTAATGTTCTGACATCACTTTTGCTTTTGCTTTAAACCTTCAGTAAACCTTCCTTAATCTGTCTGAAACTCACCAAAAAGATGGTTAAACATATCTAGTACTAATAGAGTTTAATCATGGAAAGCATTGAGATCAAACACGAAGGCATAGCAAAATCGTTACATTCGATTTTCAGGCAACGTCCAGAAACATGGAGGTTTGTTCACAAACCTCGAGGTTTGGTCATTTAAGGTTGAAAACAATTTAAGACCAAAACCTCAAACTTGGAGGTTTATCATAAAACCTGGAGGTTTCACATGATGCAATCACGAAGGTTTCTCGGGCTTACTCCAAACCTCGAGGTTTTCTTAGAAACCTCGAGGTTTCACATCGTGTGTGAAACCCAGCAGAGACATGACGAAAGCAAACCTGGAGGTTTCTCAAGGAACCTCGAGGTTTTAGAATGAGTGAAAGTTCATTTGCTCTCTGGAACTCACAAACCTCGAGGTTTGTAACAATACTCGAGGTTTTTCCCAAATGACAAAGTTCTTTGTTTTGACCCAAAACACAAACCGGAGGTTTCTATGGAAACCTCGAGGTTTTCAAACACATTGAAAACCATTAGCTCTCGGAAGCCGAAACACGGAGGTTTTGTCAATACTCGAGGTTTTACATTTAATTTCAAATTTTCAGTTTGGCGCCAAGGCATAACCTCGAGGTTTTGATGTAAACCTCGAGGTTTCACAACTTGGTGTGAAACTGAGTTTTCTCTGGAAGTCCAAAACCTCGATGTTTCTTAATAAACCTCGAGGTTTCACATATTTTTATGAAACCCAAGTTTTGCAAGTTTAAACATAGAACCTCGATGCTTCCTTTGTAAGGCCAAACCTCGAGGTTTCTGGGAAAACCTCGAGGTTTGCTCTCACTCAGGATTTTCCAACTTCTGAGAGCAAATCCTCATTCTTTGTTCACAATTGTTGGCAATCATCAAAACCTTTTAGAGAACCAACAGTAGATCATAGTACATCTGCGATTAAGTTCCTTAAGGATGGGCAATGGATCACTCTTAAGGTTTTTAGAGGTAGTACCACGATGTAGAGCCAGTACCATCATTTAATGAGGGTCTATAATACCCATGTGTGTGCCGATTTCTTCCTTCTAGATCCTGTAATACCATCAATACTGAAGACAATTGGGGACATGCATTCTGACTTGTGTGAGCTATTATAGCAATTTGCCACTGTATTTGAGAAGCCATAGGGGTTAGCTCCCCCGGAGGGGCCACGAACATGCCATCAAGCCGGTGCCCAAAACCGCTCGGGTGAAGGTGAGACCATACAAGTACCCGGTGAGTCAGAAAACTGAGATCGAGAAGATAGTGGACAAACTCCTCAGTGAGAGGTTAATTCAACCCAGTGTGAGCCCTTTTTCAGCACCAGTGATCTTAGTCAAGAAGAAGGATGGCACTTGGAGGTTTTGCATTGATTATCGAGCACTGAATGTCATCACGGTGAAGGATGCGTTTCCCATGCCCACGGTGGATGAACTACTCAATGAATTATATGGGTTCGTGTTCTATTCGAAGCTTGATCTTCGATCCGGCTATCATCAAATTCTAATGCGAGAGACTGACAGAGCAAAAAAACATTTTGAACACACCATGGACATTACGAATGGCATGCAATGCCCTTCGGCCTCACTAATGTGCCAGTGACTTTTTAGGCATTGATGAACACTATATTCCAGCGCTTCCTTTGCAAGTTTGTGTTAATTTTCTTTGATGATATATTGATTTACAGTGCTTCTTGGGATGCATACTTAGAGCATATCAAGGTCGTTCTGGGAACCTTGGCAGAGCATCGTCTATTTGCCAAAATGTCAAAGTACGCGTTCAGTCAATGCCAGATAAAGTACCTGGGTCATGTTGTTGTTGGAAATTATGCCCTAAGGGCCAATCATTGTACTTTAAACATTATTTTTATTTAATTCTTCATTTTATTATCATATCATTTGCATGTTTATTATGATGACTGTATCCTTGGATGTATCATAAAGATTGTCCTAAATGTCCCTAGTCAGTCATCTATATGCGGGAGCAAAGATGAAATAAGACCAGCATGACTTTGATAAGGTATGGAAATACAAATCAAAGTCTTAGGAACCTCGGCAAAAATACAGTTGTTAGCTAGGTAAGTCTTAAACTTCCTCCAGCGATCAGCACAATACGACAATGTCATGTCTTTCAACTTCTGACTGTCAGGAACAGTGTATGTAAGTTGAAAAGTGTCAAAGTTCCTTTACTGTGGCATCGTCGACATTTTTCCACTCATCTATCAAGATGCTAACCTTGCTGCGTGCTAGAAAGCCGACAAAACTATTATATTTGTTTTTATTAGGACCGATAGGAGCCAAATTTTCATCAACCTGAATCTCGACCTTTGACCTAAAAGTCCAACTTAGGGATACATCTTTCATTCGTGTGCTCTTCTACCATGGCGTGCAGGGCGATTACGAGGCTCATTGTGAGATGAAGAGGGTTCGTTCTGACTCACACCAAAAATTGGCGTTGCATGAATAGGACTAGAATCATTTTCTCCTTCATTTTCAAGAAAGGAAGAGAGGTTGAGAGAGGTGGTGTGAAAGAGGAATGCCTGAGAAAATGTGAGAGTAACAGATGATGGTGGTGGTGGGCAAGGAAGAAAGGTAATGCAACAGGAAGAGAGGTTTTGCAACAAGAACAGGGTTTCAAACTTCAAAGAGAGCAACGTAAAGTATGGTTTCGCGTGAAGAAGAATATATTTGGCACTTTAGTTTTAAGACTGGATGTATAAAAAGACGGTCTTGAAAGCTAATCTTTAAGATCGGTCCTTATAAAACTACAGTCTTAAAAGTAATTAATTTTTTATTTAATATTTTTCAATATTTAGTACCGGTCACAATTTATGTCCAAATTAAAAGTTTTAGACCTTTATATTTAAAATTTTCCTTATATTTTTGAACCGCATAAAATATAAGTCCAGTTGTATGAGATTTCTTTAAAAAGTAATTGATATTTCAATTTTTTTTGATAATATTTTTAAGACCGGTTGTTTTGTTTACCATTCGAATAATATATTTAAGACCTATTAATAAAGGATCCAGTCCAAGCAATTATTTATATTTACAAAACTGTCATCGGTCATACTTTTAACATTGGTACGTCAATGCCGGTCTAAACTGGCTTTTGAATTTTTTTAAAATATAAGTATTCATTATATAATATTTTATTATGGCCAATAATTTGGTCTAATTACCTTGTTTTTTTGCTTTTACATTTTTCCCTCATCTTTGTCTTTCTCCATATGCCACGACCACTGCACAAGTTCAGTCCTTCTGACTCCTTCACACTTCCAGTTCCAGACTTCCTCTTCTTCCTCCATGTGACCACATCTTGCTCTGCTCTGACTCTGAGTTGCTCTCCTCAACTCTACCCTCAGTCTCCCTCTTCCATCGAGTCGGCGAGTCTCCGACGACCATCTAACCAGGTGACCGGCGATCATCGTCCGACCTGCATCATCATCAATTGCTTTGGGCTCGGCTTTTCAGACTTAGGTATTTTTTCCCTCTCTATGACTCTATTCCTCTTCAATCGAAGCTCAGATTTCTACAATTTGTGTGTTTGTTTTAGAATTTATAAATGATAGTTGCTTGTTAAGAAGCTGAATAGCTGATGAGTGATTCATTTTTAATTTATTTTCATTTTCATATCTGTTAGGAAGATGAATAGCTGGCTTTGTGTTTATTTATTTCAGCGATATATGCGATTTTTGGGCCCTATTGTCCTTGTTATTTTGAATGGTGTTGTGTTTGCAATGCGAATTAAATAAACGTTTTTTTATTTAATTTCATTTGCAATGGCCTTGTTATTTTGTGTTTGAATGGTGTTGTGTTTATGAAACTTCCATATGTTGATATGCATGATCTGGATCATTAGTTAGTGCAAAACTGCTGGTAGTTGTATATTTCATGGGCATATTGGAGAAAGGAAACCACATTTTTTCTCCTAAATTTGGCAAATGATCATATGGTTTTAAATTTTGGTATGAGGTAGATGGAATGTAGTATAGTTCATGTTTATTTTTTGGCCCTGGCTAAAAAAGTTTCCTGGTTCTGCCACTGTATGTGATTGTTCGTACTAAAGGAATTAGAAGAACATGTGGTGTAGAAGAAGCACCGTCATGACACCCGCAATAAACTATCATGTGTCACATCTCTACCGGCCTCGCCCTTTCAGGTAGCAGGATTCCTATTTTTAGTTACCTTTCTTTGATTATTAAGTCCATTTACTTATAAGTCAAAGCATTAACATCAGAGCACAGGACCGGTTTGGACTACCTACTATACTTGTAAAAGTAAATGCAACAGAAAATAAAAGTCCTCGAAGGGTTAAGGGTACAGTTATCCAAGATAAATACCAAAATAATATATACAGTCATCCAAAAGGTAAAGTACAAAAATGATAGGGTGTCTACTATTCTTCACTGCATCGTCAGGCCCTACCTTTCCAAAAAGGACCTTCTCTGTCAAGCATGCTCCCCTACAGCCACAGAAGCGTCTGGAGTCCCATAGTGGCCCCCAAAGTAATCGTCAATACCCAAGTACTAAATGTGTAGAGTGTATAAATGTAACCATGTCAGATATAAAAATACAGGTAATATGCCAATCATACCGCATATGCAAACCAGAAACATATACATCACCGACTACCACGTGCCGCCAGGCTGCCTTACCAAGGTAAGCCCTGGACTTACCCGAGTCACAACCCGTAGAGCCGCCTGCACTAGGACAGCCCTGGACCTATCAACCCGCACAGCCGCCAATTAAGGCCATCCTCGGACTGATCAGCCTCAGTTCTAGGATGTTTGGCACCAATATAGAAACATACACAGATGGAAAAGCAAACATACTACAAAACACATAAAGATATCTGAGTAAAGAGGTTACTACCTGATGGGGTATTTACCGTCTTAATGTTTTAATGGGCCCATTAGCTCTCCCAAGTATGGTTTGACCCTAAATAACATCAAAAGACTTTATTTTAGTATTTTCCAAAAATACCCTTACATAATTTCTCAAAACCGAGCCCTTTATTAATTTTTCAGAAAAATTCAGTGAGTGGCCCATCTTCCAAGATTTTTAATAAATTCCAAAAATTATATTAGTATGAAAGCAGTGCCATCTGAACCATTAAGATGTCTATTATTCAAGAAAAATCATTCCGGAGACCAAAAGTACACATCTTTTGGCGTGTACCCCAATTTCTACACTCTAGTTAGAATTACTTTTGATGCATTCTAGACCAACTTTATCAATTTATTTCTCATCGAAGAAAACTTCAAAAGACAAAAAATTATACATCACGGTGAACCTTAGGATGTCTAATTCCTTCCTGTAAAATTGTAGCTTAATCCAAGTTCATTTACTATTTTTAAAACTTCGTTTGAAGCTTCGTTGCCCAGATTTTCCGAAACTAGCAACAAGCTTGCTTTTAGGATTTTCGGTGTTTTTGAGTTTGGAAACTTGAACCATAGCTTAAACCATTAAAAATAAAGTTTTGAACACTTTGAGACCATAAAAAACACCAAAATCAGATTGTAACACCAAGCCCTAACCCTTTGAACGAAAATCTTAAGTTTAAGTTTCAAAGGTTCGAGTTTTCGGTGTTTACTTGAATTCGGAGTTCGGCTTAGTTAATCTTTCTCTCCTCTCTGAAAATTTCGTGCCTTATGGTTAAGAAAGAGAGGTTTATATCCTTTTAAAATGATTAAAACAATCCAAGCGTTTGAAATAACTAGTGTAAATTCTTGTCCTGTAATTAATGAATTTGATCTCGCCTTTTTGACTTAATTCCCAAGAAAATCCAGAAGTCTCTAGGGGCGGGACATGTGACGCATCCCCTCCTTTTATTCAGATTTTTATCTTTCAAATGGTGAAAAGTACCTACTTTGGCCCGAAATTTATGAAAATTACCAGTTTTGGGCCGGAACTTCTTTATTATTCTTTTCTTTTTCCCCAAGCTCTCTAGATGATTCCTAGGGCTAGGTGGTGCCATATTGGGCCCACAAATCAGATCTCTTGATTTTTATTTTATTTTTTCCCAATTTATCATATGTATCCCTTTTTATCCGAATGTGGGACCCATACTTTGACTTTTGGACTGATTTTGCTTTTCTTTTCTCCCAAGTAAATTTTTAATAATTATAAGGGCTAGGTGGCGCCATTTGGTCCCCACCAAATCTGCCCTCATGCTTTTCTTCTATCATTTGGGCCCCGCTAGTTAATAGGGTGCTTTCTTTTGTACTTTTCTTCAACTTTTCAGATATTTTCTCTTGTTTGGACATACATATGTGACGCCACTCTGCTCTCCCATATGGCCCCACATTTGTCTCATTCAATCCAAAAAGGAGCCCCTAATTGGTCCTTATCGGTCCCCTTTTTACCAGTTAACATCCTGTAGGACCCCTATCTTGTGTTTGGGCCTGAGTATGGATAAAATCATCTGATTTTTCTTTCTCACTCCTGGGTGGATGAATTTGATGACACAAGGGGCAAGGATTTGACTATTTTTCCCTTACGTTTCCACTTTTACCCTTGAAAGTGGAGCTTAATCACCAAGAGGGGGTGAATTGGGGATTTTAAAACTTTTCCAAAATGCTCTGTTTTGAACAATAAAAACATAGATGAACAGAGTGTAGAAAAGAACAGCAAGACACAAGAATTTATACTGGTTCGGTCCAACCTCTTGACCTACGTCCAGTCCCCAGACTCCTGAGTTTTTCACTATCACAATTGATTACACACTATGTACTCAAGAGTAATTCTCTCACTAGAACTTACTCCCCCTTACAAGTTGCAATCAATAAACCCAATCACCAAGTCCCCTGACTTGTGATTCTTACAATAAATGATTTACAATAAATGAACTCTCTCTAAGAGTGAATAAATATGAACACGGAAGTACATAATGTATCAACAGATACTTTGCTCAAGAAAACTTAAAGAGTAGTTGATAGCTTTGATGATTTTCATTCTCTACCAGATTGGTTATTGAGAAGAATTGAATGCTGCTCTATTTAGACTAAGAGAGCATTAAATGACCGTTGTAATCTTCAATATAACCATTGCCTTCATTAGACAAAGATTAGGTTAAGCTTTTGTCTTCTTCTCTCTCTATTTTTTACTTAATCCAGTTGTATAGAAGTTCAAGTTGACTTCTTGAATATTAATCCGTTGGAATAGCAGCTCTTTGGATGTGGAAAGCGAACATTAATCCTTTGCAAGCGTGTGCATAAGGATTACCCAAAAGTATGCAAGTTTTCGAACTTTGCATTTAATGTGCTGACATCACTTTTTGCTTTTGTCAAACCTTCATTTAATATCCTTTAAATCATCTGAAACTCACTAACAAAGTGGTTAAACATAGCTAGGAATATTAATGAATGATGGTATGAAGTATTTAGATCAAACAAAAAGGTTTTACAAATTCGTCATATTTGAATTTCGAGACTGTGATGCAAACTCGAGTTTGTTCTCCTAAACTCGAGTTTTCAATCATGTGCACTTAAGCAAGACTCGAGTTTTCATAACCAAAACTCGAGTTTCCTCCTTCCAGAGAGGAAAGTCGCGATTTAAGCTTTGAAACACACTTTTGAGTGAAACTCAAAACTCGAGTTTCAAATCAAAACTCAAGTTTTGGACTTTTAACATGAAACGTGAATTTTAGTCCAAAACTTAAAACTGAAGTTTTCATCCAAGACTCAAGTTTCCAAATCATTGAAAGATTGCAATGCTCTCGGGTTGGCCAAAACTCGAGTTTCTAAAACAAAGCTGGAGTTTTTATTTAAGTATGAAATGAAAGTGGAGCCTAAATACCCAAGAGGGGGGTGAATTGGGTATTCTTAAAATTCTAAGAACAAGGTCTGTTTTGGACAAGTGAAAACAGAGTATATTAGAGGAGAAGGGTAATGAAAGCTTGCACAAGAGAAATTATCCTGGTTCGGTCTTATCCTTGACCTACATCCAGTCCCAAAGCCATACTTGGGATTTTCAATCCACTAAAATTCAACAATTGATTACAAACTACGTACTCGAGTAGTTCTCTCACTAGAACTCACTCCCCCTTACAAGTTGCAATCAATACACCCAACCACCAAGTCCCCCGACTTGTGGTTATCTCAATCAATGAATGATTCACGAAATAACTCTCTTACTGAGCGATAAGATGAACACGAAGTACAAGTATCAAATTGATACAATACAGAAAGAAGCTGAACACAATAAATGATACTTAATAAATTTTCGCTCTTAGTAGGTGTATCAGCTTGAGAAGAAGTTAATGCACTCTATTTATAGGTAGAGAACATTAAATGACCGTTGCTTGATGAATCCAATCGTTGTAGGTGATTAGCTTAAGGTCTGGTCATCTTCTCTCTCTAAACTTCGCTAATCCAGTGTTAATTTGATCTGGTGTGATTCTCTCGAGAATTTGCCCGTTGGAGATTACCTTGCTTGTTGTAGTAAGCATTCTTTAACGTTTAGAAGGCGTGCTCGAGATGAATTAGCTAAAAGTAGGTTGATTTGCGAGGTGCATTAAATGCACCGTACTCTTTTTGCTTTATGGCTTTGACCTTCAATAATCTTCATCGATCTTATCGAAATTCACTCAACAAACTTGTTAAACATAGCTAGGAATATGATTGAATGAATTATGGAAGCAATAAGATCAAACAACAATGATTTGCAAATTCGTATAATTCAAAAAATCAGTTTTTACCGTTGTATACTACGGTATGTTCATGCTTACTCAAGTATGGCATTTGTATACAAGTGTCCATACTTGCAAGATCCAATGGGATACTCGAGTATGCACCTTTCTGAGGCAAACCAACGTGTCTTGTGTTTGAAAGACAAAACCTATACTGGAGTATGCACTCCTTTACTGCAGTATTGACTTAGCTTGAAAAATCCTTTTGCTCTCTGGAAGTCTAATACTCGAGTTTGGCTACCCATACCGCAAAGATTGACTCGGTTTGAAAAATCCTTTTGCTCTCTCGGAAGTCCAATACTCGCGGTATGGCTACCCATACCGCGGTATTGACTTAGTTTGGAAAACTTGGTTGCTTTCGGAAGTCCAATATCATGCGGTATGGCTACCCATACTTGCGGTATTGACTTAGTTTGAAAAACTTGGTTGCTCTCTGGAAGTCCAATACTTGGTTGCTTTCTCGGAAGTCCAATATCATGCGGTATGGCTACCCATACTGCGGTATTGACTTAGTTTGAAAAACTTGGTTGCTCTCGGAAGGCCTTTACTCGAGTAAGCAAACCTATACCGCGGTATTGACTTAACTTGAAGAACTTGGTTGCTCTCTGGATGTCCAATACTCCAAGAAGCAAACCTATACTTTGCATTGACTTAACTTGAAGAACTTGGTTGCTCTCTGGATGTCCAATACTCCAAAGTAAGCAAACCTATACTTTGCATATTGACTTAACTTGAAGAACTTGGTTGCTCTCTAGATGTCCAATACTCCAAGAAGCAAACCTATACTTTAAAGGTATGCAACTATCGAATGTTTTTAAACTGACTTTGCAAACTTCAAAACATGTTTTATATTTGTTGTTAATCATCAAAACATATTGAGAACTAACATGAAAACATTGAGAAATCTGAGCCATGTCAAAACTTCAGCTTTCTATGAAGATTCAAGTTTTCAAAACCGAGTAAAAACTTGAAAACTCTTCCGCCAAGGGAAAACTCGAGTTTCCAAAATCAAAACTTGAGTTTTCTCACAACTAGGAGAAAACTTAGAAAGTTCATGGCAAGGTGAAATCCTAGAGTTTTAAGTTGAAACTAAGTTTGCAAATGTTCAAAATGTTAGAGACTCTATGTATGGCCAAAACTCGAGTTTACATACCAAGACTCGATTCTAATAGTCATAGCAGCCAGAGCAGCATCGACAATCTCCTTACTCTGGATCCAAATTCAGCTAGCAGTGAAGACTGGGCAGGAGCAGATTGAGCCTCTTGACTAAGTAACTCTTGTCTGAGATCTTGAAGGTGCCCGAGATTGACCAGAGCCTTCTTCCTCAAGGTTAATCTTCATGTAATTGAGCTGGCTCTTCCCAAATGCAGCTGGTTTCTTGATGGAATCTGGAGGACCCAAATACCATATCTTGTGGTAGAACAAAATTACTGAAACCAGTGATGGGAATGGAATGTGTGAGGGTCTTCTGGATGCGAATTTGAACTTGATCATCTCCTGGAATATCCAGTGACCAAGGTTGAATGGTGTCTTCTTCACAAGAGTAGCAAACACTGGATAGTCCTTTTGAGTGAAGTGATTGAAGTTACCACCCTTTTGTATAAAATTGCGCGAATAGATATACCAAAGTATTCTATTGATAGAAGGCATTGACACTGGTTTAAATGAGAGCATGTGAGATTGGTCTTCTGGAAATGGCTTATTGGGACAAAGAAGCTGGAAAATTTCTTGATTACTGAGATCTATTGTGGGAACAGGAGGTGGATTGGCTATTTTGAGAATAGTGTTGATAAGAGAAGCTGATAAGGTGAATTTGACGCCTTTGACTGTAGTGATGACTCTCTCTTCAACCAAATTTCCCTTAGAGTCTAGAACATTATCAGACACCATGTTAAAATAGAAGACTTCGACAATGTTCGGGGAGTAGGAAGCTGAAATAGAAAAGAAAGACTCAGTCTTTCAGCCAAGGTGAGAGATCTAGACTATGTTCATCTTTAAGCTTGGCTAAATCTACTGATACAGAAGGACAGAAGGCTTTGTTGAGAAAGAATTCCTTGAACCTGTCAACAATCCCATTTGTCATAGTGGTGGCAACAGATGAAAATCCTTCCGGAGAGCGGAGCGTAATTGTAGATTTCCTCAAGTGCATTTGACACAGCCGAGGGTTCTTTCTCAGGTTCTTGAGTAGCAGAGGAAGGCTTGGATGAGGCTTGTCCTTTCTCAGTGGTAAAGGTAACTTTTGACCTCTTTGCTTTAAGTGGCTTAGGGACTTCGTCGCCTTCTTCTTCCCCTTCCCTTCGAGTCTTTGGGTCTTGTTCATGACGCTTCTTCGAACGAATTTTTGAGGATTCAGTGAAGGAAACCCCTTTTGCTTTGGGCGAAGAAGCAACAGCTTCCTTTTGATTCTTCGATTGAGGTGAGTCCTTCAATTTAGGAGAAGAAAAGGGAATATTATTTCTAAAACCTCTGATCGATCGATCCACTCCGTGGTGAAAGCGATTAGGAGCCGTTTTTATCCTTATAGGTTGTTCGAGAGGAGTATTCGTAGAGGAGGGTTTGGATTCAGGGTTTGTTCCTTCGTGGGTTGGCTTTGGAGGACGATTAGAGGCCATCTCTAGGGTTTGAGAGAGGGATTTGATCAAGAGTGCAGAGAATTAGAGAGATGAGAGAAAAGTCACTTAGGGAAAACTTGAGTTTTGAAGAACTTGAATAGTAATCCATATAAATAGACACGACGAAACTCGAGTTTTACATACAAAACTCGAGTTTTGATGAATGTTACCAACCTAGACTTCAAAGGTGTAAGGTGAACCTTTGATCTTTCACGACCAAAACTCGAGTTTCCACTTACCAAACTCGAGTTTTCATCATCTTCCAAAACTTGGTTGCTCCCTGTTTGATGGAAACTCAAGTTTCCAACTTACAAACTCGAGTTTTCAGCTACTTCAAAAATCAAGGTTGCTCTCTAACCCCGATGGTTCTTGACAAAACTCGAGTTTTGTTTCCAAAACTCGAGTTTGCTCTCCTCGATAGCAAACTTCAGAATTTTAAATATCCTGCATTAAACATAGCTAGATACTCTCATGCTTAAGTTAGTAACTATCAATTATCAAAACCATAACTAACATTGAGTGAGAAACACTTACAATTTATTGGGATTTACCATTCCCAATTCTCTTCTTATGAAATTGAATTGCTCCTTAACCAATGGTTTGGTGAAGATGTCAGCAAGTTGAAGATGTGTTGGGATGAACATGACTTTGACATCCTTCTTTTGAACATGATCCCTTATGAAATGATGCCTCACATCAATATGCTTGGTCCGTGTATGTTGCACTGGATTCTTGGCCAAGCTTATTGTGCTTGTGTTGTCACACAATATTGGGATCTCCTTCAGGTTGATTCCCAAGTCTGATAGTTGTTGCTTGAGCCATAGCACTTGAGCACAACAACTTGAGGCAGCTACATATTCAGCTTTAGTAGAAGACACATCCACACTGGTTTGCTTCTTGTTCACATTGGCCACTTGTGCTCTTTCTATCTGTCTTGTACCCAACATGATCTGAATCTGAATATGCTACCAAATGTTCAGGTTGACCTTTGGGAACCACAAACTAAGAGTCTTTGTGTCAGCAAGGTATCTGAAGATTCTTTTCACAATCTCAGCATGAGACTCCTTGGGAGCAGACTGAAACCTTGCACACATCCCCACACTAAATTGGATGTCAGGACGACTTGTAGTAAGATAGAGCAATGATCCAATCATCCCTCTGTATTTTGTAATATTAAAGTCCTTTCCCTTTTCATCCGCATCCAATGAAGCAGTAGAACTCATTGGAGTGTCAGCTCTATTGCATTGATACATCCCAAACTTCTCCAGCAGATCATTGAGATACTTGGTTTGAGAAATGAAGATTCCATCCTTCTTTTGCTTGATTTGCAGACCAAGGAAATAGTTGAGTTCTCCCATCATGGACATCTCAAACTCTCCCTGCATATTCTTAGCAAACTCTTCACACAAAGCATCATTAGAAACACCAAATATAATATCATCAACATATATTTGGACAACTAAAATTTCACCAAGCTTATTACTCTTTATGAAGAGAGTTGTATCTGATTTTCCTCTAATAAATCTTTGATCAAGAAGGAATTTGCTTAATCGCTCATACCAAGCTCTAGGAGCTTGCTTTAGGCCATAAAGGGCTTTCTTGAGACAATAAACATGATCTGGATGATGTTCATTTTGAAAACCAGGAGGTTGTTCAACATAAAATTTCTCTTGAATAAAACCATTCGAAATGCACTTTTGACATCCATCGATAGAGCTTGAATTCTTTAACACAAGCAAAGGCTAGAGAACTCTTATGGCTTCCAATCTTGCCGATGGAGCATAAGTTTCTTCATAATCAATTCCTTCTTCTTGATTATAGCCTTTAGCAACCAATCTTGCCTTGTTACGGACAATGATTGCGACTCATCTTGTTTGTTCTTGAATACCCATTTAGTGCCAATGAGTGGATGGTCCTTAGGTCTAGGTGCCAAATCTCAAAGCTGATTTCTATCAAATTGATGTAACTCCTCTTACATTTCTATCACCCAATCATTGTCTGAGAGGGCTTCATCAATCTTAGAGGGTTCAATATCAGAAATAAAAGCAGAGAAAGTTACTTAATTTAAAGTACTATTTCTGGTCCTCACTCCTTGATTTACGTCACCTATCACTAGGTCCAAAGGATGATTCCTAATGAACTTCCAAGCTCTAGGCTGAGATTGATTAGGATTTTCTAAATTGTTTTGAGGATAAGCTTCAAAAACATCTTTAGGATTTTCAATAGAGGCGGGAGTAGTTTTCGAAAAGAATTGATTTTTGTAAACATTTTCCTCATCATCATCCAAGGATTTATCAATTTTGGATTCACAGAATACAACATGCATAGACTATTCAACAATACGAGTACGAGTATTAAATACTCTATAAGCTTTACTCCTATTTGAATAACCCAAAAATATACCTTCATCTGCCTTGGGATCAAAATTTTCCAAGTTATCCTTACCATTGTTGTGGATGAAACACTTACATCCAAACACATGCAGATCACCCAGATTTGGCTTTCTTCCTTTGTACAGCTCATAGGGAGTCTTGTTCAACTTCTTCCGGAGGTAAGCCCGATTAGAGATGTAGCAAGTGGTGCTCATTGCATCAGCCCAAAACACTTCAGAAGTGTTGTTCTCATTCAGCATAGCTCTTGCCATCTCAGTGAGGACTCGATTCTTTCTCTCCACAACACCATTTTATTAAGGAGTCCTCGGGGCTAAGAAGTTGTGGTCAATCCCCATGTTGTCACAAAACTCAGCAAATGCATAGTTCTCGAATTCTCCTCCATGATCAGTCCAAATTCCTGAAATAGAGAAACCTTTCTCATTTTGTACCTTCTTGGCAAAAACAACAAACTGATCAAATGTTTCATCTTTAGAGGATAAAAATATAGTCCAAACAAATCTAGAAAAATCATCAACTATGACCAAGGTATAAAGATTGCCACCAAGGATTTTTACTCTAGCTGGTCCAACTAGATCCATATGAAGTAGTTGCAGAGGTCTATTAGTTGAAACTTCATTTTTAGATTTGAAGGAAGATTTGGTTTGTTTTCCTTTTTGACAAGCACACAAATCATGTCATTTTTAGAACGAAGTTTAGAAACACCAATTACCAAATCCTTTTTGAGTAATGTGTCAAGTTGAATCATATTGATATGAGCTATCGCTTGTGCCATAGCCAACTTTCATCCAAATTACTAACAAAACATTTTTCAGAGATAGAACCATTACTAGAGAGGTTAAGTGTATAACAATTGTCATCTCTAGGGGCTCTAAATAAAGCTTTTGATTTTATATTTTCCAAAGGGAGAATATCCTTACTCACAATCAAGCATTCCTCAGAATCGAAGATAACTAGGTTACCTTTATCGCCGCTTTGGCTTACACCGAGGAGATTGTGGCAAAGTCCTTCTACAAGGTAGACATCTTTGATTTGTGGTCCTTCCTTGTTGCCAATTTCACCAATTCCAGCAATCTTTCCAGATTGGTCTCCACCAAAGGTCACCTTGCCACCATCCTTAGGCTTAATTGAAGCAAATTTGGATTGGTCTCCTATCATGTGCCTAGAGTATCCACTATCAATGTACCACTTGTTGGATTTTGATGCTCTTAGACATACCTTCAAGACACAGTAGATCAAGTCTTAGGTACCCATCTTTTCTTGGGTCCTCTGGGGTTAGGAACCTTGTAAGATCCCATAAACACCCATTGATAGTTCCCTATAGGTTTACTTCTTCTTTCCTTTTTATGAAAACAGGAAGAAGTAGTATGACCTTTACGATTGCAATAATTACAATGAGCAAAAGGATTTGAAGAATGAACTAATTTCTAAAGTAGTTCAAATAAGATTTTTCTCCAAACTTCTTTTTTCCTTTCTTTTTATCAAAATCAGGTCTGTAACCAATCCCTGATCTATCATTTATAAATCTTTGCTGTTTCAAAATGACATTGAGCATTTTACTACCTCTAGTGAATTTCTCAAGTGCCTTTGTGAGGTGTAAATTCTTTTTCTCTAAATTAGTACAATCTTCACAAACATCATTTTCAGAAAGATTTTTCACTTGTAGTTCAAGAGTTATATTCTTATTTTTCAGCAAGCTTTTCAAATTCGATTGAACAAGATTATACTCAAGAAGAAGTTCATCATAAGGTGGCAGCGAGTCATTACCTCGTTGTTAGTTTCATATTGCTCTTGTTCTTTAGCCACTAAGCAGATATTGGCTTTGTCTTTCTCATCATCTTCATCTTTATCGATGAACTATCTATCCATATGGCTGAGACATAGGATTTCCTTCTGAATTTGTTGAACTTCTTCTTCTCTTTGTCTTTTTTTTTTCAGATTGGGACATTCAGACTTGATGTGGCCAGGCTTATCACACTCGTAGCAGATGATCGGCTTCTTTGCTCCAAAGCTGGAGCTACCCTTGTGAAATTTCTTGAATCCTTAGTCCTTCTTGTAGAATTTCTTGAATCTCCGGACCATCATGCCTAACTCTTCATCTTCATCTTCTTCTTCATCATCACCATCTCATTCCTTAGCTTCTTTGACAGCTTTGAGGGAAATTCCCTTGTTCTTGCCATGTGCTTCATCAAGTCCCTTTTTGAACTTGAGCTTGGCTTCATATTCAGAAAGACTGCCAAAGAGAGCTGCTACAGATGCCATTGATTCTCCATGACTTTCTTCAATGGCAATGACTTTAGCTTCCCATTCCTTGTTGAGGATATTGAGAATTTTCCTCACTTGGATAGGTTGCTCATATTCTTTGCCCAATGCAGCTAGTTGGTTGATCAGATGAATATTGACTCTATTCTGCTTGACTCCAGCTGGAATTCGCTAATGGATTCACCAGGCTTCATTCGAAGAAGATCATACTCAGTCATAAGAGTATTGACTCTATTCTGCTTGACTCCAGCTGTTGCCTCATGAGCTACTTCCAGTGCATCCCACATAGCTTTGGCTGATGGTAACGTGCAAACACGAAAATACTCTTCTTGACTCAGACCACTTTGCAGTAGGAGAACAACTTTACTGTTGAGGGTGACATTCCTTCTATCATTCTCATCATACTCTTCTTCTAGCTTGAGAGTTCTAACACCATCTTCAACAAAGGAAGGCTCATAGTCTCCTCTTTCGAACACTCTCCATAGACCATATTCAGTGGCCATCACAAAGACTTTGAATTTGGCTTTCTAGAATGAGTAATGCTCTCCATTGAATCTTGGTGGTCGGTTGATCGAAGTGTTGGAAATTATGACCTAAGGAAATTCATTGTTCTCCATTTAAGTTATCATTTCATTCGCATGTTTACATTGATAACTGTATCCCTGGATATATCTTTTATAGATTATCTTAAATGTCCCTGGTCAGTCATCTATGCAGGAGCGAAGATGAGATAAGACCAGTATGACTTTTATGAGGTATGAAGATACGAATCAAAGTCATGGGCACTTGTAAGAGTACAAGGTGCTGGACCAACCCACTATGAGAAAGCTGCATGGATCTAGTCATAAGCTTATCTCGTGTATAACCGCGTCACGACGCCCTATGACCTAAGATCATCATGGATTCCTACATGATGAGTCACTAGTCTTTGACCCAGTCAAAAGTCACCTTTGACTGGGTGATGATAAAGGCTGGGATCGGGATCAGTGGTTTTCATGCGGAGGAATGTGAATGGTCAAGATGGAATTTGTCCCTCACATTTGTAGAGATATATCTTGGGCCCCTCGATGAGTGAGTCTAAGAAATGTATGGTCATACTATGATGGAAAGGATTTTCCATTTCAATTATTAGAATACTCGAGAATCGAGAAAGTACTGGTCAAGAAAAGGAAGTTGACATTATCCATGCCTCATCCTTGACCAAATTATCGCATGACAAAAGGGACATGACATGGTTGTACAATGGGTTGTATCGTGTCATCGATCCCCATGTGAATTGGGTAGTCGCAATGTCTTGCTAGAGGCCGCTTGTGACTTGTGGGCTAGTACAATATTGGCTCACTGCCAATCTCATGTGGGCCTGCAGGGTCGCACACAAGAATAACCCAACACGAGCAAAAGTGTCCAGATTCATTGAATCTTAGATACGTCTGAGATTTAATGAATACTGAATTTAATCTAGGATAAATATATATATGTGTATATATATTAAATTCAAAATTAATATATATATTAGTATTATTAATGGAGATTATAATATTATTATATAATATTTGTTTTATATTTAATTTATTAGATAAATTAAATATCTAAAACAAATAGAGATATTGTATCTCATTTAATTTTCAAATAAAGATATAATATATCTATTTAATTTAAATTGAGATATAGTATCTCGTGGATTAATTAAATAGATAGATATCATGTCTCGGATTTAATTTAAAGAGATAAATTAAATCAAGGCTTTTTGATTCGGATTAAATAAATATATTATATTAGATCTATTAGATAGATTTAATTAATGTATTTTTAATCAAGATTCAAAATTTGAATTTCGATATGGCTTTTAATTCAGATTAAATAAATGTATTAGATTAGATCTATTAGATAGATTTAATTAATATATTTTAATCCAGATTTAAAATTCAAATTTCGAATTTCAAAATTAATGAGGATTAATTTTGAATATAATACGCTGATCGGTTTGGTGAAAAACGACGGGACATTTTTTCGAGCGTATTAGAAAGCCACGAGAAAAACCCTAGAGAGATAGAGATAGACGCACAACTGGCGCTAGCACGCCGCATGGTGTTCGAGGATTGTTCGTGTGGATACTGGTAAAAGAAGACGATTCATAGAGTCAGCTTCTACTGATCGAGGAGGTAGTCCACCAGTTCAAACCGAAAGAGACGTGGACCGTTTCAACGTGTGGTAATATTCGGATTCCCTTAGCCTTGATTTAAACGCTCTTGAGTGATCCTTGGGACGAGATTCGTAAAATTTTTAATTCGCTGCGTGTACGGATCCCAACACAAAGCTCCATCAGGTAGAATACCTTTCATAGTGATCCTTCTCAAGATGTTAAGCTCTTTAGAGAATACCTTGCTCTGATACCAAATGAAAGTGGAGCTTAATTACCAAGGGGGTGAATTGGGGATTTTAAAACTTTTCCAAAATCCTCTGTTTTGAACAATAAAAACATAGATGAACACAATACGAGAAGAACAACAAGACACAAGGATTTATATTGGTTTGGTTCAACCTCTTGACCTACGTCCAAATCCCGGACTCTCTGAGTTTTTCACTCTCACAATTGATTACACACCCCGTACTCAAGAGTAATTCTTTCATTAGAACTTACTCTCCCTTACAAGTTGCAATCAATGAACCCAATCACTAAGTCCCCTGACTTGTGATTCTTACAATAAATGATTTACAATAAATGAACTCTATCTAAGAGTGAATAAATATGAACACTGAAGTACAAAATGTATCAACAGATACATTGCTCAACAAAACTTAAAGAGTAGTTGATAGCTTTGATGATTTTCATTTTCTGGCTAATTGGTTGTTGAGAAGAATTAAATGCTGCTCTATTTATACTAAGAGAGCATTAAATGACCATTGTAATCTTCAATATAACCATTTCCTTTATTAGACAAAGATTAGGTTAAGATTTTGTCTTCTTCTTTCTCTATTTTTTTACTTAATCCAGTTGTATAGAAGTTCATAGTTGACTTCTTGAATATTAATCCGTTGGAATAGCAGTTACTGGATGTGAAAAGCAGGCATTAATCCTTTGCAAGTGTGTGCATAAGGATTACCCAAAAGTATGCAAGTTTTCTGAACTTTGCATTTAATGTGCTGACATCACTTTTTGCTTTTGTCAAACCTTCATTTAATATCCTTTAAATCATCTAAAACTCACTAACAAAGTGGTTAAACATAGCTAGGAATATTAATGAATGATGATAGGAAGTATTAAGATCAAACAACAAGGTTTTACAAATTCGTCATATTTGAATTTCGAACTGCGATGCAAACTCGAGTTTGTACTCCTAAACTCGAGTTTTCAACTGTGCACTTAAGCAAGACTCGAGTTTTCATAACCAAAACTCGAGTTTCCTCCTTCCGAGAGAGGGAAAGTCACGATTTTAGCTTTGAAACACACTTTTGAGTGAAACTCAAAACTCGAGTTTCCAAATCAAAACTCAAGTTTTGGACTTTTAACATGAAACGTGAATTTTAGTCCAAAACATTAAAAACGGAGTTTTCATCCAAGACTCGAGTTTCCAAATCATTGAAAGAGTGCAATGCTCTCGGGTTGGCCAAAACTCGAGTTTCTAAAACAAAACTCGAGTTTTCATTTAAGTATGAAACCATTGAAAAATCGAGCCAAGTCAAAACTTGAGGTTTCTATAAAGACTCGAGTTTTCAAAACTAAGTAAAAACTTGAAAACTCTCGCCAAGGAAAAACTCAAGTTTCCAAAATCAAAACTCGAGTTTTCTCACAACTAGGAGAAAACTTAGAAAGTTCATGGCAAGGTGAAATCTTGGAGTTTTAACTTGAAACTAAGTTTGCACGTGTTCAAAATGTTAGAGACTCTCTGTATGGCCAAAATCTGAGTTTACATACCAAAACTCGATTTTAGTTTTCATTAGCAAACAATGAGAGGTTTCTGTGTAATGCAAAACTCGAGTTTCTAACTTAAAACTCAAGTTTGTCTTTAGGTGAAAAACTCGAGTGCTCTCTCGTAAGGCCAAAACTCAAGTTTTCTTATGAAGACTCGAGTTTTGCTTTGTTCATTGAATTTGAGCTACGTCTGTCAAAGTCAAAACTCGAGTTTTGAAACAAAACTTGAGTTTGCCTTTGACAGATAAGTTTTTCAACTTACCAAAGACAAACTTCACTTGTGTTTACAATTGTCAGTTATTACATCACGAGCATTTGCCTGCCCCTCAAATAATCCGATCCAAAGAGTTTACCGTAGCGGACCACCTAAATGTCACAGAAATATAACCAAACAAGGTTACCCATTCAACATTTCTAGAAGAATCTAGGCCCGCCTCATGCTTCTAGTTCCATCTCACCCACTCAGCTTTCTCAAGGGAAGTGAAAATATTCCACTTCCCTAGTGAGATCATTGATCTCCACAGTGAATTGCATTAGAAAAATCCCTAATAATGTGCAATAGGTTCTCTCTCAAAAGAGTCAAATATTGACCCAAACAAAAGGAAATAAAAAAATTCCATGTGTCAGAACCCAAATACGCTAGAACTTGTAATATCTTGAATTTTAAGCCAAGGAATTAAAGATAAGCCTATATTAAGAGGACGAATAAGTCCAGTTCGGGAAATGTAATATTAAATTTTGAAAATATTATTTGGGATCAATATTCCCTTGATAAATTAAGGCTATTATTTGCCTGTTTAGGAAATTATTGGTTGATTTTGGTTAACAAGTGAATTTTTTAAGGATTTTATGTCCACATTGGGATTATTTAAATGTGTAATATGGACACCATTTGAATACCATTATTTTTGAAGTAATGGTAAAGGAAAAGGGGGAAAAGGAATTCATTAAATTTTGAGTCAAGCAATAGTCAAATTAATTGGATAAGAGAGCATGTGATTGGAAGAAATTGAAGACAATTTTTGATTTCTTTCCTATGATTGATTTTCGGAGTTAGGGAGAAGGAAGACAAGTTGAACACATATGCACATGTCTATGGCTATGGTTGCTCCAAGAAGCCAAGAGGAAAATACATGGAATTGTCAAAATTGATGACATCAACAAGAGAATAGCCATGTAATTTCATATTATACCCTAGGAAGACATTTGTCATGCTAGGGAAAATTATCTAACTAGATAACAAGGGACTTTATGCATATAATTGAGCTAGGAAAAGATGAAATAGGATTTCATCAGAAGTCACAAAATTTGACCAACTAAGGGGATTCAATAAAGATTAAGATTTATCTTATGTAATAGCTATAAAGGAAATCCATGAACCATAAGATGCCACATCAAGTGTAGGTTAAAGTTATGACGATAAAAGTGCCAACAATACAAGTAAGTGCAGGTCTTCAGATAGGAGTCCTCCAAATTGCCCTGCCGCATTTAGCATCTGAATCATGACACCCTTGATTTCTAAGTGTCCAGCATTAAAGGTCGGAGGTGTGATAGCTGAATTCAACTTGTTGAGATCCGGAATCCTGAATTCCATGATGGCCTTGTTCACATATGGATTTGGAGGTGGAGGGACTTGATTGTCCCTATTGATTGCTTGTGGCTCCCTTCGAAACTGATCAAGATTGACCTGCATATCCACCATGTTTGCGGAGTCAAAAGGTTGACTTCTTCACTTCTGCTTCCTACGCCTTTGCTTGTAAGTATGTTCGATTCAGGATCGTAAGGCTCTAGGTTGGCTAAAGGTGAGTTGCGCATGCACTACAGAATGTACCTAAAAATCAAGAAAATGAAAAGGGTGAACTTTATTGGATAAATCACAACTATTAAGCAAAAAAGGCGTCGTCACTAGAGGTATCTATAGTCCCTGGCAACAGCGCCAAAAACTTATTGGTCGATTTCCTTGATGGCAAGTGAACCATTCAAACAAGTAATAAAGTGTAAGTAGAGTATCATCCCATAGAGACAGAGATACCGAAAAGTGACGCTCAACTGCTATAATAGTTGTGTGAACAGAAGGTAAAATCTGATTGACTTGGGGGGTTTTTTGTGATTACGCTAAATAACAAGAAAGTAAACAGAGTGTTGTAGTTGTAAGAAGATATCAATAGGAAAATAGGCTGAAGTCGGAATCATTCTTAAGCATATCAATCCTCTAGTTGCTTCACGCATTGCTATAGCATTTATACTGCACAGCTTTTGCAATGCTACAGCATAGATACTATTTACAATGCTCTATCGAAGCTTCCGTGTCTGATACATGTAATACTAACTTTACTTCTCCCATATGCCTATGGAAATTTTCTAGTTAGATTAACATTACAAAGCAATGTGTTATGGTTATGAGCGGTAAACTCATTCTTGAAGCCTACAATAATAGGTCAAGCCTTGCACCAGCCTACCAGCAAACACTATTTCTCATAGGTCTAACCCTGACTCCCTTCTGTTAGTTCTCTATGTGTTTTGATGATAACTGACAATTGTAAACAATGTTGAAGTTTGTCATTGGTAAGTTGAAAAAACTTGCTTCGTCAAAGGCAAACTCGAGTTTTGTTTTGACAGAGAGTAGCTCGCTTTTAATGAACTAAGCAAAACTCCGGTTTCCACTTGGGAAACTCGAGTTTTGACCAAACGAGAGAGCACTTAAGTTTTTCACATTGAGGCAAACTCGAGTTTCATATTAAAAATCTGAGTTTTCATCATACAGAGACTCTTCAATATTTTCTGAAGAAGACAAAACTCCAGTTTTCATTTAGAAACTCGAGTTTTGGTCATACAAAGAGTCTTCAACTTTTTGAACCTATGAAAACTCCAGTTTTGATATCGAAACTCCAGTTTTCAATTTGTCATGAGTTTTTTAAAGTTTTGAGAAAACTCGAGTTTACACTTGCGAGAGTTTTCAAGTTTTACCCAGTTTTTGAAAACTCCAGTTTCCATAGAAAACTCCAGTTTTGACTTGGCATGAATTTCTCAAGGTTTTCATACTTAAATGAAAACTCGAGTTTAGTTTTGGAAACTCAAGTTTTGGCCAAGCTGAGAGCTTTGCTCTTTTTCAATGTCTTGAAAACTCCAGTTTAGAATGAAAACTCTAGTTTTGATGTTTTGGACTAAAACTCATTTTACATGTTAAGAGTCCAAAACTCGAGTTTGGAAATGGAAACTCGAGTTTTGAGTTCCATTCAAAACTATGGTCCAGAGCTCAAATCGTGACATTCCTCTCTGGAAGAAGGAAACTCGAGTTTGGTTTTGGAAACTCGAGTTTTGCTATTAGTGCACAGTGACAAACTCGAGTTCTGATGAACAAACTCGATTTTGAGTCGCAGAGTTTGAAATTCAAATCGACGAATTTTTGAAATCTTCTTGTTTGATCTTAATACTTCCGATTATCATTCATTAATATTCCTAGCTATGTTTAACCACTTTGTTAGTGATTTTCAAATGATTTAGAGGATATTAAATGAAGATTTAAACTAAAGCAAAAAGTGATGTCAGCACATTAAATGCAAAGTTCAAAAAACTTGCATCCTTTTGGACAATCATTTTCCACACGATGCAAAAGGTTTAATGTTTCCTTTACATATCCACTAGCTACTCTTCCAACGGATTAAAAGTCAAGAAGTCAAGCACAAACATTTGTGCAACTAGATTAACCAAAGAGTAGAGAGAGAAGAAGACCAAAGCTTAACCTAATCCTTGTCTAATGAAGGCAACGGTTGTATTAAAGATTACAACCGTCAGATAATGCTCTCTTGGTATAAATAGAGCTGCATTCAATTCTTCTCAACAACCAATCTGCTAAAAACGAATTGCATTCAATTTTACCAACTACTCTTTCAGTTTTCACTTGAAAAGTATCTTTTGATACATTGATCTTCAGTGTTCATATTTATCCACTCTTAGAGAGAGTTCATTTATTGTAAAACATTTATTGTGAGTATCTCAAGTCAGGGAACTTGGAGATTGGGATATTGATTTCAACTTGTAAGGGGGAGTCAGTTCTAGTGAGAGAATTACTCTTGAGTTACAGAGTGTGTAATCAATTGAGATAGTGAAATCCTAAAGTGTTTGGGGACTGGACGTAGGTCAAGAGATTGGACCGAACCAGAATAAATTCCTTGTGTCTTGCTTTCCTCTCTTATTCTCGGTTCAGCTCTGTTTTAATATTCGAAAACAGAGTAACTCAAAAAGAATTTTAAAATCCCCAATTCACCCCCCTCTTGGTGATTTGCTCCACTTTCATTTGGTATCGAGCAAGGTCTTCTCTAAAGAGCTTAACATCTCGAGAAGGATCACTATGGAAGGTATTCTACCTGATGGAGCTTCAATCAACTAACCACCGGGATTCAATGGAGAGCATTACTTCTTCTGGAATGCCAAGTTCAGAGTCTTTGTGATGGTACTGAATATGGCCTATGGAGAGTGTTCGAAAGAGGAGACTATGAGTCTTCCTCTGTTGAAGATGGTGTTAGAACTCCCAAACTAGAAGAAGAATATGATGAGAATGACAGAAGAAATGTCACACTCAACAGTAAAGTTGTTCTCTTACTGCAAAGTGCTCTGAGTCAACAAGAGTATTTTGTATCTGCACACTACCGTCTGCTAAAGCTATGTGGGATACACTGGAAATAGCTCATGAGGGAACAGCTAGAGTCAAGCAAAATAGAGTCAATACTCTCATGACTAAGTGTGATTTTCTTCATATGAAGCTTGGTGAATCCATTAGCAAATTCCAGCTGAGATTCACTCATCTGATCAACCAGCTTGCTGCATTGGGCAAAGAGTATAAGCAACCTGTCCAATGAGGAAAATTCTCAATATCCTCAACAAGGAATGGGAAGCCAAAGTCACTGCCATTGAAGAAGCTCATGTAGATTCAATGGCATCCGTAGTAGCTCTCTTTGGCAGCCTCTTTGAATATGAGGCAAAGCTCAAGTTCAAGAAGGGACTTGATGAAGCACATGGCAAGAACAAGGGAATCGCCCTCAAATCTGTCAAAGAAGCTAAGGAATCAGATGATGATGAAGAAGATGATGAAGATGAGGAGCTAGGCATGATGGTCCGAGATTCAAGAAATTCTACAAGAAGGATCAAGATTTCAAGAAGTTTCACAAGGTTAGCTTCAGCTATGAGGCAAAGAAGCCAATCATTTTCTACGAGTGTGAAAAGCCTGGCCACATCAAGTCAGAATGCCCCAATCTGAAGAATAAAGACAAAGAAAAGAAGAAGTTCAATAAATTCAAAAAGAAAGCCTATGTCTCAGCTATATGGGGAGATAGTTCATCTGATGAAGACGAAGATGACGAAGAAGAAAAGGCAAATATCTGTTTAGTTCTTTGAAGAAGAAGAGTAAGGTGACAACAATGATGAGATATATGATCCGAACCATCTTATGATGAATTGTTTGCTGAATACATTGTTGTTCAATCTGAATTTGAAAAACTTGCTGAAAAATATGTATTTTTGAAAAGAAGAGTGACTCTTGAACTTCAAGTTAAAAATCTTTCTTCTGAAAATACTACTTGTGAGGATTGTACCGATTTAGAGAAAAAGAACTTACATCTCACAAAGGCACTTGAGAAATTTACTAGAGGTAGTGAAATGCTCAATGTCATTTCGAAATAGTAAAAGTTTACGAATGACAGATCGGGGATTGGCTACAGACCTGATTTTAATAAAAAGAAGGGCAAAAAGAAGTTTGGAGAAAAATCTTATTTGAACTACTTTAGAAAATAAGTTCATTCTTCAAATCCTTTTGCTTATTGCAATTATTGCGATCGAAAAGGTCATACTACTTCTTCCTATTTTCATAAAAAGGAAAGAAGGAGTAAACCTATAGGAAATTATCAATGGGTGCCGAAGGGATCTTACAAGGTTCCTAAGACACAGACTAACCCCAAAGGACCCAAGAAAGATGGGTACCTAAGACCTGATTTATTGTGTTTTGCTGGTCTGTTTAAGAGCATCAAAATCCAACAAGTGGTACATTGATAGTGGATGCTCTAGACACATGACGGGAGATCAATCCAAATTTGCCTCAATCAAGCCCAATGATGGTGGCAAGGTGACTTTTGGTGGAAATCAATCTGGAAAGATTGCTGGTATTGGTGAAATTGGAAACAATGAAGGACCACAAATCAAAAATGTCTACCTGGTAGAGGGACTTTGTCACAATCTTCTTAGTGTAAGCTAAAGCACTGATAAAGGTAACTTAGTTATCTTTCATTCTGAGGAGTGCTTGATTGTAAGTAAGGATATTCTTCCTTTGAAAAACATAAAATCTAATAGGTGAAGTAAAGCTTATAGAGTATTTAATACTCGTACTCGTATTGTTGAAGAGTCAATGCATGTTGTATTCTGTGAATCCAAATCTGATAAATCCTTGGATGATGATGAGAAAAATGTTTTCAAAAATCAATTCTTTTCGAAAACTACTCCTGCCTCTATTGAAAATCCTGAAAATGTTTTTGAGGTTGATCCCTAAAAGAGTTTTGAAAACTCTGATCAATCTCATCCTAGAGCTTGGAAGTTCATTACGAATCATCCTTTGGACCAAGTAATAGGTGAAGTAAATCAAGGTGTAAAGACCAGAAAAAGTACCTTGAATGAAGTTACATTTTCTGCCTTTATATCAGAGATTGAACCCTCTAAAATTGATGAAGCCCTTTCAGATAATGATTGGGTGATAGCAATGCAAGAGGAGTTACATCAATTTGATAGAAATCAAGTTTGGGATTTGGTACATAGGCCTAAGGACCATCCGGTCATTGGCACTAAGTGGGTATTCAAGAACAAACGAGATGAATCGAATCATTGTCTCAGAACAAGGCAAGATTGGTTGCTAAAGGCTATAATCAAGAAGAAGGAATTGATTATGAAGAAACTTATGCTCCGGTGGCAAGATTGGAAGCCATAAGAGTTCTTCTAGCCTTTGCTTGTGTTAAAGAATTCATGCTCTATCAAATGGATGTGAAAAGTGCCTTTTTAAATGATTTTATTCAGGAGGAGGTTTATGTAGAACAACCTCCTGGTTTTCAAAATGATCATCATCCAGATCATGTTTATCGCCTCAAGAAAGCCCTTTATGGACTTAAGCAAGCTCCTAGAGCTTGGTATGAGCAATTAAGCAAATTCCTTCTTGATCAAGGCTTTATTAGAGGAAAAGCAGATACAACTCTCTTCATAAAGAGTAATAAGCTTGGTGAAATTTTTTTAATTGTCCAAATATATGTTGATGATATCATATTTAGTGCTTCTAATGATGCTTTGTGTGAAGAGTTTGCTAAGAATATGCAGGGAGAATTTGAGATGTCCATGATGGGAGAACTCAACTATTTCTTTGGTCTGCAAATCAAGCAAAAGAAGGATGGAATCTTCATATTACATACCAAGTATCTCAATGATCTTAGAACACTCAAGTGATCCTGAGAATCACTTGAGTGTTCTAAGATCACTTGAAAAGGAGTGTAAGTGATCCAAATATTTACTCGAGTGATTGGTAGTGTTGAAACTTTTTCCAATTAAAATATAGATCACTCGAGTTACATTTTAAGCCACTCAAGTGATAGGTCATCACTTAAGTGATTCTCGAATCCCGCTCGAGTGCAAGTTCATCGTCTTTCTGGAACCAATGTCTTGAGATTTCAAATACTTTGATTAAACATCTTATTACACTTGATTATGACTTGTACAACTTCACAATGTTACTAATCATTCACTACCAGAGCTTATAGTTCAACTAGAACTTGAGTTACACTTCAGGCACTCAAGTGATAGGTCATCACTTAAGTGATTCTGAATCCCGCTCGAGTGCAAGTTCATCGTCTTTACGGAACCAACGTCTTGAGATTTCAACTACTTTGATTAAACATCTTATTACACTTGATTATGACTTGTACAACTTCACAATGTTACTAATCATGTTTATGTAAAAATTTCAGCTAATTAAACCACAGATTAACTCCAAAAGCAAATTTCCTGTCAAAATATTAAATGTGAAACATAAAATAGAGAAGATAAGAAGGATTTCATCTGAAGCCTTTGTTGAAGCGAAGACGAAAGTGAATGAACATTGAATTCCTTCAATGGCTTTAATCTATCTCAAATAGACACATCTGAATGCTGCTTATAAAAGTCAAGCAATTAATACGAGAAACTAATAAAGAAAACAAAAAATCATCTATTCATTTATTGCTCAATACTTTATCTATAATACCTCTTTGATATTCCATTTGCTCACCAGTGATTATCTATTTACTCTGAGAGAGTTTTTACCAACCATACTCAATTCTGTAAAATCTAAAGGTAGTAGACCTTACATCTAGTTGTAGAATTACAAAGTATAAGGGAAGTAGGTCATGTTAAGGATCTCTCTTTGTAGTGTGGTTCCAAGAACCTGAGGAATCTTCGGTATATAGTGAAAATCTCAGCAACGCTCTGAGGACTGAACATAGCTTTAGAGGTTAAGGTCAAACCAATATAACCCCTATGTATGAAAGTGAAATAACACCTAGAGGGGGTGAATAGGGTGATTTCAAATTCTTTTTCATTTTTCCCGAAGAACAAAAGAAACAGAGACAATGAACACAGAGGAGTTATACTGATTCGATCCAACTCTTTGACCTACGTCCAGCCCCCAGCACTCTGGGTTTTTCACCATCTCTCAAACTAGAACGATTACACACTCTGCAATCGAAGTAATCAACATTAGGATTCACTCCCCCTTACAAGTTGTAATCGTACACCCACACTTAGGGTCCCTCTACTTTGAGATTAAACTGATAATGAAATAAACGTTTATACTCTCTCACAGAGTATATAGAAATAACCACTGAAGTACAAGATATCCAAAGATATTAAATGAAATGAATGAAACAGTAATTCACAATAACTTCAAATTGAATGAACATAGTTTCGGTAGATAGCAAATTGAATGCTTGGAGATTTTATATCAACTCCCATCAATGGTAGATCTATAAAATTAATCAAGGGGCACTAGTGGTGGGGATTCGGGTGTTCGAGGGTAATGCCCCCAAAATTTTTTTTTAAGGAAGGTTTTAAATGCATTAAAAAACAAAAGAATATAAACAAGAAAAGAAAAGAATATCAAAAAAATATTCATGAAATCAAGTGAATACTGATACAAACCTGTCATTTAGAAAAGCAAGGCTAAGTGCTGTTAGAAATACAACTACATAAATTACAATGAAGGGTAGGCACTCAATAAGTTCAAGTACATATATTTTAATAACAAAAGTATATTAAAATATTACAATGTCATCATTCTAGGCCTTATTTTTGGGAATTCCATCATAATTGTCTTATTATCACCTATCAAATACATCTTTTTCAATGTAAGGAACTAAACAATCATTCAACCATTCATCCCTGATCCGATTATGAAGTGCAGTCTTGATGTATTAAGAGTGGCCAATCATTCAAACATGTATTAATTTAAAACAAAAAACAAAAACAAATTCCCAATTCCCAAATTCAAGGGGCACTTGCCCCCTTCTCTTGTATGTGGGTCCGCCTATGACTCCCATTAATGACCGTTGAAGAGCTTTTAATGTAGCCGTTGAGACTCTTCAAACTTCAGTTTGACACAAATGTTTTTCGTTAGACATAGTCGAACGTTTGCTTAGTTTGGTTGCTTTTGGATCACCGTTGACATGCTTTTGGTTAGAAGTTGGCTCAAAGAAGGTACATGAGACTTTCATCGAAAATTGTATGTCTCGAGGAATCAATTGTTTTGCTCTAATTTCCATTCCATATGTGTGCTCTGTTTTCTGCAAATATTAAATGCTTCTAACACATGAAGTTGTTTTTCGATTAATCACTGCTTAAACATTTGTTAATGATATGAAATCCACTCAAAAGGATGATTAGTAATAGTAGAAATGATTTTGAGTCAGATTTAAAGAGAAACAAAGGATAACCCAAAACTATTTGACTTTATGATTACTCCTACAGCGAAGGTTTTAGGTAGCTAATGAATCATACTCAAGTGGACCTTTTACAATACTCGATAACCATTTGAAAATACCTTCACAGATGCTTAATGAACAACCATACTCGAGTATACAAGTTGTCATACTCAAGTAGTGTCTCAACAGAATTATAAAGAGGGTTCTACAATGTCCATACTTGAGCAACAAAATGTCTATACTCGAGTACATGATATTCAGTGCTCGAGTATCATCTATTCTTCGCTGAAAGAATACACTAAGTGAAACATTAGCCAGGCAATACCCGAGTATCCTTTTCCATATACTTGAGTACCAGTAAAACTATACTCCAGTACACTTCAAACAGAGAGCAAATGTAAGACTGAAACATATATACTCAAGTAAGCTCTTACCTATACTCGAGTACCACTTACCTTGTACTCAAGTAATACTCTAATGAGGAGGATTGTTTGAATGAAGAGCCTTGTACTCGAGTAGCATAATACCCATACTCGAGTAAGCAAAGAATTATGCTCGGGTACAGTGTCTGAACTTCTCTGAACTTTGCTAATTTTTCAATAATACTCGAGTAGCAATTTTACCATGCTCGAGTATCCTTTCTCTTACTGATAGATACTCGAGTATCCTTAACCAAATACTCGAGTAAGGCCTGAAATCACTTAAAGAGAGAAGTTATACTGAACATACTCGACTATACTTTAACTTAGTCATTTTCCACTAATTCAAAACCTTAAGCATTTTCAAGTCTTGTTATCATCAAAACTCCGAGAACTAACAATGTATACTTTGGTGACATTTTTTTAACTTTTATCCTTTGAATTAATTGTTAGTTACCTTTGTTTTAAGTTTTTAAATATCACCCAATTCACGGCTTCTTGGGTGAAATGTTGGCATTAATAAATTTTTCAATCCAAACCAAGATATACAACTTGCAATCTCAATAAATTAACACCATAACATCAATCCTAACTCAGAAAATCCATTGCATAGCTAAATTGAAGGATTGAGGCAAATAGCTCCCCTAAATGTATCGCTGGAGCTTAAACCCAATCGTCCATCTCCAAGAAGTCAAGAGATTCAGCCACTCATGCATGAAGCTAGATACAGCTACAAATTGTTCAAAACACTCAGAACCTATAGAATGAGACGATGGAATGAGATGAATGATTGATTGATGGTAAACAAGGAGAAAGCCGATGGTGGAGGCAATAATTTATAGTTATGACGGTAGCAATGGAATGGAGGATTGTAACAATTATGGTGGCATGCAATTTTGGTCGTAGTGTTGGTGAAGGAATTGATGTTGCGGCTAGAAAGTGTCGGCCTCTTTCTAGCCAAGCGACCCCTTTTTCTTGACCTAATTTTCCAAGCAAAAATGTACGATTTTTTTTTTTTTTTTGTTGTTGGGGTCCTTCGGAATTATTTCATGATTTCAGGTTCTTGGCAATTATTATTTTTGTTCCTTTATGTAATTAACTCTGGTACTTGGTTGTCATTTCTTCAATTCAACTACAATGGAGACCAAGGTTATGTAGCATAATATATTCTGAGAAAATCAACCCAGTTAATAGCCATTGCAAGATTTGTGACAATTTTACCCTTTTAAGCTATATTTTCACACAATCATCTTTAATTCAAATTACTCATAATAAAAGCAATTTAGTTCAAAATTAATGATAAAACCCATACATAAGACATTAGATATCATAATAAAATGGGGATATGTTGTTTATCTTTAGTTCTAATCTACTATTTAGATGGTCTTTAATGTATTAGAAATGTCGAGAATATTTTGTGGTAATACAAGGTTGCTCGGTTATTGGATGAAAAGTTCAAATTCAATTGTTAGTTTCTTAATCAACTTAATTTGGGATAATTAGCATGCAAGGTGGCTTGGTGTTAATTAATCTAAGTTAAGCTAAGTTTAGAGGGTAACATGTAGAATGTTTTGAAAGCTAGCCAACTCATTTCGATTGAAGTAATGATAGCCTAAGTCATTGCACTAAAGGAATATCCATTCCATTTGCATATCTTCATTTTGATTTCCATCATTTATTCATTTGCATCATCCATTTCCATTAAATATCACAAGACCCAAAACAAGTAATTTTGGATCAATTTAACTTCCATTGCATCAATAGTGTAGTTTAAAGAACAAACCCAATTTCATGTTTTCAATGTTAACAGGTTTCATTTAGTTACTAGCAATTTGTTAATTGCCTCATCAAAAGTGAAACAGCTGAGTTGTACGCTATATTGCATTAATTGACATATTTTTCATAGACCCTGAGGCAACTAAAGGGTAGTTATTTCATACATCCTCTCATCATTCAAAACTTTTAAAAAATTTACTAGATAATGTTTTTGTTTGTTGTGACTTCCATACGGATTTGGTTGGACTAGCTAGAGTAAAAAGTCTTGGTGGCAACCTCTATATTTTGGTCATTGTCAATGACTTTTCTAGATTTTGTTAGAAAATTTTCGTTTCTACAAAAGATGAAACTTTTAAACAATTTATTATTTTTTCCAAGAAAGTGCAAAATGAGAAAGGTATATGCATTTCAGGAATAAGGACAAATCATTGATGAGAATTTGAAAATCAAGATTTTGAAGAATACTGCTATGCAAATGGCATTGACCACAATTTTTCAGGTCCAAGAACCCCTCAACAGAATGGAGTTGTAGAGAGAAAGAACATAGTTCTAACTAAGATGGCAAGAGCAATGCTAAATGAAAGTCTCACAAGTATTCTGGGTAGATGCAATGAGTACAACCTGTTATATGTTCAACAAGGCCTACATTAGAAATAAGCTTGATAAAACTCCTTACGAGCAATACAAGGGAAGAAAACCAAACATTGCACATTTACACATATTTGATTTCAAATGCCTTATTCATAACAACGGTAAGGAAAATTTAGAAAAATTTGATCCAAAATCCGACGAAGGTATGTTTCTGGGTTACTCCAATAGAAGCAAAGCCTATAGAATTTATAATAAATGCTATTGTGTTGTTGAAGAGTCTGTTGATGTCGCGTTTTTTGAAAATGAATCTCCTATTAAACCTTTGAATGATGAGCCGAGATGATTCATCATGAGGAAAATCAAACCTTTTTGAAAAAACTTGTTCTTGAAAATGAACCTGAAGAAGCTTTTGAACCTTCCGATTAAAACCAACTTAAGGCTTGGAGATATAACAAAAGTCATCCTATAGCCAAGTGATAGGTAATGTAAAAGAGGGAGTAAATACTAGGAGTAAGGTTCTAAATAAAGTGAGCTTCTCTACCTACATTTCCAAGATAAAACCCTCTAACATATTTATGTTCATAATATGATATTTGGTTTTACTAATGATTCTCTTTGTCAAGGGTTCTCTACGATTATGCAAGGTGAATTTGAAATATCTATGATGTGAGAATTAAACTTCTTCCAAGGATTTTGAATAAAGAAAAAGAAGACTGAGATATTTATTTCCCAAACCAAATACCTCCGAGACTTCTCAAGAAATATGGAATGGATCACCGTAATGGAGCTAATACTCCTATGACCTCAACCATGCTATTGGATGCTAATGCAAAGGGACTAGATTTCAACATAACCAAGTATAGAGGAATGATTGGCTCAATACTATATCTAACAACAAGTAGACCTAATATACAATTTAGTGGGGGAATGTGTGCAAGATATCAATCCACTCCAAAAGAGTCACATTCCAAGATAGTTAAAATGATAGTTAGATATCTTGGAGATATGGCAGAGCTTGGAATTTGGTATCTTAAGGGAGGCAATGAATATCACATTGCTTACTTAGATTTAGATCACAGTGATTACAAAACAGATAGAAAAAGTACCAGTAAAAAATGTTAGTTCCTCAATGGCTCAATCATATCTTGGTTCAGTAAAAAGCAAAACAATGTGTCATACTCATTATCATCTACTGAAGCTGATTATGTAGCAGCTTCAAGTTGTTTTGCTCAAGTGCTATGGCTAAAGCAACAACTTCAAGATTTGAGTATTCGTCTTAAAGAAATTCCAATTCTCTGTGATAATAGGAGTACAATAAGCTTGGCCAAAAATCAAGTTCAAAATTCAAGACCAAGCATATTGACGTGAGCCATAACTTTATTAGAGATCATATTCAAAAGAAAGATGTAAAAGTGATGTTCATTCCCACTCATCTCCAATTTGCTGATATATTCACTAAGTCTTTAGCAAAAGATCAAGTCCTATATATCATAAGAGAATTGGGAATGGTAAATCCCAATGAATTGTGAGTAATCTCCTTCATACTATTTATTTTAAGTTTTAATTTGAAAATTAAGACTAACTTGAGTATCGGAGTACCTAGTAATTTGTTTTGCAGGATCCCCTACTCACTCATTGAAAAACAGAGATAAACAAAGAAGGGACCATCCACAGTAACACTCGAGTGTTAAGCATAAACACTCAAATGCTATCAAGGGTCCTACACAAGCAATTACTTCAAAATAGACAACAATTCAAGTGTATAGGTGGACACTAGAGTGTTGCATTTGAGTATAGAGATCAAATACTTAAGTGTTGAGAGTTTTCTCTGTATTTACTACGCTAAAAAAGTTGGTGCTCAAAGTGAAAGAAGTAACAATCGAGTGTGACACTCGAGTGAAGGTTATCAACAATCAAAGTACAGAGACAAAAGAACTTGATAAGTGCTCACAAATTTCATACACTTGAAGTGCAACAAAAAAAAAAAAAAACACTCGAGTATGGGATTGTAACACTCGAGTGTAAATACAGAGAACACTTGAAGTATAGCTCCACAAAACTTGAGTGTGGATTTGTAACACTCGAGTATTGAGGATTTTACTGAAGAAGTTCAAGAGTCTCGAGGAAATTAGAATGCCTAAGTAAGAACTAACACTTCAGTACAGAATCAAACACTCGATTGTTTATCAAAGGCACTTTCAAAAAGGTTCAAGTGTTCATGAAACACACTTGAAGTAAGGTACCTTTATTGCTTTGATTTTGTGCATTGACACTCAAGTGTTGCAAGCACACTCAAGTGTAACACGTTATTATAACAAAGTTATATCAAAGATCACATTCACTTGTTTCATTTCTGTCATAACCCTCGCATCCCTTCATTCTTAAACACCCAAAAACCTCTGAAATTCCCTATTTCAATCTGTTAAACGTTATGATTTTGGTTTGATTAACTCCAACGGATTTCATATCTCTTTGAAACCATTTCTTCTCCTCCATTTATCTACCTTAAATCTTCCTCTTCCTCTCAAATTCTCCAAATCGTACTCTCAAGCACTTAAAAACCCTAAGCTTGTATTCATCCGAGTTCATCTTCTGAGAATCCTCATTGTTCAACTATGGTGAGAACTAAGATGCCCAATGGTGAGAACTAAGCAAGCATCTCACTAATTTTAGAAGAACAATCCAAATCCTTAATAGAAAGATGAGCCAAAATCTGTAACTCATTAGACTATTGAAGCTCAAGGAGAATCTCTCATACCAATTTACTCTCTAAAATATTACATACTCTTATTGATAAGGCACTATGCATATTTATAATAATTTATATAGAAAAAGACTCTATCCAAAATATATCCAAATATGAAATTCAGTTAACTAATAATCCTAGATGCTAGCAACTAAATCTATCTAGTGGGATATTCTACTTATTTCCGATATCTTAAAGATAATAATAAAAAGAGACTCAATTAATTAAATAATAATTAATTTCTAAATAAAATAAATAATATCTAAAATTATATTAATAAACATTTATTTCTAAAATTTCTAACTTTCTTGGAACTTCCATTATCTCAAGTAAGGGTAAGCATTTCTCTGTTTTTTATAGAACATCATATGGTAAGGGAATTCTTGAATTTTGTGTGATAATTGTATATATTTGATCCAAATTACAGCATGATTGTTACACAAGCAGCAATTCTAGCACTTTTCACCAACCTTGCCGACATTGGCCTTCATGGTTCACTAATGGTACTTTCTGATTTTCTTCCTTCTTGTTCTTGTGCCTTTGAGTTACGTGTCCTATCTAAGCCAGCGGTGATAAATCTTCTTTGTGCAGTATTACTTGAAGGCTCGATTTCATTTTGACAAGAATCAGTTTTCTTTTTTAATGGTCATTTGTGGGACTGTTTCACAGGTTCTTTTAAGAGCCATCTTTAACCAATGGCAACTATTTCTTTCATAGTCTTCAATGTGCTTGATTTTGCTGTGAGTCTAAATATAAAACATTGCCACGGCTGCTTCTTATGCCCATTCTGTCTCCAATTTTGGGAGAGGGAAGGCTGCTATCAATAGGGCTTTTTTTCAGCTTTCTACACATGATCATTCTCTTTTATTTTTCAAGAAAAATTTATGTTCGATCATATGAAATCAATGCATTTGTCAAGTTATCAATTAATAATGTATGGACTGGGATGCAGATTTTCATTTACAGCATTGCATGGGCTTCCTGGGTATGAGTGCTACAACGTCATTAGCAATGATAAACCCCCCCCCCCCCCAAAAAAACAAAAAACAAAAAAATCCTGCAATCACTAACATTCTGAGAACCGACAGGTTCCTTATGCTGCTGCAATGTTCTCAGTATATTGATTGTTTTTTGCACGTCCTTGTGTGAGTTTGTCTTATCTTTGAACAAACTATTTGTTTCTAGGCACCAAGAGAAAGGGACCACCGCTTCTTTGAGACATTCATATTTAAAATTATCACCTTAGCTAGGCATGACTGAATTTATTCAAAAGGTAAATGTATATTTCAAAAAAAATGTACTTTTTTTTTTTTTTTTGGTTCAAGTTAGGAAGTTAATGATTTGTGTATGTTTGATCTTACTGATCCCTTTCCTGAAGAAGATATTGACTTTGTCACCAAATTTTGTGCTGAATTCATTACTGAACTTTTACAACAATAGTGAGTTTAAGTCTTATATAGTTGTTAAGACACATGTTGTTATTTATTCATTTTCATTTTGCATGTATTTTGGCTCATCTCAGTACATGTATATGGTTCATTAACCTTTGAATGAAGAATAGTTGTTTGACTAAATTTTCCCACTTGAATTGGAAGATTGTTGGTATTATATTTCATTTTGAAGCTTTTGAATTATGGGAATTCAATTTGTAAATCATATTGAGTTGTTGAGACCTTGTAAATTGAACTATATTCTTTTAGACACGAGTTCCTTTTAGGTGTTGTCTTGGATGGTAGGTTAGATGAAGAAATAGTGTGTGTGTGTGTAAACTCGAAAAATTTAAACCTGATGTAAGAAATATGAGGTCAAAAAAGTATACCTTTCAAAACCTGATATAGTAAATATGAGGTCTAGAAAATATTTTTTATATGTGATATAAGCTAAGTGATGGTTTTTAAACCTAATATGAGCTAAGTCAAGTCTAAAAAGTTTGACTTTTTAGACATGATATAAGCCAAGTGAGGTAAACCTCATCTTCAGCAACCGGTCTAACACTACTACAAGAAGCAGGAATGGCGTCCCCAAAAAATGTCCGCTTTTCAAAAATGGAAGTAAAAAATAAAGGCGGTGGTATTTTTGTAATTCTTTGGAGGAATTTTGAAATATTGAGCGTCCCTTTAACAAAAAGAATTTTGAAATATTTAGAAAAGGATGTCAAAAGTAGGGACTTTTGCCACTAAGAGCAGTACTTTTAGCATCTCTTTTAGAGTTGGGACGTCAAAAGTGGTCTAAAGTCCACTTTACGCGTCCCAATTATAAATTGGGACGCCTAAAGTGTCCCAAATCTCACAAATATTCTCCCTCAATTTCATTTTCTTCTTTCTTCACCTGCTCTCAATGATCCCAGGCCACTCACCTCTCTCAACCCTTGATCTCATTGGAGCTCGCCTCTGCCTTCCACATTATGCCAAAGCTCGGCCACTCTCCCCTCAACATTAATCGTGCCTCCCAGAATACTATGATCGCAGCGTAGGCTCTCAAGCCTTTTCCTCCAATATTAAAAGTCGCTCAATGATGACGACTATCGAGACCCCATTGTGGTGGAGGCCGAAAAAGATGCCGGTCAACATGGGTCTAGGTTCGATTCTTGAAAACTTGGGAAGATCAACTACACCGAAGAAGCTGATTCGGCTTTGAGGACTAAGAATTTGACGGATGATCCATCGGACCTCCATCCTCCCTCCTCTCCTATCATCGGTGCTCCGTCGTCCCTTCGTCGCAACCGTAGCTTGTCTATGCTCCCTCCTCTCTCAACATCTAACCTCCATACTCTCTCTCTCTCACCGTCGTACCTCCGTCCTCCTTCCCTCTCCCACTATTGCTACTCCTTCGTCCCTCCCTCTCCACCATAGCTCATCCTTCCTCTGTAAAATACCTCTTCTGCATCATGGAACTGATGGACGTCGGGATCGAACCAGTGAGTTGGTTTTTGTTCAGCAGCGCACGGCTGAGCATGCTAAGTTTGCCAAAATTGGAAGGAATTTCTCCAGTGAGTTGGTTGTTGCAGATTAGGTCAAGGACATAGAGAGAAGAGTAAGAGAATGAAATCAGGAACCACACCGAAGATGGAACCCATTAGCATCTCTCTCTATAGAAGAAAGCAAAGAGAGAGAAAGAGAGTATATGTATGGTTTGCTCTAACTTATGTGTCCCTTTTGTAAAAGAGACGTCTCTTTTTTAGCGGACGTTGTTCCCAGGTTTTATTACGTCGCTCACATAAGCGTCCCTTGTAAATGGATATAGAAAGGGCCTAGAAACGGACATTAAAAAGGTCTTTTTGTAGGAGCGTAAAAAGTAACAAACTTTTTATTTCATTGCATCTAGGTACTTGATCCAGAACCAGTCTAAAAATTGATTTCCACTAGGTCTAAAATGTAATTTTTCACTATACAATTTGTGAGAGGGTGTGATGGCAGCAAGAGAGGAGGAGGTACAAGGGTTTTTGGTAAGATATTTTACACTGGTAAAGTAAAAAGGGCAGGTGAAGAATATTGTACTTTCTACATTGGTTAAAATGATAACCCGTGTAGAAAGTTATTAATTTTTTTTTTTTTTTTTTTTAAAAAAATGACACTATCTACGCAAGCCAAAATAATAGTCAGTTTAAAATGTAAGAAACTACAACTTCACACACGCACGTACGCACAGAGACATTTTTATACCGGTTACACCCGTTAATGTAATAATCGGTGTAAAAACTCAAGAAGTTACAAGTTAATTATTTAATTGTCACTCGTCACACTTTCTACATTGTGGCCGCGACAACTGCTATAAAAGCCTTGCTATGACAATGTCATTTTGTGCAAATGCATATGAGTTGAGTAAATTTTTTTTTTTTTTTGGTTCGGTTGTTTAATGGTTTTGAGGTTTCTTGAAGCCAAAATTGGTATAAAATCATTAGATATCGTGAGTAAACTAAATTAAATCAATTAAGAATGACTTTTGGGAAATATTGTCATTGAATTATTTATTCATTATTTAAGTTTCAAAAATGCAATCAAAGGCTAAAGTGTTTGATTTAGATTTTAATAAAAAAAAAAAATTTAACAACACGCACATGCGCGCATATACACGCTTATTATTTTACTTTTTAATATTAGGGATAGATTTTTGAATTATTATTTTGATTTTCTCGAGTTCTATAAATAGTCATAGGATTTCCCATTGTATGTAGGCAAATTTTATTAATTGAACCAGTATTTTTTAGCTTCCTCCGTCTATTTAATTTCTCCCCTTTTCCCTTCTTTATCTACTCTATCATTCCTATAAAACTTCGAATTCAAACCAAAAGTGAAAAAAATATTCATAGCCCATCTGATTCAAGTACACCAACTATTTGGGTGTGGAAGAGTTTTTTTCTTTAAGTTCTCTCCTTCTGCTCTGTGCTTCGTCTACAACATCATCTTGCATGTCACGATAGTATTTCCTTTCAGTTCATGATCACGCTGCTAGCTGCTTCAACTGTCCTTCTTTATTGGTTTTACCACGCTATATTGCTTGCAACGCTATTTTTTTCTTCCAAAGTTTGCCCAACTCATGAAGCTAGCTTCCATCTTGTGGTATGGCCAGGAAACAGGAAATCTTACCGCATGCCATGACCATTATCTATTTGCTATATATATATATATATATATATATGGGTCTCACCATTTCATGTGTGTGTAGGAATCTTCTTCCTCTCATGCAACATGAGAAGTTTAAACCCCTATATATATATATATATATATATATAGGGGTTTAAACTTCTCATGTTGCATGAGAAGAAGAAGATTCCTACACACACATCAAATGGTGGGACCCACATATATATATGTATATATATAATTAACATTATTATATATATGTGGGTCCCACCATTTTATGTGTGTGTGACATGAGAAAACACTTCTCCTACAACATGAGAAGTGTTTTTCCCTATATGTATATTTCTTTTGTTTTATTTATATCTTTGCAGACAGAGGCGGACAAAGGGGGGCGTCCCCACGCGAAAAAAAAAAAAAAAAAATTATTTATGGATGCATGCTATTGGAATCGAACTCATGACCCATGGGTGATGGAAACATGTTCTAACACCATCACGCCACATGAATGAAGACATGGTTTTGTAATTTGATATGTATTTAGCTGAGTTTATTTTGTTAGATATATATGGGATTAAGGTTATATTAAATGCCTATTTTTTATTTATTTATTTTATTTTATGATGTAATTTGATATGCACTCACCTTTTTTCTAAAATAGTCTTCCGTTATTATATATAGTTTCCATTTTTTTTTATAATGTAATTTAATATGCATATCAAGAGACGGCATTTAATATATCCCCAACCTTTAATATATCCCACCGAAATCGCGTTCATCTTCTTCCTCTCTCGCTTATCTATCATTTTTTCAACAGCTTATTTACAAATTTTGAAAATAAATAAGGCAATCAAAATCACTTCTTTTCATTAAATTTCCTTCATGAAATTTATTATACATGATTTTATTTTTCTAATGATACTACTTTTATACTTGATTAGAGAATATTTTAGGGTTAGAATTTTGGTATGTTTTGAGTTTTGTTAAAATATGGCTATGACTATATTGATGATGACTAATAGTTGATTTTAATCGGTTTTGCTTTTGTTAGTAATATTATTTTTAAAATCATACTGGTCCTGAAATAATTCATGTTTTTTGTCATGAAGACTAATTTCTTGATAATTCTTTGATTACATACATTGAAAAAAAAAACCAATTTCTTGATGATTCTTTGATTACATACATTAAAAAAGAAATTGTTTTGAGTTTTAGCATGGATTCAATTATAAATGAGTTTAATAATATAAATACACGTAGAGTAAGAGTCAAGTGAAGTAATCTTAATTTCTATAATAGATTTTTTTATTTTTGGTACATTAGCTCTGTATCGTATTTCAAATACTTTTATTTATGATGTAGCATTTTTTTATTTTCACCCCGTCAATAAAATTCTTGGGTCCGCCTCTTTTTGCAGGTACTCCCATCTTAGCTACGTCTTCCTCCACAACAATGCTCGAGACCGTATATCAGAGCAGCCTCAAATGCTACTCGTAATGTAGATGTCCCGAAGAGTTCCACCGTATTGTTCTCCATAGAGGTATGACTCTGCATATTTCAACCCGTGGTCATTTTTTTTTGGGATCTGTGCTTTTGCTCCAGAGATGCTCCTCAGAAGTCAGAACCATGATACACCATCGCAGGACTGTTCTTGTAGCATGGGCCATGGGCCCATTTCTTGGACTCTATATTGGCTTGGTCCACCTTTTGATGTCTACCTTTTGTTGTTTATTTGCTTTATGTTTTTATTTAGTACCAAATAATGTGGGCCCCTCTTCTATTTTACATGTATGCCCCTCTCATTTATGGTCTTGGGTTAACCAAGAGAGTTTGGGAACTATTTCCCCTCTAGTGTAATGTTTTATGTTTGTATTATAGGCTCTTAGCCTCTTCTTATTATCAAAAAAAAAAAAAAAAAAAAAAAAAAAATACTGTGGGCCCATCAATTCTTTCGCTGTTTTTCTATGAATGTTTGCATTTTGAATGATAGGCCCAATACATACCTATAATGCAATTATGCAATCTTCATTTTATCTTAAGGCATCTTCATATTATATATATATATATATAAAGGACCTTCCTCTTCCCCTCCTTATTTCATATTAACTGACATCAAAGCTAAGTCTTACAACACTTTTCTCACATTCCAAAATTTAGGTCATTTCGCCATCTGGCTTCCAAGAGTGGAGATTTTTTTTTACAATTATTATGATTTTGTGTGTGACTATGCATTCTAATAAGCGTCACGAAGTCCATGACCGCAAGCTTGCCTTATCATTTTTTATGATGACATGCACTGTAATCCGTGTCCAAATGGGACCAAAGTCGATGCCAAGACAGACACCATATTTTTTCACATACCATTCTAGTCTTATTTATAATCTACTTTGACCAAAAAAATTTGGTCTCATTTATAAGTCCAGTTTAATGTAATAAATGAGATTGTGACAATTTTACCCATATTAATTATACTTATGAAGATAAAGAGAGAAGGAACAATTGAAAAATACCCAATCATAAATGAGGGCAAAGTTAAAAATTTACTCATAATCATTGCCTTTTTTTTTTTTTGGGCCCAAAAACAGTCTATTTTATTAATCACAAAAATCAGTAACTACAATCACCAATAGCCGAAGCCAAGAAAAGCACTCCAAGAAATACCTAAAGATACAACCTATCACACAACTTTCCAAACTAAAACCTATAGCAAAGCAAATCCAAAATTCTATATTACTAACACCTATCAGAAAAATCTGTATCAATAAAACAATTGCTAACCATCCTACAAACAAACGCAAATGTATACCTAAAAAGAATCCAAATTTACTACCAGCAGATCGTATGACAGCAGCAAGCTCTCACCCTATACCTTCTCTATCCGCCTTGGAATACCTGTGAGTAGAATCAGTACCAGAGGATGGAGAGTCCCTTTCCAATAATCTGCATAAAGAAGATGGAGCATGAGTCAACCAATAAGGCTGATGCATCTTCTTTGAAGCTTCAGTTGCTAATCTGTCAGCAACATTATTACCCTGCCTTGCAACCTGCGACAAGGATACATCCTTCAGTGAGTCAAACAACCTCAGAACCTCCTCCAGTGTGTCACGACATTGCCACTCACAACCTGCATAATTTCCTTCTCTCAGCATACGAAACAGCCCTTCACAATCTGTTTCAATTATTATCTTGGAACTAGCAAAAAAATCCATGTGCAATAAGGCCTCCTTCACTGTAAGACATTCCGCCATAAGTGGGGAATTAGCATTAACCGCTTTCGCTATACCACCAGCAAATAATCCCATGGAATCCCTGCAAATCAGACCAATACCAGCTTCACCAGTGTTCACCCTAAAAGAGCCATCCACATTAATTTTAATTGAATCAGTAGGAGGGGGAACCCAACATAATTTCCTATTTAAACCAGCCCTATATACTCTTGAGGATTCTGTTACAAGTTTCTGTTTGGAATTCCAAAATTCTTCAACCTGTCCATAAACCACACGAATTACTTCATTAGCATCAAGAGCCTCACCCCTAAACACCCAATTGCAACGTTCTTTCCAAATCCACCAGCAAGTCGTAGCAAACAGCGATTTGCTATACTCATCTAGAGCTTCATTACCATACAACAAGTCACATAACCACTCCTCACATCTCCTCATGACCCATTTGCTAAATCTCAACCCCAAGGGGCTGCCAAACCAGATCCGTTTAGTCCAAGGACACAAAAAAAGTAAATGTTCTAGAGTTTCCTTTTCATACTGACAGATAGGGCAGGCAGGGCTTTCTGAACATTTACGCCTAAACAAGGCCTCACGAGTTGCTACAGCCCCTGACCCTACTCTCCAGAGGAAGTGTTGAACCTTAGGAGGGACTGTAACCCTCCATATACCTTTCCATATGGCTTTAGGGATCATAAAAGACATACCTGGGTCCTTGCGAAGTTCAGGTTCCCATCCACTTCTTGCCACCGCATAGCCTGATTTGACCGTGTATACTCCATCTTTGCTTGCCAACCAAATCACACGGTCATCGCATCCATTGCTAGGAATAGGTATGCTATGAATCAGATCCATCTCTGTTGTGGTGAGCAAAGAGCTTATAGGGCTGAGATCCCACACACCATTTACAATAAGAGAGTGCACTTTACGTAGCTCATCACCTAAAACACCCTCCCTCTCTTGCAGTTTACGTCCAGCCAGCCCCTGGATCCATGGGTCCTTCCAGAAAAAAATTGAGTTGCCATTACCCACTTTCCAGAGAAGTTCTTTCAAGAGCAGATCCCTCCCTTCTAACAAGCTGGACCATGCCCAAGATGCGTGCCTCCCTTTTTTTCGCTCTAATGAAGCTTTCCTTAGGGAAATAAATTCCCTTCAAGGTTTGGCACCATGGGTCACTAGGCTTATTTAGGAGTCTCCAAGCCGTTTTTGCTAAAAGAGCTTTATTGAAGCTAAGCAGATCCCTAAACCCCATACCACCATCATCCTTGCGCATAGTCAAACGCTTCCAACTTTTCCAATGGATAACACCTTCATCACCCTTTTTCCCCCACCAAAAGTTAGAAATCAGCCTATCAATTTCCACACAAGATTTTTTTGGAAATAAGAAGCAAGCCATGGGATAGGTGGGGATTGCGTTCGCGACTGCTTTTATGAGGACTTCCCTACCAGCAAAGGTTAAAAGTTTCTGACGCCAGCCCTTTAGCTTCAGCCCAATTTTATCACGCACAAAAGCCAATGCAGCCGCCTTAGATCGTCCCCAAACAAGCTGGCAATCCCAAATATTTTCCTATTCGATCTGTATATGGTATTCCCCACCCTGTAGAGACTCTTTCTTTGATATGTGCAGGCGTGTTTGCTGAAAAGAAGATACTTGATTTGTCAATATTTATTAATTGACCAGAAGCTTTGCAGTATACATCAAGTATCTGTTTCAGCACATTGCAGGTTACCATATCAGCTTTAAGAAACAGCATAGCATCGTCTGCAAAGAAACAATGTGATAAAACTGGGGCCTTGCGCGCTAGCTTGATACCTGATAATTCCTTGCGTTTAACATGGAAGCGAAGCATGAGGGACAACACTTCTGAAACTATTATAAACATATATGGGGACAGTGAACACTTCTGAAACTATTATAAACATATATGGGGACAGTAGGTCCCCTTGCCTTATCCCACGCTCAGGTCGAAAAGAATCACCATTATGACCATCCACCTTCACCGTGAGTGTTGTCGAAGAAATACATTCCATAATCATTGCCTTAACTAACTCTCCTTGGTATATGAGATTTGGTGAAAATGGACTTATAAATAGGACTAGAGTGGTACACATGTTTGACATATCAATTATTTTTATTTATTAATATATATATATATATATATATATATTAATACAAGCATATTCTACGTATGTATGTATATATTGACAACTGTATTCCTTATGCCATAAAACATACAAGCATATTTTATGCTTCGTTCAATCTTGAGTCCGCAATTTCTGACTATGTGATATTTGCTAGATAATTTATAAATATTACTGAATAGTAATGATCTTTTTAATTACTTTTATCTAGAACCAAAATCTGGTATTTTTATTTGCAAAATTATTTTTTTAATAATTTCATTACATTTTTGTGCTGTTCATTTTTCCACTTCTACATATGTGGATGTGCTGTTTTTTGTTTTTGAAAAAAAAAAAGAAAAAGAAAAAAAAATTTGAGAAAGAAAGAGAGGTTACGTGTGAGTGAGATCTTTCCAAGCAGTCTTTTTTGTGAATGGAAATTTGTCGAAAAACACCAACGCAGAGAATTAATTAGAGAAATGACATATGCTTTTCAGTTTTCAGAAATTAAAATGATTTTTATAAAAAGACCATGACATGGTTTTAGATGCGTTTAACGATAACTTAATTTTATGAAATCATATATCCCTAAAAATGAGCCAGAGTAGAGCATTATCTAGCCTAAATCATTGGCGAAAGCTCCCCCATCAATCAAAACATTTGTTCAATCAAATATTTCATAATTACGTGCACGCATACACATATCTCCTCACCTAAGTAAAAATTTGTTGTAATACGTGAACTAGCCCCTCACACTCCTTAGAAAAAACTCCCAAGATACACAGAAGTTAGGAAAATGTTGCATGGGAATCACAGAAAACCAGTACCGAGACCTAGAAGTGGCATGGATTCGACGGGAGATAGGGTTTTGCCGCCGGTGGTCGAGGTCACCATCGATACAGAGCTGTCACGCGCCCTCATGCGCCGGTGGACCAAAGTTGATGCCGAAGCTCATATTGGCGCGTGTGGCTTACAGGCGCTGCTATTCGCCGAGATTTTCCTGAGGCTGGCGATCGGAGCCTCCCTTCTTCAATGGGGTTGGTGGTGTGAGTCGAAACTGCCTCCATCATCGCGCATACAAATATCCCAGCGTTATGGACAGAGAGAACTTCATCCGATCTCTAACCTAGATGCCCTAAATGTGATTTTGAGCTCGCGGCCATGTGGACAAGTCAGATTGTGAATAATCCAATGGTTTTATTCATATGGATAGATCAATATATATAGATTACAGAAGGTGATGGTTGACTAATTCACCGTAATAATAGACAGATTTCAATCCCATAATAATAGCCTACTAATCAGCAATTAATATCCTAAAAATCAGCTATAGTTATTTACCAGATATTTACATATCTACCAAGATATTTCCACATATTCCTATCAAAGTGTAGTTGTTAATTTTTGGCTTTCATGTTGTTGTACACTAGTACTTAATGTATAATGAGTCACTTAACACAGACTGATCACGAAATTTACTAGTTAATTAAGATCTGTTATGAAAATTGTGACACCTCACTATAGCAACATCTCATGGAGCTGTTTAGCTAACTTTGAACCACTAATGAACCATTTGGTTATCTAGAAGGTTCAACTTTTAAAAACATTTTGTAAAGCTCAGGTTATTATTCTTTATAAGGAACAAGATTTCCTAAAATTTCGAAAATTTAAAACTATCTTTTATCTAAACTAATTTCAGCGGTTCATATGTGCCTCTAAACCCTTTTCCCAAAAGATTTTGATTACAGAATAAGACCTGGTTTTCTTGGTTTTGAACACTAGTTCCTAAACCTCATCAAACTCTTTAGAATATATGTTTTACTTTATAATTCATATCTAATAGTTACTTGTTTAACTATTCGTCCCATGTAACTAAAACTTGTAGTTTGGCATGTAAATCTTTTAGGGCACTTTCTACGCATTTGCCTAGCATCTAAACATATATGAACATATATTAATCTATAAATCCAGCATGTAACAATAGCAACCAACAACTGCTAACTATGTATAAGCCTCTTTGTAGTCATCACTGCAAATGGCACTTTTAGGCTACTATAACCTTAGCTTTTGTCCTTACAGAAGGTATTTACATGCCGAAATATCTATATATGTTAATATACTAGTCTATCCTTGGTGGATTACAGTACAACCCTGAATCAAGAGGGGCCATTATGTAAATATGGATATATATGAGTTCATAAAGAGAGATATCTTTTATCGTTTAAATGTTACATCTATTACCATATATCCGTACATTCAAGGGTTACATATATTCCTATACAACCGTATGTACGCTATATATATATATATATATAGGATGTGGGATTGAGGGAGAAGTCAAGTCTGAATAATAAAACACATAATCCTCCCTCCAAAAAGTTCTCTCATAAGAGTTCTCATTTTTTCTCTCTCTCTATGATCAGGGTCTACATCGGTGCTCCAGTTTCGTGTGGGTACTTCAACGAGTCAGTCGGACTCTAGGTACACCCAAAATCTAGCATGATATCAGAGCAAGTGTTTTTTGTGTGGCATAAGGATGTTTTTTACGTTTTGGGTTCTCATTGTTTTTTTTACATGGGCTAAAACCTTAGTTTTAAGGAACCCAAAATTTTAAAAGGAAGACAATGAATTCATAGTGTATATACAAATAACTAAATCCTACTTCACTTCATTTTCAGATGGTTTTGATAATTGACGTTGTTTGTATTATTGACCGAAGTAGTATTAGGAACAAATAAAATTAAAAAATGAATGAAACCATCGGAGCACACATATAACCATTATGACCCTTTTTCTAATCCAATGTCTCACTCTCCCACCTTAGCCCCAATTTAAACTATAAGGCTTAACGCTCTGTCCCCTATGGATCTTCTTCTCCACTGGTTTTTGCTGTGTCGTGAGTTTCTTCTTCAGATCTTGTTCGATGATCTTCATTGTCCCTGTCGAAAGTGTTTCAAGACTTGCAGATCTGATTGTGCGTTATATATTTGAGATCTGATTTTTTTGTTTTGGTATTTACAGTCAACAAAGATGAGACTAAAGAAATGAGTTTTTTTCCCCTAAAAATAACATTTTACATCAGTTTTTAAAAAACCGACATGTAAAGTAGACTTTCTACTTCGATTTAAACAACCGACGTATAATTGTTCACAAACAGAGTCACTCGAGTATACGTCCTTCCATTAACCAATTTAAAAAGTAATTTTTAACTGACGTTAAAAGTCTCATTTGTAGTAGTATCTCTTGGTTAGGGTTTTAGTGACGACTTAGGTTCATTGATTAGGGGATTAGAGAGGTAATTGGGATTAGCTCATACAATTAATTCCTAAACTAGCTCTAATTAATGGAATGGATTATAATTCACATGCAACAACACTCCACATTAATGAATTTAATCAACTTTCACAAACTGATGTCCATATTGAACTTAGGTCTATTGATAGAGTCACTTATTAGTGTCACTTCCAAGGCTACCTAATATCAACAGACCCAACAACTAATGTAGACTAATTTGCATTGAAGCACTTCAAATTATAGAACTTGGTCTTAATTACACTTGTGTGATTAGACTAGATTAATTATATTATTCCTTTAGGTTACTCCAATTAAATATAAAATTATCCAAACGCTAGCAAACTTAGCAACTCAATATTAACAAGCTCAACTATGGAAATCAATCATAAATATCAATCTCAAAACAAGTCTAATGAACTAAATCATCCCACATTAACATGCTAGATAATAAAATCACTACTACAAAATATAGATACTACTACCCTAAAAAAGTCCTTTTTAAAAAATAATGAAGTAAAAAATGAAGGCAGTGGCATTGTCGTAATTATATACTCAAATTTTAGACTTTAGACAACCCAAATATAAATTCAATCGCCAATTTGGGAATTTTGGCGACTGAAATAAATTTAGGTCGCCTTAATTCCTAAAATTTCTCTTGGACGCCAAAAAAATTGTTTAAATAGCGCCAAATTTTTTTTACAATTTAGGAATTTTGGCGACACGAAATAAATTCAGTCGCCAATTTGGGAAAATGCTGAAATTTCTCTTGAGCGCCAAAAAAATTCTTTAAATAGCGCCAAAATATTTTTACAATTTGGGAATTTTGGCGACCCGAAATAAATTCAGTCGCCAATTTATGGTCTAATGAATTTTGGCGACCTGAATTTAATTCAGTCGCCAATTTGGGAAAATTCCTGAAATTTCTCTTGGGCGCAAAAAAATTCTTTAAATAGCACCAAAAACTTTTTACGGTTTGGGAATTTTGGCGACTTGAAATAAATTCAGGTCGCCTTAATTCTTGAAATTTCTCTTGGGCGCCAAAAAAATTCTTTAAATAGCGCCAAAATTTTTTTACAATTTGGGAATTTTGGCGACCTAAAATAAATTCAGGTCGCCAATTTGGGACCCTATAATTTTTTCTATTCTTCTTTTACACTACAGCTGTAACATAATCACATTCGCTGTGGTTTTTTCCTCCATGCGTGTGCTCTCTAAACTTCTCATTTATCCCTTCTCTCCTCTGCACACCATTTAATTCCTCACGTACGCCTTTCTCTTCTCATTTTTGATCTGCACATATGCCTTCATCTTCTCTCCTCTACACCCCATCTTCTCTTTCGATCTATTTCTACTCATTCAACACTCTTCGATCTGGCTAGGCGAGGAGACGGCGGTGAGGAGACGATGGCGAGGAGACCGAGCAACGAGACGCCAAAATCTGCACTTCGGAACAAGAGTCACCATCAATTTCATCCAAAACGCTACCGCTAGTAAGTGTTTTTCTAGATCGACTCTTGTTGATTTTTTAGATCGAGAGGGCACCAATTTTTGCAGATTTGGAAATCTCCTCGTGGCTCGAGACGACGGGGATTACATAATCAATTGTATTCTAATTTATAGGAATCCCTTTGATTTGTAGGGATTAGGAATAATCTTCATTAATAGTCATTATTAGATTTATAGGAATCCCGATTTGTAAGGATTAGAAATAATCTTCATTATTAGTCATTATGAGCCATTATTATTGAGGCTCTCTTATCTTCTATATATATGTAACGTTTGTATATGAATACAGGACACAACATTCATCCTTTCCATTTTGCCGAGTCACATTTGACGGGGATTACATAGGAAATTATATTCTCGATTTATAGGAATCCCTAATTTGTAGGGATTAGGAATAATCTTCATTAATAGTCATTATTAGATTTATAAGCACTACTACAAAATATGGATATTACTACCCTAAAAGACGTCCCTATTTTAAAAAAGGAAGTAAAAAATGAAGGTTGTGGCATTGTCGTAATTATTTACTTGAATTTGAGACTTTAGACAACCCAAATGTTAATTTAGGATGTCTAAAAGAATTTTAGCGACCGAATTAAATTCGGTCGCCAATTTGAGGAATTTTGGTGACCTGAATTTTTATTCAGTCGCCAATTTGAGAAATTTCGGGAATTTTGGCGTGATTTAGGAAATTTTTGGCGCCGGTGAAAAACTTCAGGAATTTTGGCGACTGAATTTAATTCAGTCGCCAATTGAAATTTAGGCGACCTGAATTTAATTCAGTCGCCAATTGTGGAATTTAGGCGACCTGAATTAAATTCAGGTCGCCAATTTAGGAATTAATTATTTGGTGCGATTTAGGAAATTTTTGGCGCGATTTAGGAAATTTTTGGCGCCCGGTGAGAAACTTCAGGAATTTTGGCGACCTGAATTTAATTCAGGTCGCCAATTGTGGAATTTAGGTGACCTGAATTTAATTCAGGTCGCCAATTGAGGAATTAATTATTTGGTGCGATTTAGGAAATTTTTGGCCCTCGGTGAGAAATTTCGGGAATTTTGGCGACTGAATTAAATTCGTCGCCAATTGATGAATTTATGTGACCCTGAATTTAATTCAGGCTCGCCAATTGTGGAATTTAGGCGACTGAATTAAATTCGGTCGCCAATTGACAATTAATTATTTAAATTTTTAGCGCGATTTAGGAAATTTTTGGCGCCGTGAGAAATTTCGGGAATTTTGGCGACTGAATTAAATTCAAGTCGCCAATTGAGGAATTTAATTCAGGTCGCCAATTGAAAAATTGTGACTTTTTATTCTCTCACCCTGTTCAGCTACGCGTACTCTCGAATTTTTTCCTTCACCTTTTATGCTCCAGTGCCTCTCTCTCTCTAGTAGCTCCTTTACCTTCACCAAGTCGCTTCCCCGCGTCGCTCTCCCACCGCGTTGCTCATTTGCCGCCAAGATCCGAGTCCCAGCGATGCCGAATATTGCCTTCATTGTAGATCTGAGTTTCCTCTCTACTCCTCTTTCATTGCAGATCTGGTTTTCTCGAGTTTGTTCTCTTTATTGTTTTTTATTTGTCATTTTTCTCGGGTTTGTTCTCTTGCTTTTTATATTTTTCGGGTTTGCTTTTGTTACCTTCTTCTCGGAGCCTCCGATCCTTTAGCATGTTCTTTTGTTTTTGTTTTTTTGGGTTGGTTCTTAGAGAACTACTGGTCTAGAGCAAGGTTTGCACCATTGTGAGGAGCGTCGAGATGCTGATCTTCGTTTGCCCAAATCGTTGCTTGCTGAGATAAGACGCTGACTTCGCTCATTAGCTCCTCGAACCTGCTGAGGTTTGGTGTTTTTTTTTTTAAAAAAAAAAGTAATATGGCATCCTGAATTGTATTCAGGTCGCCTCTTAATTGTATTCAGGTCGCCAAATATGAGAAAAACAACGACACCCTCCCGACGTCCCTCCGAAATGGGACGTTAATTGGGTCTTATTTAGGTCGTTTTTTAGGTATTTTGTAGTAGTGAAGAATCCCGATTTGTAGGAATAATCTTCATTAATAGTCATTATGAGCCATTACTATTGAGGCTTTTCTTCTATATATATGTAATGTTTGTATATGAATACAAGACACAACATTCATTCTTTTCATTTTGGCTAGTCACATGGTACCAGAGCCTAGGTTGTGTCTCTCTGAAATATTTTTTTCTATACACATTTTTTAGGTTTTCTCGTTCTTCCCCCGTCACCTCCATTTTTTTCCCTCATTTTCTTGAGAGCTATTCTCTCGATTTTACTCAGTTTTTCCTCATTCTCTTGAGACCTATTATCTCGATTGATCCTGTTTTTCCTTGTTATTATCTCAATTGATCCTTTTTTTTTCCTTGTTTTCTCGAGACCATTGATCCTTCTTTTTTTTTTGTTTTCTTGAGACCTATTATCTCGATTGATCATATTTTTCCTCATTTTCTCGAGACCTATTATCTCAATTGATCCTGTTTTTCCTCGTTTTCTCGGTTTTTCCTTGTTTTCTCGAGACCTATTATCTCGATTGATCCTTTTTTTTTCCTCATTTCCTCGAGACCTATTATCTCGATTGCTCCGTCCATCGCGATCATTTTTGCTTCCGCTCAGTGAGAGGCTATAGATCATTCTTTTCTTGAAGATGAGTTGCTGCATGTGCAAGCTGCTTCTAGCCAAGCTGATTCGTCTTCTACCTGTTCGGTCTGCTGATCAACTTGCGGACATATTCACACACCACTTCAACCTACTCGGTTTCATGAACTCAAGTCCAAGTCAGGCATCCAAGACATCCATGCTCCGGCTTGCGGGGGCTGACGAGGATTACATAGGAAATTATATTCTGATTTATAGGAATCTCTGATTTGTAGGGATTAGGAATAATCTTCATTAATAGTCATTATTAGATTTATAAGAATCCCAGATTTGTAGGGATTAGGAATAATCTTCATTAATAGTCATTATGAGCCATTACTATTGAGGCTTTTCTTCTATATATATGTAACATTTGTATATGAATACAAGACACAACACTCATTCTTTCCATTTTGCCAAGTCACAGATACTATGAACACCAAGTCTCTTACAGATCTGAAATTACTCTATTTTTTGCATTCTTGTTCCTTATTCCTTCCATTTTAGTGGATTAGAATGCGAGTCGTTAGTTACTTGTTAGGTTTCTTTTTCTTCTTTTTTTCATTGTGTCTTCCTTATTGTCTCTCGTTTCGATTACTCTCTTTGTGTTCTTTTCTTGTTCTTGCTTTGGTTTTGGAATTTCTTGCTTGTAACATAAAAAAGAGTATTTCTGAAATTTGATTTTTGATTTGTTCTTCCATGGCCAACCCCATGGGGTTTTTTTTTAAAAAAAAAGCAATAAGGCGACCTGAATTAAATTCAGGTCGCCTTACATTAGGCGACCTGAATTAAATTTAGGTCGCCAAAAGTATTTTTTTTTTTACTACCCCTCACGAGACGTCCCTAGAAAAAAGGACGTTAAATGGGTCAAATATAGGACCTTTTTTATGTTTTTTGTAGTAGTGAATCACAAAAGACTCAAGATGAAACTAATATTAACAAGATAAAATATTTAACACAATATGCAATCCACCCACAGAAGTATCAAATGAACACTTACATAACATAGATCTCAACCATACATGTAAAATGAAATCTAACCATGAGAGAATCACAATACATGTATAGGAAATCTAAAATACATAATTGGAACTAGGAACTCTCCCCTAATTAGAACTCTAGCTTTAATCATGTTTTACCATCACCAAGAGAACTTGAAGTGCCTAGACACGCATAGGAAGGATGAAGATACCAAACAACAATTCCATTCTATTAAGCATAGTGGAAGGATGAAGAGAAATGGAAGATGGTGAATGGGAGGAATAAATCAAATGGGAGAGAAAGAGAAGAAGGAAATAAGTGCTGAGAGAGGAATGGAGGAGAATGAATGAGTTGCAGGTCAATTGGGTTTTGATTCTAAAGTGTTCTGGCCATTTTCAGGTCAATTCATAGGTAACTAGATCCATTTTCATTGTAGAGCGAGCACGTTCCCTAGTTGTAATTTTCTCATGCTTCATTGTTTGGACTTTTCACTTTCTTTCTTGAACATCCCAGGTTCACACAAAGTCAAATAAGCTTGTGCAGCATTAATAATCCAAAGGAATTAAGTCAATTAACAAGTAGTTGCAATATTTATGACAAAAATACTCTTTAAAGCATTAATCTCATGCAATCACATTTGACACACAATTATTCATAATATATGCAATTAAGCCCAATAGTCATATTAAAAACCTCTAAATGATGGGAAATAGTCATATTTTATATGGTCCGATCAAACAAGCTCGCCGCAACAAATGACACCCTTCGCCATGATGAACCCCTCACCAAAAACTCACTGTTTAACCATTTTTCCCAGCAATGAGAAGCATCCTTCACTGCAATGAGCGACACAAGAAAACTTATGGTATTACAATTATCTCTACCTATTCGAATGTTGCCCCAAAATTGGAGTCATTCCATCCAAACAATCTTCAATAGATGGATAGTCTTGTTTCAGAGCTTGTCCTTCACTCAAGGATTCTTTCAGGATATGCTCGAAACATAAAGTTTTCTAGTAGTTCAATCTCCTTAGGTTTGATCATATGGACGGGTCTAGTTAGTATTTCTTTAGTTGTATACATGAAATATGTCTTGCACATTGGACAGGCGTGGTGGCAAAGTAATCTAGCTACTATGCCACAAGCTCGATTCTCTCCAATATCTCATATGATCCGATAAAGCAAGGGTGATAGCTTCTTGGCCTTAATAGACCTTCCAATAGCTTTATTGTCGACTATGGGCTGTAAGGAATTTTTGTTTAATCACTTTGACCTTTATATTAGTCTTGTCCACCAGATCTGGACCAATGATTGGTCTTGTTCAGTGTAACACAAGGGTGGTCTACACTTCCGGCCATACAAGGCTTTAGATGAAGACAGCTGATGCTCCAATAAAAACTATTGTTGTGAACTACCACATCAGCTGATGATGTGAATAAATTAAAGGACTCCTTCTCAGGGTTTGAATACCTCCCCTCTTCACCCATTTTAAAATTGTGAGGGGTAATAAGGCCCCTAAGCAGAAAATTTTGAGACAAAGGCGCTAGGTTGCTAGAAATGATATCAAAATCAGGTTCAGGTTGATGTGCTAGCCAGGAGGCTAGGTCCTTGGGGTAATGGATTTTGAACTCTCACATTAGTTGATGATGGGAACAAATAACACCTTATAGGGTCTAGATACCTCCTGTAAAAATCTCCAAAATTACAATGTATTTAACTATTTTCACACATTTGATTGACTCATCAAATACTACTATGGTAATTAAAAAGAAGAAGAAACCAATTACAAAGGTCTACCATTGTATAACAAATTTGACTAAAACACTTAAAGAATGATGAAGGTAGTAAAAGAAAGACGTTAGTCTATCATGGTTAATAAATGGGTTAAGGTACTAAATTAACTTTCAACTTTTTATCAAAAATTCAAAAATAACCATAAACTATTTTTTGGAGCAAAAGTAACTATGAACTTTGAAAATTGGGGTAAGACTGTCAAATTCAACTAACTTTCATCTATTACAATGGAAAAAATTAATCTTTTGGCCCTTAAAGTTTTCAATCACCTATAATCAGTTTCAACTTTTGATTCACTTGCAATTTAGTCTCTGATGTTTCGAGTCATCCAATGAAGCAAAAATATGTTAAAATATTGTTAAAAATTACTTAGGTGGATTTTACATAAACTAAAAAATAAAAAACAACGTCCCCATCCCAGTCGCCACCAATTCACATCCCCCTCCACCTCTCTTTTCAAGAAACATGCAGGGTGACAAATCCCTATTTCCTTAGCCAAACAGTTTCCATATTGCTCATTACAAAAATACCTTAAAAATTCGCACTAATTCTTCCATAAATATAAAAAACCACTCAAACTTATAATGTAACTACAGAATCAACTTTTAATAAGTATTTCTAAGTTATCTGTAACAAATTATTAATGTTTCAACCAATAATTTACTCTGAAAAATAAAATCCCTCTTCTCTCACTTAGGGTTCAATCACTACAAACCTGAAGTGTAAAACTTTATCCTTATTCAGCAAAGTAAACCGATTGAATGTAAGTATTACCTCTACAATTCTATGACTCGTATTTGTTGGAAATCGACCCATAATTGCTTCAAGCCCTAACATTAAAACTTACTTTGTTCCCAATTAAATTTGTACTGATGGAAATCTCTCATTGGGTAGAAAAATATTTGGAAAATATGTATTATAGTTTGATGATTTTATGAGAAGAAATGAAGGTCAAATGTATCCCAATCCCTTAATGGAGGTTTGTAGTGCTGCACGGCGAAGGGAAAGACGAAGGACCAGAGAAAGTGCCGACGTCTTGGGGGGAAATATATTAAGGGGCCCACCTTTGTTTTTGTTTTTGTTTTTTTTAATCTATTCTCTTTCTTTTGTTATCCCTTTTCTTCTTATTCTATTTTTTTTTTCTTTACCTAATTACTCTTAAGTTCATATTTTGGTCTTAAGAAATCTCTAACCCCTTTTTCTTTAATTAACACCAATTTGTCCAAATTGTCCAAAGAGTCCAAATAATTAACTATTTGCACATTTTATCCCAATCCCAATAAAACCTTTATGATATATAAATAATTAAAATCTCTTAGATCAAAAACTATGCTAAATACTTTTATTTAATCCCACCAAACCTTATCAAATTTTCTTACATTGTTTTCTAAAATACAATTTGGGATTAGTCTCAAAATTTAATCCAGTCAAAATAATTTTCTTTATACTCCAATAATTATATGGAATTTTCATATACCAAAAAATAATCTCATTAAATTTAGCTCATCATTAGTAGATATACTACTCACAATTTTCAATCATATTCTACTAATTTTGTTTTGTTTTTTATGATTATAAATCTCAAATAATGTGTTTGATCTACTTCACACTTCAAATTATTTAATAAATCACTTCAAATTAATGGGAGAAATAAAAATTGGGATGTTAACTTTTAGGGAGATGGGCCCAAAGCAGATAATTTTGAGAGCAATTCGCTTAGATATTACACCTTCCAGAGCTTTGGTGTCCTCCTCTATGAAATTTGTGAAAAATGACATAGAATCATATAATCTTTATTTATAATCTTATCCATGAGATAAGTATCATTTAAATCTTGGAAGTTTTGGCTTAGGAGCACTAGGCATCTAGAAGGTTATTATTATTATTTTTTTTTTTTAGCGAAATTGTCCTGAAAGTTAATAAACATAGCAATCTTTACCTTAGTTAATCTTGTCTCGTTAAATTTTTGCTCCAATTTGTAAACTTCCGGGGCAAAATTGTTCTTATAAGAAACTTTCGGAGTAAAATTGCTCATTAAAAAAATTCTAGGCCAAATTGCTCCTTTTTAATAACTTTCGAGACAATTTTGCTCTAAGAAAAACTTCGGGTGCCTAGTGCTCCCGAGCTGAAACTTCCCGGACAAAAATAATACTTATCCCTTTTATCCATTCACCATGGTGAACGACACATAGAGGGGAGATTGCATTCAAGTTATTCAGTGAGGCGAATGGTCTTTTTGTTACACCCCTACCGGCCTCACCTTCACAAGTGGCGGGTAGTGTGATACTTCTTATTTATTAAATCCAACTGTCATACTTTTGTAATTATATCATAGATCAGAGCAATATAGCACAGCGCAGTAGCAAAACAGTTTGGGCATAGTATACTGACGATAAATTACAAATCTTGGTTACAAAATCTAGAATATAATTACATAAAATTATTACAACAATTCTCCGAATAATCTGAAACTGGTCAAATACCTCCATTTACTGATATCTTTCTGGGAGCTATATCCAATAAACTATACCACATAAAGATAGCAACAGAGACTGGAATCCCAAATGATCCCAGAGTAACCGTTAATCTCATATACAAAGTATGTAAGAAAACCACAAACATAAACCACAAGCATTCAGTAGGTTGAACACAACGAGGCACAAAGCCTAATCCGGAACAAGCAATCCTCACAACATAGATTGCTAAACAAGGCACACATCAAGGCCTTAGTAGCACACAGCGGGTTCCGATTCCAAAGCGCTTGGAAAATAACAACACCGAATGCATACACAATTATGGTAAAACATACATACAGAGACATACAAAGCATATGAGAATTAAGGTTACTACCTGGCAAGCTTAAACTGTCAATTACTTTCTCCAAATTCTTTTAAAAGCTCCCAATGACGGCACTTCCAATGATTATAAATAATACTCGTCACTTTTGCAATTCTCCATAATTCAAATATTACTTTGAATTAACTATCATTTCAAGTCCATATCTTTCATAGTTCTTGCCTAATCTTCCTTCTTAAGTCATTATTGGTTTAAAACTCATGTTAAGTCATTTTTATCAACTTGAGCAGAACCTCCCCTTAGAAATATTGACCCCCATAACCATCAAATATCATGAAAAGAAGCTAAATCCAAGTCACAAAGCCATAAGGGTATTAAGGAAGGTACTTACTTGACTTTGAGCTTTGTTTTCCTTGAACTTCACCTTCCTTAAACTCCTTGTTGATTTCGGCCTAAGCTTCTACATACCATATATTAGTTGCTCATTAGGACCTTCAACATGTTCATGAAGATAGAAGGAAGTTTCACAAAATACCACAGCTAACTTACCTTAGTTCTCAACTTTGCTTGCTTCCTTCTTCCTTCTTTCACTTGAGCTAACCTTTACTCTCTCTCTCTTATCTCTCTTATGGCAACTTGGTGCCTTACAAATGAGGCAAAGGAGTCCTTATATAAAGGTCATGAGCCAACCAAAAATATCTCATTTGACCAATTACCATTTTACCCCTTGGTCTTATCCTTTCTTTCTCTTGAATTTTCTCCCTTTTTCTAGATAATTCTTGACTTCTCTTGAGTTCCCTCTCTTTGAATGAAATACTCATGCAAAAAGGAAATGCAAAATATCTTATATATGTCAAAAAGACACTTAAAAATCCCCAAGTCAAATGAGGTGTCCAAGTGTCCCTTACAAAAATCAAATTAAATCCTATGAAAACACTTGGCCTCTTTTGGGTCAAAAATATCTTCTAATCACATGCCAATTGTTGTGGTTAAGAACCCTTGCTTAATAGATAAGATAATTAGGTGGCATAAATTAGCAATAAAATATGCACATGTGTCCCTTATTTTTTCCTCTTTAAATTTGATGTTGCCACCTTAGTAGCTTAGGTGTTCCCTTAATTTATTAATTATGCATATATGTCCTCATCTTTTCTCCTTTAATGCTTAGGTGTCCCTTGCATAATTATCTACCTTTGATGTGTCTATTTAGGTGTCTCTTTCATGATTATCCACCTTTCCATGTGTCCCCTTTATGTACAATAATATTCTTTTATTAGCCAATTAGATGGAAACATATATTATTTGCTTTATTTTAATGAAAATTTTATATATCTCAATAATATAATATTAATTAGCTTTATACAGTAATTTACATGAAAATGGGGTTATTACAAAGTGTCCATAAGCAATTCCTAAATCTCAAGGTTCAAAATTTAGGATATTACACTTTTCGCTGAGGTGAACTACACAAAGGGGGACTTTAGATTTTAGGATGTTTGCTACGTTCGAATGCACCCTTGCAATGAATGACAATAAATTCAGACAACGAATTTTCAGGATGTGATATAAGACATGGTGGTGAAGAGGACAATAAGTAGTGTAGAGAGAGAGAGAGAGAGAGAGAGAGAGAGAGAGAGAGAGAGAGGGAACAAAGACCAAGATAAAGATGGTAATGTCAATGGAGTTTCAACATGGAAGGCTGCGACTTGTGAAAGGGAGTTCATGTGTGATGGCAGCAAGAAAGGAGAAGGGGTATAAGAATTTTTGTGAAGATATTTTACACAGGTAAAGTAAAAGGGTGGGTGAAGAATATTGCATTTTCTACATTGGTTAAAGTAATAACCGGTGTAGAAAGCTATTCTTAAAAAAAAAAAAATTTGAAATTGGCACTTTCTACTCTATTTAAAATAATAGTCAGTTTGAAAAGTAAAAAACTACAACTTAGTTGCCTCCACACACACTTTTTACACCGGTTACACATACCAGTTAAAGAAATAACAGGCGTAAGAACTTAAAAAGCTACAATTTAATTATTAAATTGTCACGAGTTATACTTTCAACATTCTCCCCGAACAACTAGTTTAAAAGTCTTGCTATGAAAATGTCTTTTTGTAATAATACATATGAGTTGAATATTTTAATTTTGTAGTCGTTTATTGGTTGAGGTAATAGGAAAAAAATCACTCAATTTCTGACAGAATTTTTCTATGAATAATTTAGCCACTGAATTATTCCGTGACGAATTCCATGATAAATGTTTTTGCCTTGGAATCAACCACAGAATATTTCCGTGGAAAAAAAAATTGCCATTGGGAAATTCCTTGGCCATATTAAAAATAATAGTTATAATATTATTTAATAATTAATGTTATTTAAAACAAAAACAAAATATCTTTTTTTTAAAAAAATAATTTTATATGAAAAATAATATTTATAATATTAGATTATTAGTTATTAATTAATTTTTATTAAAAAAATTAAATTTGATATGTTTTCTAAAAATGTATTTCTAAGAAAATTTAATGAAAATTTTAAATTTTTTAAATTTGAAATTAATTTATATTAAAACTTATAATAATATATAAACATTATTTCAAATTATTATTTTTTAGAATAATATATATATAGACAAATATATATTTATATATAATTGATTATGTATGACAATATTCTGGCAAAGGCTTGCGCTTAATTAAATTTGAAAAAAAAAAATTGCCATGGAATGATTCCAAATTAAATTAAATCAATTAAGAATGACTTTTGTGAAATATTTTCATTGAATAATTTATTCATGATTGAAGTTAAAAAAAAATACAATCAAAGGCTAAAGTGCTACTAATACAATTCTATATACTTGATTTAGATTTTTTTAAAAAAATCATCTGTTTTATCAATTTATTGTTTAGAACTTTTCATTATCAAAATAAATAAGATATATTACACACACTCCTATATCAATATCTATATTATCTTTTTTTTTTTTTGGTTGCCCATCCGGTATTCGAGCTTCGTCCCGACTAATCCAAATCCGGCTCGGTCACGCACCCGGTTATGGTGGGTGAGTCTCCCAAATGGCTTTTTTGCATTCATAAGGCTCGAACTCGAGACCTTGCTTAAGCGATCAAGCCGCTTACCACTTGTACAAACCCCCATTTGTATATCTATATTATCTTTATTATCATGGGACTGTCTTTATTATTTTATCTTTTAATATTAGAGTTGGGGGTTTGATTTATTATTTAAATATTTCTAAAGTTTTTATAAATAGTCATAGGATTTCTCATTGTACGTAAGCAAATTTGATTGATTGAATCCGTATTTTTCAGCTTCCTCCCTCTTTTTAATTTCTCTCCTTCTCCCTCCTTTATCTTCCTCTTCCCTTCCTTTGACCAATTGACATCAAAGCTAGGTCTCACTACACTTTTCATATATTACAAAATTTAGGTAATTAATTTTACCATCTCGCTTCCAATAGTAGAAAAACCTGTCAATTATTGATTTTGTTTGTGACTAAGCTTGCCTTGCCTTATCCTTTTGAATGGGATCAAAGTCCACGCCAAAGACAAACACGATTCCACATACACATGTTTGACATATCAATTATTTATATATATAAATATATCAACTAAATATAATACATTACTTACATATATATACTGACAGTTGTATTCCTTATGCCATGAAACATATAAGGCCTCTCTTTTAGATTCTTTTGATTGGTCCATAAGTATAAGCTTTGGGGACTTGTTTACTTTCTTTGTTTTATATTTCTTCTCTTTTTGCCTCTCTTTATGCGAAATTTTGGTTCATGAGGGAATAATTTCCAGCTGCTCAAAATCATGAGACAAGGCCTTAAAATATGTCTTCTTAAGCTTACTTCATTTCCCCTTATGACACTTGGCTTCCTAGGCTTTACTTGTTGACTTTAGTTTCTTACATGTGCAAAAATATAATTGTCCTCTTCCTCTTTCTCTTGGACAAATTTAATAACTTGTGAGGGAAGGATTTTAGTTTCCAAACTTTATTAAATGAAAGTGTCCAAGTGTCCCTTATAAGTCGACTTAAGTTCTCTTGAAAACAAGTGGCAATTCTAGAATTATCTGTCTTTAGCTATTAACATGGGACAAATGTTTTCCTCCCTCTCTATTCAATCTTGGCCGAAACTCTTGGCCTTTGAAGGAGATAATTATATCTTTCAATTTGCATTAAATATAAGTAGATAAGTGTCCTTTTCATGAAATCAAACTGTTAGTTTTCATGTTTTTGATGTTTTGATGATAACAATTTTAATGTAATTAATCTTTGATATTCAATGAAAATTTGAAGTTTTTGATTTACCTCTAGTTAAATAATTAAAGCCTCGAGTTATATGTTACAATGGTTAAATGTTTTTCACTTGCTACCTTGAGGTAAAAATGTGTTGACTCTAGGCATCTCTCAAAAATACCTCCAGGCATCAAATCTTTAATGGCAATGGCATTCTCGTTATTTTTGCTAAAAACTAGTTTTGCCTCAAGTCATCTATCTAAGTGCCTCAAGTCATTCCCAAGGAAAATTCATTTGAAATGGCAAAATCGTAATTATGGTGAAAATTCACTCTAATGACAAAATCGTAAATATGTTGAACTTTCACTCTTTGCCTCTAGTCAATTAGTTTTGTCTCAAGTTACTCCCACAAGTTTTGGAAAATTCGCATATAATGGCAAAATTGTAATTATGGTGAAAATTCACTCTAATGGCAAAATCGTAAATATGTTGAACTTTCACTCTTTGCCTCTAGTCAATTCACTCTGCGACGTTCTCGGCAAGAATATTTCATTTCCTTTGCTGGGTCTCAACGGTCATAATCACAATTACAGGAATAATGACGGCGATTATTCTGACCCTTCTGCTTCATCTCTAAACGGTCATTTTAAAGCTTCTCAACGGATATTAGTTTTCAAGCTTCTCACCGAAAAACGTTGTGCACTCTACTCTTATTGTATTCAATTGTTTTTGTCTATTCCATTAATATCTTCGGATATCGTGTACCTCAGTGTTTATCTTTATCTACTCGTGAGGAGTTTCAAAACACTTATTTGATTATTGTGTTGTAAAATCTTAAGGTTGTGGAACCTTAAGTGGGTATAAAATTACAGCTTGTAAGGGGAGTGAGTCCTAGTGAGAGGATCATCCGAGTACAGTGTAATTGTCCTTGAAAGATAGTGAAAATCCCAGGTGTTCTGGGGACTGGACGTAGGTCGAAGTATTAGACCGAACCAGTATAAATTGTCTGTGTCTGTTTGCTTTTCTTGTCTTTGTTTCATTTATGCTTGTGTGATTCACGAAAAGAATTTGAGATCACCTATTCACTTATTTGATTACTTGTTTTCAAGTTGCTTGTGCCAGGTGTTTAAGTGTGGATTTTAATTATAAAATGACCAGTGGAGATGTGGCAAGTGGAGAAAATTAATTGTGTGTCTCTCAAATAAAACTTGCACCTACCTCTGTTGCTCGTATTAAAACAAAGACAGATGTCATATCCTGAATATTGAGCCCGAGTTTACGAACGAGCTTGAAATAAGTAAGCTACTAACCCTAGTTGAGCATGAGTCTCACATATATTTCTAAAAGGATAAAAAATGGTAACATTGTATATCGACCATCTCAAGTTCGGGCAAAAGTATAATTTCTGATAATTATAGGTCCGTAAGGGTAATTTTTAAATTATGCCCATAATTTCAAGGAGAATCCTCAGGACATAGGAAGGTAGAAAATAATTTCGCAAACTGTATTTGAGGCATAAATGAGCTATAATGGAAATTTGGAAGCCAAATTTGGAAGCATTAGACGCTAAAATGGAAATTTTTGTGTAGAAAGCAACCCGTATGTTTCAATCTTGAGAAGTTGATGGGGAAGAAAGTTTCTTTTCATCCATTTGAGAGTTTAAAAGTGGGCTTTACTTGCAAAATTAAGGGGGAGTAGTATATGTTAGATTAATTTTTAACGTTAAGGAGTTAAAAATGAAAAGTAGAGGTTGAAGAATTAAGTTGATGACAAGTAAGAGTAGTTTGATGGAAATCTCTCATTGAATAGAAAAATATTTGGAAAATATGTATTATAGTTTGATGATTTTATGAGGAAGAAATGAAGGTCAAATGTATCCCAACCCTTTAATGGAGGTTTCGAGTGCCGCACGGCGAAGGCAAAGACGAAGGACCAGAGGAAGTGCTGCCATCTTTGTGGGTGTGTTGTTGTTGTTTTTTTTTTTTTTTTTTTTTTTTTTTGGGGGGGGGGGGAGGTTTATTAAGGGTCTAAGTGTTGTTTACTTAATGTACATGATTTTTGGCAAGGAATTCATTTCTCACAATCAAATGTTGAAGCATGATCTGAAGAATTTGTTGAATTTTTAGTTGGTCTAAAATGATTTTTGGCCCGCGGGCTGGCCCTAACCCTTAGAGTTATATAATTTTTTGACTCGTGTGGGTTGTTTAACATGCGGGCTTTTTTGGCCCTTCTAACGAGCCGGGGTGGCCCATTTTAACACTCTAGTTTCGAGTGCTGCACGGCGAAGGGAAAGATGAAGGACCAGAGGAAGTGCTGCCATCTTTGTGTGCGTGTGTGTGTGGGGGGGGGGGGGGGGGGGATATTTATTAAGGGGCCGCCTTGGTTTTATTATTCTTAATCTACTCTCTTTCTTTGTTTTTTTGTTTTTTTTTTCCTTTCTTTTATTATCTCTTTCCTTCTTATTCTATTTTTTTCCGTAGTTACTCTTAATTTCATATTTTGGTCTTGAGAAATCTCTAAGCCATTTTTCCTTAATTAACACCAATTCGTCAAAATTGTCAAAAGAGTCCAAATAATTAACTATTTGCATATTTTATCTCAATCCCAATAAAACCTATGTAATATATAAATAATTAAAATCTCTTATGTTAAATACTTTTATTTAATCCCACCAAAATTTATCAATTTTTTTATGATTATAAATCTCAAATAATGTGTTTGATCTTTACACTTCAAATTAATAGGAGAAATAAAAATTGGGATGTTAACAGTTAGGAAAATGGGGCCCAAGCGGGTAATTTTGAGAGCAATTCGCTCGGATATTACACCTACCAGAGCTCTGGTGTCCTCCTCTATGAAATTTGTGAAAATGACACAGAATCATATAATCTTTATTTATAATTTTATCCATTCACCATGGTGAACGACGCATAGAGGCGGGGATTGAATTCAAGTTTTTGGGTGAGGCGAATGGTCTTTCCGTTGATGAATGACAATAAATTCATACAATGAATTTTCAGGATGTTATATAAGACATGGTGGTGAAGTGGACGATAAGTAGTGTGTAGAGAGAGAGAGAGAGAGAGGAGAAGGGGTATAAGAGAGAGAGTGAGGTCAATGGAGTTTCAACATGGGCTGAGACTTGTGAGAGGGAGTTTATGTGTGATGGCAGAAAGAGAGGGGAAGGGGTATAAGAATTTTTGTGAAAATATTTTACACGGGTAAAGTAAAAGGGCAGGTGAAGAATATTGCACTTTCTACATTGGTTAAAGTAATAACCGGTGTAGAAAGCTATTATTATTTTTAAATAAAAAAATAAAAAAAAGAAGAAGAAATGAATTACTCTTTCTACTCGATTTAAAATAATGATCAGTTTGAAAAGTAAAAATCTACAACTTATTTAGAAGGTTGCCTCCACACACTTTTTACACTGGTTACATACCAGTTAAAGAAATAACCGATGTAAAACCTTAAAAAGCTACAATTTAATTATTAAATTGTCACTAGTTATACTTTCTACATTATACCCGAACAACTAGTACAAAAGTCTTGCTATGAAAATGTCTTTTTGTACTAATACATATGAATAATTTAGCCACTGAATTCCATCATCAATGTTTTTGCCTTGGAATCAACCACAGAATATTTCCGTGAAAAAAAAAAAAAAAAATTTGCCGTTGGGAAATTCCTTGGCCAAATTAAACTAAATTTTATATGAAAAATAACAGTTATAATATTAGTTAATAATTAATGTTAATTCAAAAAATTATTATTATTAATTTTTAATAATTTTATGTTAAAATATTAGTTATTAATTAATTTTTATTAAAAAATTTAATTTCGAAAAAGTTTCTCAAAATGTATTTCTACTAAAATTTATTTGAGATTTAAATTTGTTTAATTTGAAATTAATTTATATTAAAACTTATACATATATAAAAAATTATTTCAAATTATTATTTAATAGAATATTATATGTAATTGACCCTGTATGACAGTATTATATTTATAATTTTGTAATAAAATAGACAGGTGCATTACTGCTCAACTGGCAAAAGCTTGCGCTTAATTAAATTTGAAAGGAAGAAAAAAACATTGCGATGGAATGATTCAAATTAAATTAAAGGGTTAAGGACCATTTTTACCCCAAAAATATATGGGGAGGACTAATTTTGCCCTGGAAGTTTTTTTTTGAAAGCAATGTTGCCCCTCTGTTAAGGCTCCGTTAACAACCCTAACTAACAACGTTAGTTGATCCCGTTATGCTGACGTGGGTTGTCTATGTGGCGTCTTTGTCACTTTTTTTTTTTTTTATGGGTTAAGTAGGAATTTTACCTCAGAAGTGCACGTCCAGGAGCAATGTTGCCATGAACTTTTTTTTTTTTTTTGGGTTAACGTTGCCCCGGAAGTCTAAGAATATAGTAATGTTTCCCTTCTATTAACAACCTTAACGGTCAAACGTTAGTTCCCCCACAATAGATTATTCCATTAAGAGTGTGTCTATAAATCTTCTTCCTTTCCTCCTTTTTTATTTTCAATTTTCCTTGTATTGCAAAGAAATTTGCCTTTGAGACTTAAAGGTAGAGAACACCTCAGCCTAGCTCCATGTTTGAATTGCCTCAACGTACTCGTTTGAACTTCTATTTGGACAATTTGTTCTTTTTTTTTTTTGTTTGATTTGTTTGAAATATTTTTTCTGGACAAATTCTACAGGCGAGTGATTATTGTTTGATTGGGGAATGCCTGCGATGGAGGACATTATGTGGAAGAAGGAGTAGGATGTGTTTACTTTTTTAAAAATAAAAATTAATTTCCACCCCTACTCCCTCCCGTCATAATTATAATTATAAGACTGGATTGACTTTTTTTGTGTAGAGAAATTAAGAAAACTAAGTACGTTACTTAATCATAGTACCTCGATCCTAATTATAAGACCGAGTCGACGTTTGACCATTAGGGCTCTTAACAAAGGGGCAACATTGCTATGTTTTTAGACTTTCGAGGCAACATTGACCCAAAAAGAAAGTTCTAGGGCAACATTGCTCCTGAGCGTGTACTTACGGGAAAAAATTGCTACTTAACCTATAAAAAAAAGTGACAAAGATGCCACATAGATAATCCATGTTAGCATAACGGTTCAACTAACGTTGACCGTTAGGGTTGTTAACGGAGCCCTAATGGAGGTATAATATTGCTATGTTTTGAAACTTCCGGAGCAATATTGCTCTCAAAAAAACTTCCAGGGCAAAATTGGTCATCCACGTGTACTTTCGGAGCAAAATTGATATTTAACCCTAAATTAAATCAATTAAGAATGACTTTTGAGAAATATTTTCATCGAATAATAGTATTCATGATTGAAGTTTCAAAATTAGAAACAAAGGCTAAAGTGCTACTAATACAATTCTCTATACTTGATTTAGAATTTTCTTTAAAAAAAATCTGTTTTATCAATTTATTGTTTAGTATTTTTCATTATCAAAATAAATAGGATATATTACACACACTTCCATATGAATATCTAGATTATCTTTATTATCATGGGATTGTCTTTATTATTTTATCTTTAAATATTAGAGTTGGGGTTTTGATTTATTATTTAAATATTTCTAAAGTTTTATAAATAGTCATGTAAGTAAGCAAATTTGATTGATTGAATCCGTATTTGTCAGCTTCCTCCCCCTTTTAAATTTCTCTCCTCCTCCCTCCTTTATCTTCCTCTTCCCTTCCTCATTTCATACCAATTGACATCAAAGCTAAGTCTTACTACACTTTTCATATATTACAAAATTTAAGTAATTAATTTTAGCATCTGGCTTCCAGTAGTGGAAAAATTTGTCAATTCTAAGCATTGCGAGTCCATCCCGGCAAGCTTGCCTTATCCTTTTAAATGGGATCAAAGTCGACGCCAAAGACAAACACGATTCCACATACACATTTCTGACATATCAATTATTTATATATATAAATATATCAACTAAATATAATATACATACATATACATCGACAGTTGTATTCCTTATGCCATGAAACATATAAGCTTATTTGAAACTGCGTGCAATACACCATAGTTGAGTCCACAATTTCTGACTATGTGATATTTTCCAGACAACTTGTAAATATTACCGAATAATAATTATCTTATTAATTAATTTTATCTAGAATCAAAATTAGGTTTTTTATCTGTAAAATTATTTTTTTATTAATTCATTACATTTTGTTTTGCTTCTCATTTTTCCATTTTTACATGTGCGTTAGAGTGGGTGTGCTGCTTTTTTTAAAAGGTGGACAAAAGAAAATTGGGAAAAATGAGAGAGAGCATGTGTTAGTATTGTTGTAAATGAAAATTTGGCGAAAAACAGCCAATCAGAAAATTAATTGGAGAAATGACGTACGCTTTTCAGAGATTAAAATGATTTATTATAAGACCATGACATATTTTAGATGAGTTCAATTATAACTTGAATTTATGAAATTATCCCTAAAAAGTTGTTTAATTTGACATAAACATGTAAGGTGAGACCCACATTAATAAATTAATCATATTGCAACACACCATCCTTACTTGTTAATTCAATTTTTCTTTTTTCTTTTTTTTAAAAAAATCAGATACAGTGAAACCTCCACCAATCAGCCAAATATTTCAAAAAAAAAAAAAAAAAAAAAGTGCATACACACACATATCACATATATTTAAAATTTGTTGCATACTATATGTTCTACTGTGAATTATAAATTTTCAAGTTTATACTTGTAACTTTTCTGTCTTTGTATTGGGTGTTTTTGTCTATATTTTATTAATATATGAAAGTAAATTATTCGGAATACGAAAACATTGAGTGAAGGCAATCGAGAGAGGGACTGTTGTGTGTGCCAACAAAATGTACTGTGTGAGTGAGCACCCACCCACACACACATATAGCTCTTTGAAACTATCAAAACATCTTATATCAAGAATACCTTTTATAAGACATCTTATAAATTGGAACAGAGGCAGTATTAGATTGTGTCATCAGTAAATATGACAATTCAAATTGTCTGAGGTAATAACTACTTTGAACTAGGTTGTCTCATTTCTAGAATGATTAAATAATTTGATTGAGGCGTTGAAATTTAATTTAATTTAATTTTTTATTTTTGTTAAAATATGGAGAATTTACTATTTTATCAAAAAATAAAATAATATTATATCATTTTAAAAGTGCAACATTTTCAACCAAAATTACATTTTAAAAGTTAGTATAAAATAAAAAATTTAAATCTAAGCCATTAATAAAATCCACAGATCTCACTGAACATATAGTTGTCGCTCATAAGTGAAGACACCAAATGCACAAGGTTTAACGTCCAATCCACTCAATTTGCGTGTATGTATCAATAATGATCTGTTTGAAGTTTTCAACTTGTACTCGGTAAAATGGATTACTCCATTGAATCCAAAGTATAGTCTCTTTCAACTACCCCACCAGAACTTAAAAAAATGGTGGTTAAATAATTAAATGTGTTAAATTAAATTTTTTTCTTCCAAATTTTATCCCTATCAATAAAGTTTTGAAGGAGGAAGAAATACATAGAATCACATTTAAATAGGTAAATAAGCATGAATTTCTCTACGTGGCTATACTGTGGAAGTAGAAAAGTCCTGGTGGAACACATCAATTGCCAACTTTACAGAAGAAAATCAACACACATGCATCTTGGATGCACCTTATTGATAGTTTTAATTTATTGAGTTTGACCGTAATAGAAGAATTTGAATTTGAATTGTCATCTTTACTGATGAAACAAGATAATACTGTCTCTGTTCCAATTTATAAGATGTCTTATAAAAGGTATTCTTAATATAAGATATTTTCATAGTTTCAAAGAGCATTATATAAATACAAAATCAAATCAAATTAAATTTCAACCACTCAATCTAATTAGTTAATCTGGAGTGCCCAGATTAAACTATGCATGCCCATAATTCTAGAAATGAGACAACTTACTTCAAAGTAGTTACTTCTTTAAATAGAGTATACGTGATAGCCATAGGCAAAGAACGAAAGAAACCATGGAAAACCCAACTCAAATCCTCATTCTAACTTGCGTTCTCTTTGCATCCTTTCTCATCTACCTCATATTCTTCAAACGTGTTTCTAACAAATCCCACAAACTCAACTTCCCACCAGGGCCTCGTCCCTACCCTATCATTGGAAACATCTTACACTTAGCTCCATCCCTCTCTTGTCTATAACCGACCTCTCCAAATTTTATGGACCCATTATGTCACTCAAGTTAGGCACAAGAACTACCATAGTTATCTCTTCTCCAAAAATAGCCGAAGAAGCTTTTCACAAACACGACCTAGACTTCTCTAGTCGAGCCGTCCCCGACAGTGCTCGAGCCCTCGACCACTACAAATTCTCTGTGGGATGGCTTCCTATTTCGCCTCGTGGAGAGCCCTTAGACGAGCTTGTGTTATAGAACTATTCTCCACTGTGAGGCTTGATTCCACCCAGTTTCTACGCCAAAGAAAGGTTGAGGACTTGATCAATCACATCCATGAATATTCCATTAAAGGCGAGGCTGTAGATCTCACCGAGGCTGCCTTTACCACAGTTCTCAATACAATATCTAACATGCTTTTCTCTATGGATTTTGCTTGTTATGGCTCTGAAAAGACTCAAGATTTTAAGAAGGTGGTGATTGGGATAACCGATGAAATTGGAAGGGCTAATATTTCTGATCTTTTTCCTGTTTTGAGTTTTCTGGATCCGCAACGCGTTCGAGCAAGGTTAGGAGGTTACTTTAAAAAGTTATTTGATCTTTTTAATGATATTTTGGAAGAGAGATGGAGTTTTAGAGGTTTGAACATGAAGTCTAAAGATTGCAATGACGTGTTGGATTCATTTCTCGATATCATCCAAGATGAATCTTCACAATTGAGCCGCGCTGATGTTCTTCATTTATTCATAGTGAGTATAATTGTTTAAATTTAATTTGAATATTTCTTCTTCAAAATAAATTGACATAAAACTCTCTAGTTTTTTTTTTTTTAAACTCACTTTGAAAATAATTCACTTTGTATAAATTACTTCTTTTATGTAAACCGCACATATTTAACAATTAACTTGTAAAAATGTGTATGAATGTGTCAAAGGTAGAAAGTCTAATATTGCTTAAGATCGGGAACACTCAAGAGTACAATAAAATGTGAGTTTGAGCAAGTACAAAGGCCAAGAAGATGAGTCTTTGAACTGACTGTTGGAGCTTTAAATATCTTCATTACATTAAACCACCAATTATCCAAGTTTTGTACCTATCATTTTCATTGCCACTAAGCTGTCTTTTTTTTTTTTTTTTTGATACAGTCATTAAGCTGTCTTTAAAAGCCATTATCATTGCTTAACAATCAAACATTTTTTGCCTATAAAAGGCAATCTACAATGTAAGCTTAGTAGAATAGAGGGCAAAGGGTATGAGGTCAAGTGACATCGAGCTCTATCCAGAGCTCCACTTCTTTGTCTTCTCCAAAGTTACCATGTTATGTTCCTGCTATAGGAAGAGTAGTTTGTTAATGCATTTCCAAATTTTTTTAGGAGTTGTGGAATATCTCCAAAGATAGTGTCTTTGAACTCGACTCGAACTATATTGTTCTGCTTTTGTAGGTGACACCAACATATCTTGATCATTATTGCATGATTTTTCAGGATTTATTTGTCGCAGGGATAGACACAACATCTAGCACACTCGAATGGGCAATGGCAGAACTAATACGGAATCCAAATAAAATGGCAAAATCAAGAACTGAACTCCAACAAGTTATTGGAAAGAGTACTGTGAAACTTGAAGAGTCTATGGTCTCAAACTTACCTTTCATACAAGCTGTAATAAAAGAGACCTTACGACTGCACCCACCAGCACCACTTCTAGTACCCCACAAGGCAAATTGTGATGTAGAGTTATGTGGTTTCTTAGTGCCAAAAAATGCACAGATACTAGAAAATGTGTGGGCAATGGGAAGAGACCCGAGCATATGGGACGACTATAATTCATTTCTCCCCGAGAGGTTCTTGGAAAGCGAAATTGATTTTAAGGGTAACGATTTTGAGTTTATTCCGTTTGGTGCTGGAAGGAGGATTTGCCCTGGCTTGCCCTTGGCTTCTAGAGAACTTGGTCTTACATTGGCCTCTCTTATATATCACTTTGATTGGATTGTCCCTGGTGGACTAAAGCCAAAGGACATGGATATGAGTCAAAACTATGGGTTTACGTTGCATAAGGCTCAACCTCTAAGAGCTATTCCTATCAAAGTGTAGTTGTTAATTTGTTGGTTTCCCGAACAATGTTGTGGTACTTGATATATAATAACTCACTTGTGTTACTTAACATAGGTTGATTAAGTGTTACTTAACATAGGTTGATTATGAAAATTATTAATGAAGATACACACCTAGCCTCTAATACCATGAAATGCATTTTCAAATATTTTGGATCATTATTTAAGCGTTCCCAAGAAACAACGACTCATGTTCAACCAAACCCATATACATCTCTGAGCAAAAAAAAACCCATATACATCAAGTTTAACATTAATTACATTTAATCAAGAACACTCTCATCCAAATTCGATTTCAATTATATATCTGACGTTATGAACTCCCTTGGAAAATAGTTAATGGACCCATCAAGCTTTAATGGATGAGTAAGGCTGTTTGGTCAATAAATGAGTCACGGATATGGATTAATTATCAACCATCTAGTGGGCTTTTTGTGATTTCTTCCACAATATTTATGCGGTTTATTATATTTTTCATATTTCCTCTAAATTAATCTTTAAAATTAAATATTGGGTTAATATGTCAAAATACCCTTAACCTTGTTTTGGATGTAAAAATAACTATAAACATTATAAAAGGAAGTAAAAGTGACAACGATGTTAATAACACGAAACATATTCATTATTTCTTGAAATCTCTAGAAAATCATATTTTTCCCCTTTAAATTTCATTTTACCACCTTAGTAGTTTAGGTGTCTCCTTAATTAATTAATTATGCATATGTGTCCTTATCTTTGGCAAGCAAGAGGCACCACCCACACTAAAGAAAAGAGAGATAGGAGAGTGTTGTAAGAATCACAAGCAAGGAGAATCTCAAGAGAAGAAGAGGTAATGAAGTTATGGAAATTACCTTATTTCTTTCAAATTCATACAAGTATGTTTGAGACATCAATTAGTGATCTTGTATAATATTATGGAAGTTCTAGCTACAATCACAAAGGAGATCAAGGAAAAGTGGCAAAGAAGTTAGAACTTTGAGCAAGTAAGTTCTCTTCTCTAACTTCTTGAAATTTTTGCAAAAGTTTAAGGAAATTTTGATCAATTGCTAGAACTTGGTAATATAATTTTATTTTGGTGATTTTGATAGTCTAAAAGTGTTTGAAATGGAATTTTGTATAAGAAAGGGTATGGAGAATAATTTTGGAACTATAAAAGTATGAATATATGCAAATTCAGAAGTTAAAAAACCAACAGGGGTATTTTCATAAACTGAGAATGATTTATGTGTCCATAGCCTTGGCAAGTATTTTTAGTCAATAATAGACATGTCAAGGGTCATGTAGATTTTTGGAACACCCCAATCGGATTTTTCTACAATTAGTTATGAATTTTTGAAGTTGGATTAAATTTCTGGAAATTCCTGGGCCTTATGTGAAAATTAATGAAAAGTGACCAATGAAGGAATACTTATTAACAAACACAAATAATGAGTTTCAAATGATGAAAGATCCTTCACATAAGCCGTATAGTTATATACTTTAAGACACTAATACAAAATACCTAAAAGACGAACTAAAAAAGACCCAATTAACGTCCTTAATCTACGGGACGTCGGGGAGAGGGTAGTTGTATATTTAGCGACCTGAAATTGTTTCAGGTCACCTCTTAATAGACGACCTGAACAACAATAAGGTCGGCTCAAATCAGGTCGCCTCATACAATATTCAGGTCGCCTAATATGGGGAAGAGCTTTGGATTTGTTGCTGCTTTGATACCAAAAGGTCGGGACGGCCCGAAGTAACAGAAGGGGATGGAGGGGAGATGGGAGTGAGAGAGAAGTAGAGAGGGAAGAACACTTAAAACATGAGCATAAGATTAAAATATGCAGAAAGTAAGAACACAAGAAGAAACTGAAGTCACACTTTTATTCAAAACATAAAGCTTAAAGCAAACCGAAAGCTTAAAACTTACAAAGGAAAGCTTAAAACACACGAGACGAGAGGAGTGGGAGAGGAGAGTAGGACTTTGAGAATGGGCTATTAGGTCCTGCCTCTACCAAATGGGAAGAGGACCTTATATAGGCATTTTCGAAGTCACTGTTTGAATAGTAACCGGTTGGTGACCGGCACTATTTGGCACTATTTAAACAGTAACATGCTACAGTGATCTGCCGACGCTACAGTGATCTACCGACACTACAGTAACCTGCTACAGTGTGCTACAGTGTTCAGTGCTACAGTGAACTGACACCTCAGCGTTTGCTACAGTGCACTACAGTGAATTTTACTACAGTGCAGAGTACATGTTTACACAGTCTTATACATGAAAGCTAAAGCGTTTGGTGCATACAACAGTGCTTTCGCCAAAAACTGTAAGTTTAATCATCACTCAGATCAATAAGGTCTTCACCATTAAACTGAGCCGGTTCTTGGTTGATGAAGCTTGTTGATCCTTCTTCATAATGAAATCCGGGGGCTCTTGCTTTGTTGGCTGTGAACCTTGAGGTCCAGAGACTTATTGTAGATGTTTCTACAATTAGTTCGAGCCCTATGGAACATTCAGGCATTGGACTTAAAGTATCCATATGCTTGTAAGTATGCGGATCTCCAAGTCCAAAATCTGTATAAGGCATGCAATAATTTCCCATATACATAAAATAATGGTTAATTATAACATGATGTTTTGCAGGGAGGAATGAATTTCCATTCTGTTGAGGTATAGTTGAAGAAGTCCAAATCCACACAGGACTGGCAACATTTTCCCTGTAATGTTTAATGTATTGTGAAATTTTTGGACCAAAAAACTCCGGTGTGGGGTCATTTGATCCAAGTTGCATCATTCGTAAGAATCCATAATGAAAAGCTTGAGCTATTATATCTTTGATTAATGGCTTTAGCTTCTCAGTAAGGTTAACCTCAAGAACGACTGGCTGTTTGGCGTTCCAAGGCTTCTCTTGTAATGGTGCTCCACAGTACTGTGATATTCAAACTCCAGTAAACTCTTGGGGACACTCTTGGATATTTTCATTAATATCTAAAAGCATATACTGGAATTCAATTAGTTGACTATAAAAATTTTCTTCAGAATGAAATAGGATTTTCTCCTGTATTTTTGTTGGTAGTTTCTTCAGAAAATTTATATGGTATCTTCCAACAAGAGACATCTTTTGGGAGAATGTCTCAAAATTGTCTCTCATTTTTTGACTTCTTTTAAAAGTCTCACAATTTGCTTCCATAAGGGAAGGTTTTAGGATACTCTCTTTCATCCTTGAAGAGGATGGCCGATGAGCGGCAAGTTGCCTTGAAGAGGCTTTTTCTTGCTGATTTTGTTTTGAAAAATAAAAGTTTAATGCACAAATTGCTTTGTGCTTTTGTTTTGCATTTCCAGCTCGCCATAAAGCATCTAGAATTGCTTGCTGTTCCTCACTGAGATTACTCCCTTTGAGGGGCCTAAACCTCTGTTTTGAATCAGTAGGTAAGATAGGCAATTGTTGTGTTCCAATCTTAAGATACTTTGTACCTTGTGTTGAAACTTTGTTTACTCCTGTCTCCTCATGGATTTTTGTTTCTTTGGCAACCGTTTAAGAAATTCCTGAAAACTTTCTCCAGGATTAACTTGATTAAAAGCATCTTGAAAGATACCTTTACCTTTGTCTCCCGAAGGAAGTTGTTTGGAGGTCATCTCCGTTTAAGGTGAGGATTTTCTCTTACTGTGATCACTACCTTGTAAAAACTCACGGGTGAGGAAATCTGGAAGAGAATTGGTAATACCTTTGATGAATTCAATATCAAAATCAAAAATACTTAAAATTGCTTGCCAGCGTGCAAAAATCTGTTTTGATGCAAGATTTTTAACATATTTTTGTAACACATCTTTTGCAGATTTGCAATCAATGCGTATAAAAAATCTTTGGTTTAAAAGATCTGCCTGGAATTTTGAAACACACAAAACAATAGCTAAAATTTCTTTTTTAATTGTAGAATAGTTCTGTTGGGCACTATTCCAATGTTTAGATGTAAAAGAGATAACTTGTTCTTTTGCATCTACCTTTTGTTTAAGAATTCCTCCATATCCTAGTTCAGACGCATCAGTTTGAACTATTTTAAAGGTAGAAGGAATAGGGAGATTAAGGCAAGGAAGTTCCTTGACTTGTTGTTTAATCCTTTTAACAACATCTGTATGAACATCAGTCCATGGAGGAGGATTATTCTTGAGACGTTGATGAAGGGGTTTAATGAAATTGCTAAGTTGTGGAATGAACTCGGCAACATAGTTTAAGCATCCTAAAAACCTTTGGAGTTGGTTTTTGTCAAGGATTTGATCCGGAATTTATCTCGCAAACCGGATTGCCCTTTTAATAGGAGTTATCATTCCTTGGTTAATCCAAGGACCAAGAAATCTAACTTTTGTCTGAAAAAGGCTAATCTTAGGTTTAGAAACTACTAAACCATTTGTTTCTGCAGTTCGGATAAATTTCGAAACATGTTTAAAATGATCATCAATCGAATTTGAAAAGACTAGAACATCGTCAATATAAACTATAATATACTGACTTTGACCTTGGAAGATCTTGTTCATAATCCTTTGAAATTCGGAAGGGGCATTTTTTAAACCAAAAGGCATAACATTCCACTCATACTGACCAAAAGGAACAAAAAAAAGCGTCTTATACCTATCTTTTTCGAGATCGAATTTGCCAAAATCCGGATTTCATGTCGAATTTTGAAAAATCTTTGCGAATGCAAATGCTTAAGCAAGTCAGCCTTGTTTGGAATTGGGTATCGAATCCATTGTAAGGCTTCATTTAAGGGTTTGTAATTGATAACAAGTCTCGGGAGTTCCACGTTCTATTTCTGCATTTTTATTAACATAAAATGCAGCACAAGACCACGGACTTCAACTTGATCTGATCAATTTTTTGTCAAGAAGATCTTGGATTTCCTTTTGGCAAGTTTCAAGAAGTTCTTGAGACATTTGGATAGGCCTAGCCTTGGTGGGAATTTGTTTTTCAGAGAAGGTAGGTTCATAAGGAAGATCTACCATATGTTTCTTTACGTTCCGAAAGCATTTGGTAAATCGGCCTGACATCGATGTATTTTATCCAGGCAATTTTGAATTCTTTTCGGACGAGTGGTTCTTTGGAGTTGTTGTTCAACCCGTTTAAAAGAAGCTTCATCTTTAAGAAAGTTGATCTGTTTTTGTTTGGCGGAAAGATGATTTATTTCTCGATCTTTGGCGATTCAGTAAAGGGAAATAAAATCATTTCTCCTAAATGCTGTTTTGAAATTCCATCAACATCAGTGAAGTAAGGGAATAAAAGCTGAGCAAAAGGGGCTCCAAGAATAATCTGGGTTCCCATATCTTTTACCAAAATGAATGGAGTTTTAATGCTTAAACCTTTGTTCTCAATCACCACATTCGAGATCTTGTACTAAACAGATACAGGTGATCTGTTGACGGCACTAAATCTCACTGTTTTTTTCTCAAAATATTTGGTAGGAATAAGTCCTTCTAGAAAACAGTTGGCTTGAGACCCCGTATCAAAGAGAACAGATTGTTCTATAACAAGTTCATCATTGATAATGATTTTTGCTTGTATATAAAACTTCGTATCATGATTTTTGAAATAATCTTTGAGACAAATTTGATATATATTATCAATCTGTTCATTTTCTAAAACCAGATCATCTTTCTCTTTAGAAGAAGGTGACAAAGTCTTATGAATCCGGGAAACTCCTAACTCAGAAGTACCTTGACTATTTTTAAGAGTTTGAACCTCCTTTTTGAGACTATTAATCTCATGTTGGAGTGTATTCAAATTTGTGGAGTTGTCTTTTGGAAAAGACAGGAGTTTGGACTAACTAATGACATTAATAGGAGTAAGTTCCTTATGAATGACATTAAGAAAAGATAGTTCATTGGGTAATGAATCAACTGGTTTTTTGATCCCAGAATTCATCACCTCTTTTGTGGAGGATACTGAAACTTGAGGGGTATCGGAACAATTGTTTGTTGTAACCGAACCGTTTCGGAAGAGCCGATTCTTCTTGTTGCTTTGCTTTTGCTCAATCCGTTTGATCAAAGCGAGCTTTGGATTTGTTGAACATTTCCGATCTGAGTCTTGGGTCAAGTCGAAAAGGTTCGAAGAAAGGCTTTTCTTTAGAAGAACCATCGAGTTTGGAGAGGTTCTTTGGAAGAGTCTGGGGCTACCGTAGTTTGGGTAACATGGGTTTGGGTAACATGATCTCCAAGAATTTGAAGATCTTTTGGTTGGTGTAGTTGTTTTGCTCCATAAGATTCTTGATATCTTTTGGATTGACTTCTCCTTCAAGTTCTCCGGTTTTGAAAGGAGTAGCTACAAACTGGTTTTTGGAGGAACTAACTCGAGGAATGTAAAAAGATCGAGGTGGAGGAACTTCTAAAGAAATTGTTTGTCCTTCAGTGGTTGCCCACTCTTTCTTTAATACATTTGTTTGTGGAAATGGATAATCCAATTTCTGGGTATAAGCAAATAGCTCAAACCATTGAAAAAATGGAGTATTCACTTCATACTTTTCAAGGAAAGCGTAGAATTTTTCTTGGATATGCTTTCGCACCAATCCTTTGAATGTTTCTAAGAACCAGTTTCTTTGCAAAGTATATTTCTCAGAGTAAAACTCTTTTTGCAAACCTTGTTTATCAATAGAAAATTGTTTTTCTAAAACATACATGCCTGGGGGTTACCCCTAAGCTTTCCGTATCATGAGGTTCTTCTAAGTCTCGTATAGTCTCAGGAGGCTCTATAGACCTAGTATCATCCTCAGTTTGATAGTTTTCCTGAGAAATATTTCCCTCATTTGTAATTCCTTGAATTGGAGTATTACTGGGTAAGGGATTTGGAGTTTCTGCTGCTGGTGGTAGATGAATAGCCGAAGGAGGAGTTTGTTCGAAAGAACAAGAGTGTCTTGGTAATTCAGAGTTTGCAGATCTATAATCCCCATATCTTGAAGACATAGATCTAGGTATGGAAGAAGTAGAATTCCTAGGTCATCCCAAAAGCCATTCTAACGATCCTGTTTGGGTTTGTGAAATTCTACTAATTTGTGGAGGAGGTCATGGGATAGCTTGTACAGGCTTTTCCATAACCCATTCTTCTGGTAGAGTGACCTCATTCCAGGTGATGGTTTGTGGGACTGTGATGTTGGTGTTCGAATGATCGGTAAGGAAAACAACGGTTGCCGTTGTTAGGAACTTGCCTAGCATTCGAAGTCAAGAGTTTGAGACCTTATACTATCCTATACATTAGGGTAACAGTCTAGATCCGAGCTTCATATTGAAACCATGAAGTTTAAGGTTGAGTTTCAAGACATCCATAATACGTTTGTCATCTAAAGCAACCGTTTGATTTGGATAACAGATTGAAATAGACGGACCATTATGAAGTCGAACTCGGCTTTGCCAATGAGAGAATCTGCAAAATCGTAATGTCTTGCATCTCCGAGACGAGACAAGTCCAGAGCGTTTAAGCCAAAGCACGAACAAGTGGTTTAAGAGCAACTTGTACACAACCAATGTGTAAAAAGTTGTAAACTTGTTTATGTTTAAGGATGGAGTTTTGAGAAAGAAGAAAGAATTCCTCTTTTTTACGGTTGGACGAAACAGATTCTTCAACCGTCTTGATTATATAATCGGACTTTGAGAACCATTTTCTGGTTGGTTGTAAAACATCCTATTTGCGACGGGAGGAAGAGTCCAATCATCAACAGTTTGGTTTATATCTTTGAACTGAATTTCTTCGTCAAAGATGTTGTTTGTTGAGGAATGAGATTCCTCATTGTTTAAGGAAGAAGATGGGTGAGATGAGGAGGCGGAGAAAGAAGACCGACGAGAAAAGGAACGGAGAATGGATGACATGATTAAAATGCAAAAAGATAAAATACAAATGCAGAAATTTAAAGAAAATAAAGTACTAAAAATAAGAACTTAAAAACTGGAATTCAAAAGATCATAAAACACGAAGAGATAATCAGATGTATTTCTCCCTGTTTTGATATCATCACCGTCAGGTTACCATAGGGGTATATTGATTAAAGATTTACTGGACAATTACCTTACAGAAATGTATTGTTGTCTATTAGCACGATTCGCACATATAGTGTATGGGACAACTCTCATGCTAAACAGCATATAATTCTATGCATGGTTCTTAATTTATGAATTCTGCGGACTGTTCTCTAGACAGTATATTCTGTGCAACTAGTCTAACTCATGGTGCAAGAATCCTCCGATCTCCCTGCCTCTCCTTGGGCCTTGTGGGCTCTTCTGATCGTAAGCGACTCAGCAACAGTCACCATCCAGTTAAACTATTTACACATACTTTGCAGAAAGCATAAATTAAGTATCATACATATACTATTAGGCGGTTAAGTAGAACCTGCCATATGAGTAAACCACCACACACTTGTATGTGAATCTGAACATGACTAACTTTTCAACAATACATCCTGAGAAGAAAACCTCCCAGTCCAGATCTAATCAACACATCTCTACTTCCCCTTCTGGCTCTGATACCAAAAGGTGGTTTATTAAGGTCGCCTCATATAGGGCGACCTGAATTTTCAGGTCGCTTCTTATGGGTTTGTTTTTGTCATTTTAGGCGACCTGATTAAAAATTAGGTCGACTCATCTTAGAAATAGGCGACCTGATTAAAAATCAGGTCGCCTCTTATGAACCAAAGACGCCCTGAATTGATTTTCGTGTCGCCTTAAATTATTATTTTTTTTTAAAAAATGTGCTTGCCGTTTTGTTTGGCCAATTTGCTGCAAATACTTCACAAAATAATTAAGCGCATATGCAAAATGACAATAGATAACAATGAATGTGAAATATATTATGACCGTATGAATTATATGTATGTGCATTCCATCAAAAGAAGGTGAAATAACAATGAATACAACAAAGGTTCAATAAGAAAATTGTAAAAGTGACTTCAACAAAAGAATATTGGCTACACATACAAGATCATACAAGAGAATGACAATATAATAAAATACAAATGCAGAAATTTAAAGAAAATAAAGTACTGAAAATAAGAACTTAAAAACTGGAATTCAAAAGATCATAAAACACGAAGATATAATCAGATGTATTTCTCCCTGTTTTGATATCATCACCGTCAGGTTACCATAGGGTATATTGATTAAAGATTTACTGGACACCTTACAGAAATGTATTGTTGTCTATTAGCACGATTCACACATATAGTGTATGGGACAACTCTCATGCTAAACAACATATAATTCTATGCATGGTTCTTAATTTATGAATTCTGCGGACTGTTCTCTAGACAATATATTCTGTGCAACTAGTCTAACTCATGGTGCAAGAATCCTCCGATCTCCCTGCCTCTCCTTGGGCCTTGTGGGCTCTTCTGATCGTAAGCGACTCAGTAACAGTCACCATCCAGTTAAACTATTTACACATACTTTGCGAAAAGCATAAATTAAGTATCATACATATACTATTAGGCGGTTAAGTAGAACCTGCCATATGAGTAAACCACCACACACTTGTATGTGAATCTGAACATGACTAACTTTTCAACAATACATGCTGAGAAGATAGCCTTCCAATCCAGTCTAATCAATACATCTCTACTTCCCCTTCTGGCTCTGATACCAAAAGGTCGGGAGGGCCCGAAGGAACAGAAGGGGACGGAGGGGAGATGGGAGTGAGAGAGAAGTAGAGAGGGAAGAACACTTAAAACATGAGCATAAGATTAAAATATGCAGAAAGTAAGAACACAAGAAGAAACTGAAGTCACACGTTTATTCAAAACATAAAGCTTAAAGCAAACCGAAAGCTTAAAACTTACAAAGGAAAGCTTAAAACACACAGAGACAGAGGGAGTGGGAGAGGAGAGTAGGACTTTGAGAATGGGCTATTAGGTCCTGCCTCAACCAAATGGGAAGAGGACCTTATATAGGCATTTTCGAAGTCACTGTTTGAATAGTAACCGGTTGGTGACCGGCACTATTTAAACAGTAACATGCTACAGTGATCTGCCGACGCTACGTGATCTCGCGACACTACAATGAACTGCTACGGTGAACGACACCTCAACGTTTGCTACGGTGCTCTTCGGTAAATTTTACTATAGTGCGAGTACATGTTTACACGCTTTATACATGAAAGCTAAAGTGTTTTGTGCATACAACAGTGCTTTCGTCCAAAACTGAAAGTTTAATCTTCATTCAAATCAATGATAAAATCTTCATCATCACTTTGAACTTCTTCTTCGTAGGCTTCAGAAGCTGAGGAAGAAGGAACTTGTTTACTTGTTGACGGTTCATCCTCTTGAAGTTGTTTGAGCATGAAACGTAGTTGTTCGATATACTCCGTTTTGTTAGAAACTGAAGCAAGTTTGCATTGGGCCTGAGCCTTCTGGTTCAGGAAGCGACTTTCTTCAGTTGCACAGAGGAATTTAGGGTTTCTTTTGAACCATAAATCCACAGCCTTGGAGTCTATCCTTGTTTGATCAAACTTTGCCCACCAGCGCACATAAGTAATCCTTTGGAGCATGGGCAAGACAAGAGAATCTCTGTTAGTATGAGAAAATCTGTACTGCCAGGAGAATATCCAGGAGACAGACATTTTTGAAAAGTAATGAAGATCAATTGGAAAAGGATCTTCATCAAGTTTAAATTTTCTTTGAAAATGACTCAATGCTTTGATAACAAGATGCGAGGAAGGATCTCGGAATAGGTCCAAAAAATCCCACCATTCTTTGAAACCATTGAGGGAAGGTGTACTTGGTTTGTTGTTTAAAATAAATAAACCAAGTATGTTTAAAAATCTTATTTTGTTCCCAAAAGACATTATACCAGTCATCACAATAATCCCAGTAATTATATCCTTTAGGATCAAAATCAAGTGTCCCAAACATTTGGGGTTTGTTTAAATTGGGTCCCCATTCCTTAGGAGTGAGAACATTTAAAATCTGGAGGGTAGAATGATTTTTTAAAGTTGCATCCCTGTCATCCATATGCCTTGTTAGGATAATGGATTTAGAGTGAACTAGTATTAACTCATAATACTCCCTTGTTTTTCTTAAATCAGTGGGGTTGTAATGAAATCCAGAAGGGAATATCTTTAAAGCCACTTGGTTTGGTGTTTGAAGGAAAAACTCAGGTTCGATCTGAATGATATCTTTCTCCTTACCTTGTTTTGGAATATAAGGAGTATCATTCGGATTAGCAACTGGAATAGTTACTAATGATTTGGATACCTGAGATGGCTGTTTACTGAGTGCCTGTGAAGAGGATGGCACTGTGGTTAAGGCTAATGCCCATTTATCCGGTTTAGCTAATAATTCTCCCCATGTATTTGTAGGAAGTTTCTTAGCATAAGATTCAACAGTCATTTGACCAGGTTTAATAGAAGTGAGCCTTTGTGTTGAAGACTCTTTTTTAGGTTTCTGGATATATGACCCAGTTGGTGTTTGTTTTGCCATTAAGTCCTGTGTTTGGGACTTTTCTTGGCTTGTTGATCCTGTGTATTGTTGTGACTGTTGCCACAATTGTTTAATAATTTCCTAGAGGGCTTCTTCTTCGAGATTGGCCTTTGAGCTTCTTGGGAGAAGTTTTGGTTATCATCAGAAGTCACTGCCTGTTTGCCTTTGTCTTTCTGGTTTTCACCAGGTTTCTTTTTTCTGGGCATGTTTGTGGAGTTTCTCTCAATACTACCTACCCTGTAAAAACTCACGGGTAAGGAAAAATGGAAATCCCATTTACAAGTCCAAAAATGTTTAAAAGAATTTGAAATCTTAACATGCTGAAAATAGATGCAAAATTTCATGTTTAAATGCAAAAGAATTCCAAAAGTTGGAAGTTTAATCAAGAGGAATAGGAAGACTAAGGCAAAGAATGTCCTCAATCTTATGTTTATGCAACCCAACAAACTCGGGAGAAACTTCTCTATTGAGAAAGTTGATCTGTTGAGGAAAAATGTGAGGGTTTAATTCCTTGAATCGTTGATTTTGAGTAAAAGGAAATAAAATCATTTTTCCCGAATGATGAGTTGAAATACCATCATAGTCAGTTAAATAAGGAAATAAAAGTTGCGCAAAAGGTGCTCCAAGCACAATTGGTGTTCCCATGATTTTCATGAGACTGAATGAAGTCCTGATTCGCAAACTTTCATTTTCTATAATGACGTTTGACAGTCTGTGTTGAACAGATATCATGGATTTATTAATACCACTATATCGTTCAAATGTTTTCTCAAAATATTTTGGAGGAATCAAGCATTCCTGGATACAATTTGCTTGAGCTCCTGTGTCAAACAAAACAGATTGTTCTATAACAAACTCGTTATTGATAACGATTTTTGCTTGTATATAAAACTTCTGCATTAGAACCTTTGAAAACATGTTTAAAAAAGGTTCAGGAAAATCACCTTGGTTTGGCAAATCTGTTGTGGATAGCCAAGGGTTGAGAAGATGATTGTGATGGTGAAGGTTGGTTCAGAATATCTTTGAGTTTTACAAGATACTAATTTTTATCACAATCAGGAAGTTTATGGATGACATCAAAAAGCAAATCTTGCTCTTTTGTGATGACGTTTATGAAGGAAGAAGTGTCGAAAGATGAATTACAATCATCATTTTGAAGTTGGTTCGAGATCTTCGAAGAAGTATGCTCTTCTTCGATTCGGAAGTTCTTTCCAAAAGAAGGTTGTTTATCTTGTTCTTGGACAGATTCTTCAAGTTTAAGTTGTGCGATTTTTCCCATGAGTTTGCAATCTCTTGCATAGTGTCCGGGTTTACCACAATTGTAGCAAACTGGTTTGTCACTCTTGGGAAAATCAAGTTTTGGTTTGGATTTGAACTCATCTTTGAGTCTTCTAGGAGGAGTTCTTGGTTTGTACCTTTGGTACGAATGTTTATAGTTTTCATACCGGGTCTGTCTATCTTTGAAATAGGAAGACTTTCGATATGGCTGCTGTTGCTTACTGGTTTTGGGCTTGGATCGTTTACAAGTCGGAAAACCGAATTGTTCGCAAAAAGAACCAAGTTCTTTTTTACTCAAAGATTTCTCTTTCGAGAGTTGATTCTGGATTTTGTCATCTTGACAAATCTTTAATGCAGTTTTCTGGACATGAGAAATCAATTCCCCATATGTCAAGTGTTCATAAGGAATGATCCCATTACTTTGATTTCGAAGTTTTTCTCTAACTTTATCACCAAATGACTTTGGTAATCCAGCTAGGAATTTTTCTTTCCAAAATGGTTGTTGGGCATCATCTCTAGTGTACACTCTGGCCAAGAATGTGTCTCTGTACCAACGGAAGTCAGATAGAGTCTTGCACTTTAGATTTGAAAGGAGTTCTGCTGAACGATCTTTCCATAAGGAAGGATCACCAACAAAATGTTTAATGATGGTGAAGATTAAGGTGTTGACTGAATCTGGGATTGGCTCACCATTGTGGAGGATAGGTGTACCATCGTGTTCAATCATAACAAATGACTAAATCTTCTTTTTATCATCCTGTGAAAGGTAGCGATCCCACCAATTCTTTAGTTGTCCAGTGAAGCCAGAAATAAAGAGATTGGTTATACTTTCATCAGAATAATTCATGCCAGTTTGATAAGCAGTGCTTGCTATGGTCATATGTTGGAGAGTTTGGAGGATTTGTGTTTCATTCTGACCATCTATGTTCCATTCATAAACATGGTCATGATTGAAAGATTTGTAAGTATGGCGTTCTTCAACTAAAATATCCGGGGGGCTAGCCCTAGGATAATATAGTTTTGTGGGTTTACGCCAATTACCGTTGGTTTATGTGAAATGATTTTGAAGACTCGGCTTCGAAGTTCGAGATCTGATTTCAAGATTCATCACCTCTTTTGTGGAGGATACTTGAAGCTTGAGGGGTATCAGGAACAATTGTTTGTTGTAACTGAACCATTTCAGGAAGAGCTGATCGCTGTTGTTGCTGCTTTTGCTCAATCCGTTTGATCAAAGCAGCTTTGGATTTGTTGAACATTTCCGATCTGAGTCTTGGGTCAAGTCGAAAAGGTTCGAAGAAAGGCTTTTCTTTAGAAGAACCAGTCTGAGTTTGGAGAGGTTCTTTGGAAGAGCTGGGGGCTACCGTAGTTTGGGTAACATGGGTTTGGGTAACATGATCTCCAAGAATTTGAAGATACTGGTTGGTGTAGTTGTTTTGCTCCATAAGATTCTTGATATCTTTTGTATTGACTTCTCCTTCAAGTTCTCTGGTTTTGAAAGGAGTAGCTACAACTGGTTTTTTGGAGGAACTAACTCGAGGAATGTAAAAAGATCGAGGTGGAGGAACTTCTAAAGAAATTGTTTGTCCTTCAGTGGTTGCCCACTCTTTCTTTAATACATTTGTTTGTGGAAATGGATAATCCAATTTCTGGGTATAAGCAAATAGCTCAAACCATTGAAAAAATGGAGTATTCACTTCATACTTTTCAAGGAAACTGTAGAATTTTTCTTGGATATGCTTTCGCACCAATCCTTTGAATGTTTCTAAGAACCAGTTTCTTTGCAAAGTATATTTCTCGAGTAAAACTCTTTTGCAAACCTTGTTTATCAATAGAAAATTGTTTTTCTAAAACATACATGCCCGGGGGTTACCCCTAAGCCTGTATCATGAGGTTCTTCTAAGTCTGTATAGTCTGCAGGAGGCTCTATAGACCTAGTATCATCCTCAGTTTGATAGTTTTCCTGAGAAATATTTCCCTCATTTGTAATTCCTTGAATTGGAGTATTACGGGTAAGGGATTTGGAGTTTCGCTGTGGTGGTAGATGAATAGCCGAAGGAGGAGTTTGTTCGAAAGAACAAGAGTGTCTTGGTAATTCGAGTTTGCGATCTATAATCCCCATATCTTGAAGACATAGATCTAGGTATGGAAGAAGTAGAATTCCTAGGTCTGTCAAAAGCCATTCTAACAGATCCTGTTTGGGTTTGTGAAATTCTACTAATTTGTGGAGGAGGTCATGGGATAGCTTGTACAGGCTTTTCCATAACCCATTCTTCTGGTAGAGTGACCTCATTCCAGGTGATGGTTTGTGGGACTGTGATGTTGGTGTTCGAATGATCAGTAAGGAAAACAACAGTTTGCCCGTTGTTAGGAACTTGCCTAGCATTCGAAGCTGAAGAGTTTGAGACCTTATACTGTATCCTATACATTAGGGTAACAGGTCTAGATCCAGGCTTCATATTGAAACCATGAAGTTTAAGGTTGAGTTTCAAGACATCCATAATACGTTTGTCATCTAAAGCAACCGTTTGATTTGGATAACAAAGTTGAAATAGACGGGACCATTATGAAGTCGAACTCGGGCCGCCGCCAATGAACAGAATCTGCAAAATCGTAATGTCTTGCATCTCGAGACGGACAAGTCCGAAGCGTTTAAGCCAAAGCACGAACAAGTGGTTTAAGAGCAACTTGTACACAACCAATGTGTAAAAAGTTGTAAACTTGTTTATGTTTAAGGATGGAGTTTTGAGAAAGAAGAAAGAATTCCTCTTTTTCTGGTTGGACAGAAACAGATTCTTCAACCGTCTTGATTATATAATCAGACTTTGAGAACCATTTTCTGGTTGGTTGTAAAACATCCCTGCTGTCGACTGGAGGAAGAGTCCAATCATCAACAGTTTGGTTTATATCTTTGAACTGAATTTCTTCGTCAAAGATGTTGTTTGTTGAGGAATGAGATTCCTCATTGTTTAAGGAAGAAGATGGGTGAGATGAGGAGGCGGAGAAAGAAGACCGACGAGAAAAGGAACGGAGAATGGATGACATGATTAAAATGCAAAAAGATAAAATACAAATGCAGAAATTTAAAGAAAATAAAGTACTAAAAATAAGAACTTAAAAAACTGGAATTCAAAAGATCATAAAACACGAAGAGATAATCGAGATGTATTTCTCCCTGTTTTGATATCATCACCGTCAGGTTACCATAGGGGTATATTGATTAAAGATTTACTGGACAATTACCTTACAGAAATGTATTGTTGTCTATTAGCACGATTCGCACATATAGTGTATGGGGCAACTCTCATGCTAAACAAAGATATAATTCTATGCATGGTTCTTAATTTATGAATTCTCATGACTGTTCTCTAGACAAGTATATTACATGCAACTAGTCTAACTCATGGTGCAAGAATCCTCCGATCTCCCCGCCTCTCCTTGGGCCTTGTGGGCTCTTCGATCGTAAGCGACTCAAAGAAACAATCACCATCCGGTTAAACTATTTACACATACTTTGCGAAAAAGCATAAATTAAGTATCATACATATACTATTAGGCGGTTAAGTAGAACCTGCCATATGAGTAAACCACCACACACTTGTATGTGAATCTGAACATGACTAACTTTTCAACAATACATCCTGAGAAGAAAACCTCCCAGTCCAGATCTAATCAACACATCTCTACTTCCCCTTAAACTCGATACCAAAAGGTGGTTTATTAAGGTCGCCTCATATAGGGGCGACCTGAATTTTCAGTCGCTTCTTATGGGTTTGTTTTTGTCATTTTAGGCGACTTCGATTAAAAATTAGGTCGACTCATCTTAGAAATAGGCGACTTCGATTAAAAATCGTCGCCTCTTATGAACCAAAGACGCCCTGAATTGATTTTCAGGTCGCCTTAAATTATTATTTTTTTTTTAAAAATGTGCTTGCTGTTTTGTTTGGCCAATTTGCTGCAAATACTTCACAAAATAATTAAGCGCATATGCAGTGAATGACAATAGATAAAATGAATGTGAAATATATTATGACCGTATGAATTATATGTATGTGCATTCCATCAAAAGAAGGTGAAATAACAATGAATACAAGCAAGGTTCAATAAGAAAATTGTAAAAGTGACTTCAACAAAAGAATATTGGCTACACATACAAGATCATACAAGAGAATGACAATATAGATGTTACGTATTCAAATCGATCAGTTCAACAAAATCAATCAAATTCACAACTTAGCTTCCAACATAACCATGAGGATGCAAGAATATCAACAACTCCAAAGAGAAAACTTCAACTGCGAGCCTAAGAAGACAAGTTCGGAAAGTCACCTCGATAATGAATTAAAGTGTAGATCAAACTTTCAAGCAAATTCAACAATGAAAAAGAAAGAAGGTATGACCTAGATTTAGGTTACTAAAACTAGACCAAAACAACAAACAAAGCACCACTATGACAACAAATTTTTCTCACATTTGGAGGCAATTAATCTCCAAAATTTCACAACAACTTTCACAATTTAATGCAGCAATTAGATAGCATCAACATTCCCTTCAATTGGCAATAACACGATATGCGACAAGAGGCAAATATATATAGCAGCAATGACTTTTGCACACAAAGCTTAACAGAATTTCAAGGTTTCAAAGATACAGAATTTAGCTCAACTCTAATGCTAAAGTGAATGAGAGCCACCTAGTAATAATCACAAGTACCACACAAGCAAATCAAACACCTCCCAAGCAAGAAGCACACATAAAACTTTCGCAAATCGTTATGATGGTATGATTCAACAAAATTCTCAAGTCTTGGTTATTGGAAAATCAAATGCAGTAAGGTATAATGGCAAAACCAAACCTCATATGACAAAGTGATCTATTTCCAGAATTAAACAAGTGATCTAACCTCATATTCACGAAATTAAAGTGGCAAATTCAAGAGCAAAGCACCAATAATTTACGAAACCGAAATCAGCACACTTAATAAGTTTCACAATGACAATCACCCTAACAAGTAATGACTTGCCTATATATTCACATTGAGCCATGTTCAAGAAGATATCTAGCCATCATGTCTCGAATCGAATCGATGTCATCCTATGAGTACGGATCCTCGCATTGAAAAAACCGTAAATTGGAAAACAAGGTATAATTAACAACCGAAGTACCACAACAAAAAATATCATCATTTGAGGATCACGGAGCATTACGTACGTTTTGCAAGCTAGTAGTACGTCCGGTGGAAACGATAGATTGCATCCAATTGATAACGTAGTATCCGCACTCGGTGTTCCCCTGGTTGGTGATGGCACTATAAATCAAAAACAAATTGTTAAACGAGAAAAAGCTACCGTGTCTAAGAAAAAACTTGAATTGAAACTACTTACCTTCGGATAAAACCACTTCGGTCCACCCCGCTCCGTGCTCCAAAGAATCTGTCTATATGTCCTAAGACCCCTATCATTAAAATGGAAATTAACCGAGACATGAAAACAATTCATTTAAAAAAAGAATCGATGATTTAGACAAAAATTTACTTACTCGGCAAACATGTTTTTGATATCCTCGGTTGGCCTGCCACCTATGGAGTCGAACCAATAACATGCGTTCTTGGCGGGACAAACAACACACAGGGTCCAATGAGCACTACAACATATACATATTAATATTAAACTAAGATAAAAAAAGCATTTTATCCTTAAAAATCTTATATAGACAAAAAAAATACGCACCTTTCATGTATTGGCGCTAGATAACAAGACGATTTTATGTTGCCCATTGTTAAACCAACATAAATGGCCCTCCTGGCTAAGATATTGCGAGCCGAAGCTGTGGATCCAGGACATAAGAATCCATATGAATCCAATTGGTCTCCCTTTTTGCATATGTCGTGGCAGACACTATGGTCGAAATAAAATGATAAGTGTTGTTGAATATATTAAACAAAAAAAGAGTATTGACATAATTAAAGGGTAAAAAAAAAACTTACAAGATTGCAACTTGAAGCCACTGTATATCTAAACAGTCCATATGCATAAACTCACAAATCTTTCTTGTCAATTGATATCGGATATGTCTTGTCTGCACCGACAATGCCGGAGGCATCTGCAAGCCTATAGAGACGATGTCCTGGTAGAGCTCTCGCACTGTTGTGTAAGTATGGAAATCTGCCCAGATTGTTCATGCTATGAAAACATAATAAACAGATTATGAGTGGGTTAGCAATGAAAATCAATCCTAAACCCAACTCATCGTCAATCAGTAATGTATTTCCTACCATTGGAGGTGTCGTCCCGACCTCAATAAGATGATGCGGCCAAAGGATGAACGATGAGGTGGCAGCGTCTAGCGTGGGAACCTCCTCATCAACAATCGGGATGGCTGTCTTTTCTTCCCCCTCTCGCACACTTGTCAGAGTCACCCTACGTTGGTCTTGTGGAATTTGCATATTGTGGTGTGTGGTTTGTTCTGGATAAACAAGACCATCTCAACAATACGCCGGTGTGGGTCATCCAAATATAGAGTGCGGGGTTGTCCCCCGTGGAGTGTGAGAAGGCTCGCCGGCTCGTCAATAAGTACATCCGGAGAGTGATGAGAAGGTTCGCCAATAGGTACAGTGGGAGCGTGAAAACTTTCTTTTTGCTGCTTGGGAAGGCCGGGATTCCCGGTTTGAAGGTTGCGTATTTACCTTCCCTTGTATCATCTCCCTCATTTCACCCCGTAGTTGTGCCATAACCTCATCTACGAGGGACGCTCGAATTTTGGCTACAAGGCGAGGACTAGGGTTGTCATCGTCATGCGAACAACTCGAACGCCGTCCAAAACATTTCACGATACTAACTCCCCTCGGCTCCCCACGAACAAAGATCAAGGTAATCAGGCTTCCCAATCGCCGTCGACAAAATGTCCATCCGTGTACCCGGCGTGAATGAACCTTGGCTGCTTTGCTGCTCAAGTGCATCCTGTATCATAGGATTTTTCATAAATAGTAACTAATTAAACTCTAAAAATATGAAACAACTGAGACTATTTAATATTTGTAATTTAACTACTTACAATCTTTAAGGCAACCTCAGCCACATCTTCATTAACGTATTTGTCACCCTTCTTCCTTGCAGCTATCCATTTTTTGTGACGAGGAGGACGCTCAGGGGCCTGGATAATAGTGGAAGGATCGGATTCGGTAGCTTCCTTCATTCTCTGCAACTCTTCTTCCATCAGCTTCCGTTCAAGCTTCTTATAGCCACCTCTGGACATGCAATGCGGATACTTATTTCTCGCTTGCCTCTCTCTATTGGCCTGACTTTTTTCCCCGTGACACGAAAACAAATAAACTGAGCCTTCGATGTCAAATAGATTCAACTAAAAGATAAGATATGAAAGAAATTTTACAAGAAATTCAGGATTCGGCGTGACGCCACAAACTCCCTCCAAATCCTGGAGAAATGTAATCATAGTCCCGACATGGGTCCTTGTCCCTCTTTACCCCTCGAATATACTTTCTAGTGAGCTTGTTCTTAAAGTCTTTCCAACGTAGACGAACCTCGCCCATCCAATGCTTGTACATGGCCTTATTGTTAGGCACATCATACGTTTCTTAAGGTAAAAGAGAAGATATGAAAGAAATCAAGTAATAAAACTAAAGATACAAATGCGAGAAGATATCGAAAGTGAGATACCAAAAGTTGTACCCGGATCAACTCCTTCATTTTAGGAGGAACCAACTTCCAATGAGAGAATACAATGCGAACTTTGCTTCGAGCCAGATAGCCTACGTAGCTAATGAAATTGTCTTCCTCTGGACCAATTGGATTCATATTGGCATCAAACTCCACATGCAGCCACTTTTTCTGACCGCCACGACGTGCAATTAACGCACCCATATGTGTGCTACCTCTACCCCATCTCACCACTGGTACATCATTCCCACCATCACCCGATGACTCGTCAGAGCTAGACATATTCCTGTTCATCAAAGACAAATGAATAATGTTAGATAGGGTTATTATTAAATAATAAACAAATGAATAAAATGAACTAACATGTTAAACCCGTACAAAAATAACATAGGACTTTTTCATAACTTAAGATCTTACTTTATATGGTTTCCCATATTCCTTCGAATGATCCTTCCTTGGAGCATATTCTTCATCATCTACCAATTCTACTTCACGTGTTGTAGGTGGATTTGTTGTGAAAGGGAGTGTATCGTCCGGGGTTCAAGGATTCTTCACCATACGTCTTTTTTTACTTTGAAGTACAATGGACATTTTGTTATTTGCGGGGTCTCGTAACATAAAACACTTGTTTCGCCCCGGCTTGCTAGAATGAATGGCTTGTCTCTATGACCAAGTCTTTGAAGATCAACTGAGACAAATCCAAATTTAGGATCTATTACAACAAGATTATTGGTAACCCACTTACATTTAAATAAAGCAACTTTGAACTTCGTGTAGCTTATCTCCCATATTTCTTCAATAACTCCATAATAGGCCATTGATGCTAACACCGGGTTTTTGTCTTTCGAACTTGAAAAGTGCATGGATTCAGCTTCAACCATCACCCCACCGTTTTGCACAGAACTTCGTCATCTTGGTCTTTTGTGTAGAAAGAATATCCGTTGATATCATAACTTGTCAAGTGATGACCTGATAAGAAGGCCCCCAGGCTAACCACTCGATTGTAGCCGACACACCGGTCTCGTGCAATACCTTCTCCTGGAACCACTTTATAAATGTCTTCTTTTGCTCATGAGCTATCTGCATGTCATTCTTCCTTGGATTCATATTCTTCAAACTCTTTCTGCGTTCATCAATGTATGGTTGAACTTCTTCCGTATTATTCAAGATGTACGGTGTGCTTGCAACACCTCCGCACGAAGCATATTCTTCGGTTTGATTCCTCGAGTTCCCTCACTTATCCCCTTATCATGCCGAGATTGTAACGTCGACCCCGATAGATAATCTTTACGAACTCCATAGCCTCTTCCACTACATATCTCTCAACGATTGAGGCTTCCGGTCGATAAGGATTTTTAGAATACCCTTTTAAGATCTTCATGTATCGCTCGAAAGGGTACATCCACCTTAGGTAAACTGGACCGCAGAGCCTTACCTCCCTTACCAAGTGCGCTATCAGGTGCACCATTATATCGAAAAATGCAGGAGGAAAATGCATCTCTAGTTGGGACAAAATAATATAACCCTCATTTTCCAATTCATCCAACTTTTCAATGTCAATGACCTTGTTACATATAGCATTAAAGAAAATACACAATTTTGTTATAGTGGTCCGCACTTCATCTTTCATAATGCCCCTAATAGCTACTGGTAATAGTTGTTGTATCAACACATGATAATCATGAGACTTCATTCCCACTAACTTCAAATCGTCCATTGAAACACACCTTCTAAAATTTGAATAATATCCTTGTGGAACCTTAATGTCATATAGACACCCACACAAACTTTTTTCTCCGCTTTTGATAGTGTATGAGCTCTTTGGTTCCATGTATGCCCTCTTACCATCTTCCGTTACTCGTGGATGTAACCGTTCTCTTATTCCCATATCAACCAGGTCTAGTCTCGCACTAATTCCATCCTTAGTCTTCCCCGGTATGTGCAAAAGAGTATTGACAAGGCTATCGCAAACATTTTTTTCCACATGCATCACATCAAGACCGTGTCTCACATCAAGACTACGCCAATATGGAAGATCAAAGAAAATTGATCTCTTCTTCCATATATTCTTCTCACCCGCAATCCTTTTCTCGCTTACCCAATGTGACATTGATATGCATCACTCGACTATAGACTTCCTCTCCTAAGTTAATGCCTTTGGAGCCGTTCTATGCTCCGGTAAGCGTTAAAACGCTTTCTTAACTTACGATATGGGTGGAACCGATCAAGAAACCTCCTGTGACCAAGGTAGACCATTTTTTTTTTCATGCTTTAATTGTTGGAAGTTTGTGTCGCTTTCACATATTGGACATGCTTTATGCCCCTTCACACCGTACCCACAAATTTCCATATGCGGGAAAGTTGTTGATCGTGGTAAAAATCATTGCACGCAACTTGAAGGACTCCTTCTTATATGCATCGAACACATCTATGCCTTCCTTCCACAACTTCTTCAAATCCTCAACCAAAGGCGCCAAGTACACATCGATATTTTTACCGGGTTGTTTTGGTCCGAAAATCATCATAGAAAGCATCACATACTTGCGTTTCATACATAGCCGGGAGGTAAGTTGTATATTACAAGGAGACTCGGCCATGCACTATGGTACTTGCTAAGAGTTCGATACGGATTGAAGCCATCTGTACAAAGCCCTAGCCGAAGGTTTCTTGGCTCAATGCCAAATTGCGGGAACATTTCGTCTATTTTCTTCCATTGGAGAGAGTCAGCTGGGTGTCGTAGATATTTTCCATCGGATATTCTCTCATCGAATGCCATCTCAACTTCTTTGTTTGTTTCTTCACTAGTAAAGAGACGCTTAAACCGAGGAATTATGGGAAGATACCACAAGGCCTTCAAAGGTTGCCTTTTTTTTGTGTGATCTCCAGAACCACCAACTTTCTTCAATTTGTATCGTGAAGTTTTACACTTCGGACAATTACTAAGGCCTTCATACTCATTTTTGTACAATATGCAATCATTAGGGCAACTGTGTATCTTTTTATACTCCATACCCATCGTAGATAAGATTTTCTTGGCCTCATACATACGATTTGGAAGTACATTATTATCGGCAACATATCACACAACAATTCAAGCAACGACGTGAAACCGCTATCGATCCACCCATATGTTGCCTTTAAGTTGACCAAATGGTCCCGATCCAACCGTGTATACTTAGTACACCCCGGAACAAAGGTGTCTCGCATCACTCCGCACGCTATCATATTCATGCGGTTGTGTAAAGGATTCGACCTCAACATCATGAATCATTCTCTCCATTCCATCATCATCTACCTCAACATCATTTTCGTAGGATGCACTGGGAGTTACCTCCTCACCATGCCATATCCACGTTGTGTATCGAAGGTTGATTCCATCACAAATTAGGTGGTCCCTTATATCAACAATATCCCGTCGAACCCCATTTAAACAATTAACACATGGACAATAGTACATCCTATTTTTTGTAGCCACATTCCTTCTAGCAAATTCAATAAACTCTTCCACCCCATTTTCATATTCTTCACTAGTTCTCAACGCATTCATCCAACTATGACCCATTTTAATACCACCTACGACATTTCCAACAATAGTCAAGTTCATATTTGACATGCTTTGTTTTTAAAAAAATTTGGCAGCATTTCCCCTTAAAAGCAAGACATCCCAAAATTTCAATAACAAGCAATTTCAGCATAATTCAACAAAACTTATAACTAAAGCAATTCAAACAATATCAACTATTAAATCCAACAATTTCATCAACTAAGAGAACATTGGAATTATTCCTACTTGACATATACTTCAATCAATAATGGTAAACCATGAAGCCATAAGACAAAAGTGTTGTTCTCTCTTAGGAAGAAGGTATCATATAAGGACAATATATGTGTGTGTCAATAAAATAAAAGCACCTGACCTAATTTGGGAGCGCAACCTTTTGCTTCAAACCTTTGACCAAGATTTCTCAGCAGGTAGTCAAATAGATAAATATTACTCTCTTTTAATCTCTTCTCGTCTATATCTGCATATCAACATATGGTTGTTCTATTAAGAACCAAGCACAAAACTTATTTGCAAGTGGTAATAGGAAATCTTAACTGATGAATAAATTAAAACTTTCAAACTTACATTAAAAAATGGTATAGGTAAAGATGCAGCTTACACCACATGCATATAATTAAATAATTCCACTTCCATATCCCCTCAATAATCAAAATTCCCCATCAACCAAATGCCATGCCCAACAAAATATATATGCCCTGTGGGTCTCCTTTATAATTATAACCCAGCAATTTTCATAAATCAAGCCACAAAATAACACACAATAAAGCCTGTAGGGATTTTGAATAATATAAATTTGGTTACCATCCAAATAACTTGCTAGCAAGTAAAAATCCTATATCCAAGGGAAGAAAAGAAAAACAAATTCACTCCAACATGGAACTTACTTTCCCTAATCGTCGAACACGACCATCTAACCGCAATATAATGTAGACATCTTCACCAGGAGTAACTCCTTCACCTTCCGATCCCTTAGCCACCTAGATAAGTTAAAGAGTATTAGGATTTGGTGCCCCGATTTTAAAAAGAAATGAGGATAAGGAAAAGAAGTGGTTGTCTCTATGTAATGATAACATGAATATATTAAATTTTGCATCTCTCACTTTTAGTGCAATTGAAAAGAATGTGTTTCAATAGATTACACCAAACGCTCACTAATTGATAATCTTATCTATATAAAAACAAAAACAAAAATAAAATCTTCTACAATGAGTTGATACATGAATATTTATGCTATCGAATGAGCCTTATCGTAAATATAGTTTAAAATTGGAAATTTTATATTACACACATTGTTTTATGTTGTATGCAATATGCTACTCACATCTATGGGTCTTAGAATAACATCTATACTCTCCGAATTTGATTTTAGTTTGCACAATTCAAAAGTTCAATCAAATTTCTATGCCAAAATTGATGTATTGACATGTGTTAGATTCTTTTCTGCTACTACTACCACCATGAACTTCATTTTGTCATCACAGTCCACTAAACTTACAAAATTCTCAAATAACTTTCCAGATTAAAGCATTCTTACTTAGCTATTAGTGTTCATGTCTTACAGCAGGAAGTATCAGGGTGCTTTTTGACTTGTTGGGTGTCTTTGTCTCTTGTTGCGTAATCTAGCTGCATTGTTCATCACATGCATATAAAAGTCAATTAATAGCTATCCACAATACCTTCATACAAATAACTAGAAAATGTCATATCTTTATCTCGAAATATAAATGGAAGAATTTCCTACGCAGAACACTTCACATAAAGGATGACAATAAAAACAACCCGAACAAAGGTTCCCTCAAATATGGCAACACGAATCACAAGGAAGCTAGTTTTCGAAGTTATACAAGTTGACATGCAAAAAATCAACCTATAAATACTTGATTATGGAAAAGTAGTCACTAGTCTATGCAGATCTTCAGGCAAAGTTAGTAATCCAACTTGATGATAGTTTCTCAGTTTCCCAAAGGAAGTAAGCATCTACCCAGCACCAAACTTGCCTTCTCCCTGAACAACCAATAATCGTTTTATTGAAAAATCACTTCAGGTTGATTTGACAACCACCATGGTAAGAAAATGGGATGATCAACATAGGGTCAAGGTGACAAGTGTTTGATAGGGGAGGAAGGTGTAGAGGTCCCTTTCCCCGACGACGAGGTTTCCTACTTAGTCGGGCATAAGGATTTTTAATCCTTTGGCCTAGACATCTAGTTCAGAGTTCGGATCCTCCTCTAATGGTAGGTAACACCTTACTATTAATTACTTCAATTTTCTTTGACTTCCTACTTACAATCTTAAGAAATTTTCAAGCCAAACAAGAGAAGGGTCATAGCTCTCCCCCACTTGCCTTCCCTCCCTCCACTCCAAAAACCTTCTATTCGAGGTTGGGGGTTCAAACACAACGTAAATGTGAGGTTGGGAGTTAAAACCTTCTATGTTAATATAATGGCTGCATGAGTTATATAAAAAGAAATAGACTCATTAAAGTCATGACGCATGGGTGAGCTGTTGAATAAAATAAAAGGATCAAGAACGCACTAGCAATGCCATTTGAATGAACAATTCTACCATTTCTCATTCGTCAATATCTTATTAAAGACATAAAACTTTAGAATAGGCACAAGGCAATGCTCCAAAGATGGAACAATTGCACACACTCTTATTTGTTATTCAAGAAAGACCAAAGCAAATCAATATCTCAGGAGACAACTGACCAAGAAGACAAATACATCAATGCTATATGACAAGTGTAACAAGAGCATCGGAAAAAGATAATAGAATTAATCCATAAGCACAGTGGAAAAAATCCCCCTCCAATAAAAGTATAGTCTAAACGCCAAATTGTTTCCTCAAAAATCTAATTTATGATCACTATTGAATTACATTAAGATTTTCGGTAAAACTTCAGCAGCAGGAGATGGAAGGCAGCCATTTGATGACCACAAATGCACGAACACTATCATCGATATAAAGGTTAATATTATTGTTGGTTCTTACAAATTAATCAAATTTTGGTTTTTCTACCTATAGTTGGTTCTTACGAGATGGAGGAAGACGAGGCCGCGTGTGCCGTGGCGCCCAGTAACTACGCGAGAGACAGAGACCGAGTCCGAGAGGATGGAGAAAGCACGAGTCGATAGCAGACGGACGCCGAGAAGAGAGAAGACAGAGGAGACGATGGACTGTCGCGACTGAGTCGATAGGGTTCGCCGGCGATGAGGGAAGATGAGGGAAATAGCGTGGATATGAAGAGGGTTTTTGACGGCAATGAGGGAAGCAAGGGAACTTAGAAAATAAAAAGGTTGGACGATCGCACAAAATAAGGGTTTGGTTTTAGATTTGAGGCGACCTGAAGAGGTTTCAGGTCGTCCAAAATCAAATATAGGCGACCTGAAAGCATATCAGGTCGCCTATTTTTAAAAATATGCGACCTAATATGCTTTCAGGTCGCCTATTTTTGAAACTATGCAACCTGATTCTTTTTCAGGTCGCCTATTTTTCATATGAGGCGACACGAACAAAGAATTCGGTCGCCTATTTTGGCCTTTTTTCATTATATTTAAAAAAACCATGTATTTTTCCTAATATTAAAATAGAAAATCCGAAAATAGGCGACCGAATATAAATCGTCGCCTATTTTTTAACAAGAGGCGACGATTTAGGTTCAAGTCGCCTATTTGGCCATTTTTTCATTATATTAATTATATTAAACATAATATGGCGCGTGGAGACAAAAAATTCTACCATGTTTTCCTCTGGCGCCAATTTTTTGGCAGATTTTAGGCGTCTTGAAACATTATCAGGTCGTCAAAAATGATTTTTGGTGCCAAACATAAAATTCTCATATTTCTCATGGCGGGAAGGAGTTAAGGAGTCCCGAAAGTAATTTAGAACGTCAAAAATTAATTTTAGAAGTCCTAAACAATAATTCGGGACGTTGAAGGCTTATTTTCCTTGTATATAATTACAAGATTGCCATTGGCCTCGCTTTTTACTACCTTTTTCTTATTTAGGACGTATTTGAGGGTAGTAATATCAAATTTTTGTAGTAGTGAGAGGGAAGAATTATATTGATAATGATACCGTTTATATTGTGGGAAATACACTTCTCATGTTGCGGGAGAAATGTATCATCATGTCATAGATACATCGATTTTCGTGCTTGAGTTATTTAAAAAATATATATATAAAAGATGTGGGTCCTACCATTTCATGTGTGTATAGAAATCTTCTTCTTCTCATGCAATATAAGAAGTGTAAACCACTTATATTGTATTACTTTAGGTCTATCATTCCTATTTAGTAGCCAGGAGTTTGTTATTCGACTAATCAACTATTTGCAGGTAAGTAACCTTAATTCATATACTTTATATGACTTTGTATGTATGTTTTATCATGATTGTGTATACATTCGGTGTTATTGTGTTTCCAAGTGCTTTGGTACCAGAACCCGCTGTGTGTGATCCCTGGCATGGTTATGTGCCTTATTGAGCAGTATATGTTATGTGTCACTACTCGTTTCGGTTTAGGCTGTATACCTTGTTGTGTGTGACCTTTGGATGCTGTATGATTTATGGTTTTCTTGCATACTCTGTATATACTCTAGATATGAGATTAACGGTTACTCTAGGATCCTTAGGATTCTAGCCTCTGTTGCTACCTATATGATGTACAGTTCATTGGGTATAGCTCCCAGGCGGATATTAGCAGATGAAGGTGTTGGACCAATTCCACAATATTCAAAGAATTGTTGTAGAGATTTTATGTAATTATATTTTAAACAAGGTTTGTAATTTATTATTAGTAAACTACGCCCAAACTGTTTTACCACTACGTTGCGCTATATTGCTTTGATCTATGATATTATTACAAAAGTGTGACAGTTGGATTTAATAATTAAGAGGTATCACATTACCCATCACTTGTGAATGCGAGGCCGGTAGGGGTGTAACATGCTCAGTCTTTCCACTCAATCGAGCTGCAAGTGATGCTAGTCTACACGGGATGAGACAATCACATGTACGATTTAAAACAGTACATACACAAACCATATAGAGTGTGTGAGGATTAAGTTACTACCTGACTGCTTTAAAATCTTCAACTGGCTTCACGTCCGTTTAATTGTCTCGGCAACTATCGCTTCCTATAAATATACATTTTCAGACGGCAGTTTATTATTTGTCCAAACTCTTCATAATCTCCAATGTTATGGGACTAGGCTTAGTGTCAAGCTATTGGGCTTGTATTAACTCTCCAAGGTCCATTAATTTTTGAAGGCCAAAATATATATTTTGAGCCTTATTTTTCATTTGTACTCGAGGCCATATTTTTGCCAATTTACTATTATATTATTAATTATTATTATGATTATCATTGTTATTATTATTTTACTATTTATTGTTATTTCTCTACAATTAGTAAACTCCTAGAGACCATTCTAATATTAAGCATGACGTCAACACTTTAGATCAAGAGTTTAATAAATATGAACACCATGAAAGTATGTTTTATTTAGATCAAGAGTTTAATAAATATGAACACCATGAAAGTATGCTTTATTATGATATATACACACACATAGTAAGTTTTGGGTTTATGTTACATGTGTGTGTGTATATATATATATGACCTTTTTTTCCTAACCATTTCTTTGTACAACTATTTGCATTTATATAAGACTTTTTTTTTTCCCAATCATTTCCCTGTACAGCGATTTGCATTTATATAAGACCATTTTTTTCATTCTTCGAACATTTCCATGTTCATCGTTAATCTCTATATATATCAGCAAGTGCTCAAACTTCCAATGCCATGATCCACACACACACACTTAGAACATGACAACAAGCTTCCATTAGCTGTATATATTTATTTGCTGATATATATATGAGGTTATCGTTTGTCATGTCACTTGACATAATGTTATGTCAAGTCACCACAAAACTACATCGTTTTGGGGTTGGAGAAATTAATGAACTCTCAAAACAACTTAGTTTTGGGGTTCGGGAATTAATGAAGAATTTTTTGGTAAAATTCATATAATAAATACAAAAATAAAAATACAAAACACCCCTTAGTAATTCCCTTAACTCCCAAAATGACGTAGTTTTGAGGTGATTTGACATAATCTTATGTCAAGTAACATGACAAACGATAAACCCTATATATATATATATATATAGCAGACACTTCTAAGTCTGAGGGCCTGGTGGAGTCTGATGGGTGAGCTGCTCTAGAGGTATGGTTACTAATGCATGTGACCTCTCGCGGCTTTAATCCCTTTGCGGTTTTGTCGTCATATCTTAATTAATTAAAAGCAGTGGAGTATGGCATGGTAACACTAGTACAAAAAGCCTTTAAAACCGGACAAAAGACACCTCGTAAGACCGGATCTCGAACCGGTCTCGTTCAGCGGTATTAAAAATATGGTAAACGACCGGTCTTAAAAAAATCATTTTTAGACCGAACTTTTGAAATATCCGGTCTTAAAAGTGTTTTTTAAAAAAACCTCATAAATGAAACAATCGGTTCCGAATCACCAGATCTGGCAACATTGTGAATGTCCTTACGTCATCAGCGACAAAGAACCAAGAGAAGATTGGAAGCAACAACAACAAGAAAAACAAAAAGGATTATTACAAAGTCCGGAAATAAGAAAAAATAACAAGAAACAGAAATCATTCACTATGGAAATCGAATTTAAATCAATATAAAATCAGAGGTGAAATTGAAGTCCAAATCTACCAAAAAATCAAAAGCTTAAAGCAACTAAATCTGAGCAGGATCCTCTTGTCGATGTTAGCAAAACTTCAAGCAACCAAAATCGAAGTCTAGATCCGAGCGGAGCGATCAAGGTAGGAATAAACAGACTTACGCAAGAAGAGATCTCGGGTTTGATTTTAAGCCGGGATCGTGCGAAGAAGGTGTGAGAGGAGCCATAGATCGAAGAGGAAGGAGCCGCCACATCCCGAGAATCCTTGAAGTAGTACGCTTTCACTATTGCTGAGGATTGGAGTTGACGCCATTGTAAAACCCTCGAAGCATCTCACCACTAACATTGCTAAGGATTTTATTATGTGGCTCTTGGAATGACTTACGAAGATTGCGAGTAGGTTGGAGGAAGAGGATGGTATTCTTCTTTGAGGATCTAACTCGTGGGGCTTTTGAGACACTCGTTGAATCTATAACTTAGTAAAAGTTATATCACCAAGAAGATAAAGCGAGACTCTCGGACTTAACGGGTTTAGCAAATTTAATTTTTAACACTTTTAAGACCGATTTTTTGAAAAAAAAAAGTCTTATAAGTATACTTTTAAGACCTATTTTTTGAAACAACCGGTCTTAAAAGTATTCTATATATTTACGAAATTGCCACCGGTCATATAACACTTTTAAGACCGATTTTTTGAAACAACCGGTCTTAAAAGTGTTCTATATATTTACGAAATTCCCACCAGTCATGTTTTTTTTTTTTTTTTACACTTTTAAGACCGGTGTTTTGAAACAAGCGGTCTTAAAAGTGTTCTATATATTTACAAAATTGCCGCCGGTCATTTTTTTTTAACACTTTTAAGACCAGTTGTTTGAAACAACCAGTCTTAAAAGTATACTTTTAAGACCAGATCCTTTACAAACCATGTCTTAAAAGTGTTCTATATATTTATGAAATTGTCACCGGTCATACTTTTAAAACTGGATCCTTTATAATTCGGTATTAAAAGTGTTCTATATATTTACGAAATTGCCACCGGTCATACTTTTAACATCGGATCCTTTATAATCCGGTCCAAAAAGTTCCTTATATTTACGAAACGACCACCGGTCATACTTTTTAGACCGAATCCTCTATGATCCGATCTAAATGAGGCGGTTTTGAAACTCTTTTTTGTACTAGTGTAATCTGTCTAAGAATGATTAACCAGGTAATGTGATCTCTGTGATGCCGTGTTTCAGCTGATTGGATATTAGAGAAGTAGGGTGCTGTGCATGGTTCTGATAGTTACTTGATTTGGGCCACAAGGATAATGGGTTGGATAGTATATATATTGGGCTTAGTCTGGTTGCTTGCTAATAGATACGTATGTGGTCAAATGAGAACTATTGAATAAAGAAATAAAGCGCCAATGAGAGTTGGCATAGATGGTAAGGGATCTAGGACTAGGCCCTTGGGTCGTGGGTTCGATCCCCTCTGCTGCCGCTGGGACTCCTTTGGTAGGCGATCTCGTAAGTCCCCAGTAAGTGCTCATAGAGCCCGGGCCATGCCCGGCCTTGGTGGGGGACGATGTCGAACCCCTCCAAAACTTTTTTTTTTTTTTAGCAAAAAAAAATAAAGAAATAAAGCTTTACGTTGGGCTGAGATTGATTGATGAGGCCAATGATTATTGAAGGGTATTATTTCCATGATTTTATTTCTAAAAATTACAAGGAGAATAAATTTATAATTTTTAAAAAATTAAATTTTAATCATTTGGCCAATCTTCACAATTTAATTCCCATATATTATTTCTAATTTCTAAATTCAAAAATTTGGAATGTTACAATTTGAGAGTTTAAAATTGGGCTCCACTTGCAAAATTAAGGGGTAGTAGTATGTTAGATTAATTTTTAACGTTAAGGAGTTAAAAATGAAAAGTAGAGGTTGAAGAATTAAGTTGACAAGTAAGAGTAGTTTTGAGATGTCATATAAAATAACACATGTGCATTGCAGTTCAACTGGCAAAGGCTTGCACTTAATTAAATTTGGGGGAAAAAGTTGCGATGGAATGATTCCAAATTAAAGTAAATCAATTAAGAATGACTTTTGAGAAATATTTTTATTGAATAATTTATTGATGATTGAAGTTCAAAAATACAATCAAAGGCTAAAGTGCTACTAATACAATTCTATATACTTGATTTAGATTTTTTTTTTTTTAAAAAAAATCTGTTTTTTTCAATTTATTGTTTAGTATTTTTCATTATCAAAATATTGTTTACTTCTTAATTCAATTTTTTTTTTAAGAAAAAAAAAAATTTTCAAATACAGTGAAACCTTCACCAATCAGCCAAATATTTCATAAAAACGGGCATACACACACACATATGACCTATATTGAAAATTTGTTGCATATGATATGTGCTACTGTGAATTATAAATTTTCGAGTTTATTCTTCTAAACTTTCTGTCTTTGTATTGTGTGTTTTTGTCTATATTTATAATATATGAAAGTAAATTATTCAGAATACGAAAACAGAGAGTGAAGGCAAGTGAGAGAGGGACTGTTGTGTGTGCCAACAAAATGTACTGTGTGAGTGAGCACCCACACGCACGCACGTATATAATGCTCTTTGAAACTATCAGAACATCTTATATCAAGAATACCATTTATAAGACATCTTATAAATTGGAACTGAGGCAGTATTATCTTGTGTCGTCAGTAAAGATGGCAATTCAAATTGTCTCAGGTAATAACTACTTTGAACTAGATTGTCTCATTTCTAGAATGAGGGGCATGCCTAGTTTAATCTGGGCACTCCAGATTAAATAATTTGATTGAGTGGTTGAAATTTAATTTAATTTAAATTTAATTTTTTTAAATATGAAGAATTTAATATTTTATCAAAAATAAAATAATAATATATCATTTTAAAAGTGGTACATTTTCAACCAAAATTACTTTTTAAAAGTTAGTATAAAATAAAAACTTTAAATCTAAGCCATTAATAAAATCCACAGATCTGACTGAACATAGAGTTGTCGCTCATAAGTGAAGACACCAAATGCACAAGGTTTAACATCCAATACACGCAATTTGCGTATATGTACCAATAATGATCTGTTTGAATTCTTCAACTTGCTCTCCGTCAAAATGGATTACTCCATTCTATCCAAATATAGGTCTCTTTCAACTACCCCACCAGAACTAAAAGATGGCGATTAAATAATTAAATGTGTTAAATTAAAATTTTTATCCCTATCAATAAAGTTTTGAAAGGGGGAAAAAATACATAGAATCACATTTAAGCCTTAATTTTAGGGGTAAAATAGGTAAAAGCATGAATTTCTCTAAGTGGCTGCTATACTGTTGAGTTTGACCGTTGCAGAAGAATAATCAACATACATGCTTGTTGCATGCACCTTACTGTTTAGTTTGATCGTTATAGAATAATTTTAATTTAAGTTGTCATCATCATTACTGACGACACAAGATAATACTGCCTCTGTTCCAATTTATAAGATGTCTTATAAAAGGTATTCTTGATATAAGATGTTTTGATAGTTTCAAAGAGCATTATACAAATAAAAAATCAAATCAAATGAAATTTCAACCACCACTCAATCAAATTAGTTAATCTGGAGTGCCCATCTTTCTAGAAATGAGATAACTTACTTCAAAGTAGCGAAAGCAAAATGAAATTTTCGAGTGATCATGAAAGACTCTGATTATTACTTCTTTAAATAGAGTAGTGATAGCCATAGGGAAAGAACGAAAGAAACCATGGAAAACCCAACTCAAATCCTTATTCTAACTTGCTTTCTCTTTGCATCCTTTCTCATGTACCTCGTATTCTTCAAACGTGTTTCTAACAAATTCCACAAACTCAACTTCCCACCAGGGCTTCGTCCCTACCCTATCATTGGAAACATCTTACAGCTCGGCTCTATCCCTCTCTTGTCTATAACTGACCTCTCCAACTTTTATGGGCCCATTATGTCACTCAATTTAGGCACAAGAACCACCATAGTTATCTCTTCTCCAAAAATAGCCGGAGAAGCTTTTCACAAACACGACCTAGACTGCTTTAGCTGAGTTGTCCTCGACAGTGCTCGAGCCCTCGACCACTACAAATTCTCCGTGGGATGGCTTCCTATTTCCCCTCAGTGGAGAGCCCTTAGACGAGCTTGTGTTACTGAACTATTCTCCACTGTGAGGCTTGATTCGACCCAGTTTCTACGCCAAAGAAAGGTTAAGGACTTGATTAATCACATCCATGAATGTTCCATTAAAGGCGAGGTTGTAGATCTCACCACGGCTGCCTTTACCACAGTTCTCAATACAATGTCCAACATGCTTTTCTCTATGGATTTTTCTTGTTATGGCTCTGAAAATACTTAGGATTTTAAGAAGGTGGTGATTGGGGTAACCAAAGAAATTGGAAGGGCTAATGTTTCGATCTTTTTCCTGTTTTGAGTTTTCCGGATCCATAAGGCGTTCGAGCAAGGATGAGAGGTTACTATAAAAAGTTATTTGAGCATTTTAATGATATTTTGGAAGAGAGATTGAGTTTCAGAGGTTCGAACATGAAGTCTAAAGATTGCGATGACTTGTTGGGTTCATTTCTCGACATCATCCAAGACGAATCTTCACAATTGAGCCACACTGATATTCTTCATGTATTCATAGTGAGTATAATTGTTTAAATTTAATTTGAATATTTCTTCTTCAAAATAAATTGATTTAAAACTCTCTGGTTTTTTTTTTTTTTTTTTACTCACTCTGAAAATAATTCAATTTGTACAAATTACTTCTTTTATGTAAATTGCACATATTTAATAATTAACTTGTGAAAATGTGTATGAATGTGTCAAAGGTAAAAAGTCTATTATTGCTTAAGATCGAGAACACTTAAGAGTACAATAAATTGTGAGTTTGAGCTAGTACAAAGGCCAAGAAGATCATGAGTCTTTTAACTGACTGTTGGAGCTTTAAATATCTTTACTACTTTAAATCACCAATCATCCAGGTTTTGTACCTATCATTTTCATTGTCATTAAGCTGTCTTTTTTTTTTTTTTTTTTGATATAGTCATTAAGCTGTCTTTAATAGACATTATCATTGCTTAACAGTCAAACATTTTCTGCCTATAAAAAGCAATCTACAAGGGTCGATGGTCTGAGGTCAAGTGACATCGAGGTCTATCCCAAGCCCCACTTCTCTCTCTTCTTCAAAGTTACCATGTTACGTTCCTGCTGTAGGAAGAGTAGTTTGTTAATGCATTTCCAAATTTTCTAAGGAGTTGTAGAATATCTCCTAAGATAGTGTCTTCGAACTCGACTCGAACTATATTGTTGTGCTTTGTAGGTGACATCAACATACCTTGATCATTATTATATGATTTTTCAGGATTTATTTGTGGCAGGGATAGACACAACATCTAGCACACTAGAATGGGCAATGGCAGAACTAATACGGAATCCAAATAAAATGGCAAAATCAAGAACAGAACTCCAACAAGTTCTTGGAAAGAGTACTGTGAAACTTAAAGAGTCTATGGTCTCAAACTTACCTTTCATACAAGCTGTAATAAAAGAGACCTTACGACTGCACCCACCAGCACCACTTCTAGTACCCCACAAGGCAAATTGTGATGTAGAGTTATGTGGTTTCTTAGTGCCCAAAAATGCACATATAATAGCAAATATGTGGGCAATGGGAAGAGACCCGAGCATATGGGATGACATAATTCATTTCTCCCTTAGAGGTTCTTGGAAAGAGATATTGATTTTAAGGGTATAGATTTTGAGTTTATTCCGTTTGGTGCTGGAAGGAGGATTTGCCCTGGCTTGCCCTTGGCTTCTAGGGCACTAGGCCTTACATTGGCCTCTCTTATATATCACTTTGATGGGATTGTCCCTGGTGGGCTAAAGCCAAAGGACATGGATATGAGTCAAAACTATGGGATTTCGTTGCATAAGGCTCAACCTCTAAGAGCTATTCCTATCAAAGTATAGTTGTTAATATGTTGGTTTACAGAACAATGTTGTGGTTCTTCATATATAATAACCCAGTCATGTTACTTAATCCAGGTTGATTATGAAAATTATTAATGAAGTTATACATCCCAGCCTCTAATACCATGAAATGCATTTTCAAATATTTTGGATCACTATATAAGCATTCCCAAGAAACAACCGACTCATGTTCAACGAAACCCATGTACATCAAGTTTAGCAATAATTGCATTTAATCAAGCTTAAGCCTTAAACTTATAGATCTGACCTTATCAACTCCCTTGGAAAATAGTTAATAGACCCACCAAGCTTTAATGGATGAGTAAGGTTGTCACGCCCTGAAAAGTAAGGGATGACTGGCAAAGAATATGAGAGGATTCACATTCCTTAAGCCTTAAACTTATATACGGATATTAAATAATACTCAAAATACACTAACAAAATCATAACTAGCATTTACATTTACATATAAATATACATATACTCCAAATTATAAGGGAAGACAAGGGTCCTACCTATAGATGACGCAAAGCATCTAAACTACATATCAAAATACATAAATGATAACTTAACTTTACATCCCCTAGCAGTTGTTCCAAAATATATCTACAAGCTTGGTCAGCAATGACAGCCTTCACTATTCAATTGAAGGTGCAGGGTCTACAATGCCATCTGAGGCCAAAAAAAATTTCTGATGAATAATGTCCCATTTATGAAATTTAATGAAATACTAATGAAAGTAAATTAAACATATTTAACTTTGAATCATAACAATATGGCAATCAACTTCAATTTCTATAATATACAATCATAAACATAAGTGAAACTATCACTACAAAAAAGGGTCAATTTGTAGTGGTTTATATTGAAACCGCTACAAATTTGTAGCGGTATGACTCGTGCCAAGTGGCGTGTTAGTTCGTAAATGACATTTGTAGCTGTTATCATAAACTAACTGCTACAAAATATGGCACTAAGTTGGCGCCAACTTTGTGATGGTTTACTTATACAAACCGCCACAAATATGGCACCAATTTGGCACCTTTTGGTGCGCCATTAGTGGTAGTTTATTTATAGCGGTTTATATCCAAAACCTACTACGAGTACCAAGAGTTTGAACTTTTGTCGTGGTTATAGAAAATTGCTACAAATTTTCATGACGCACGAGGTAGGGTTTCTTCATTTGTAGCAGTTGGGGTAGCGGTGACCAGTTTGTAGCGGTTGTTTTAGCTAAATCGTTACAAATGTGAATTCTTTAAACACGTCACAATAGAAGTTATGCAAAAAGAATATATTAAAAAATATCCTTTAAAAAAATACCTTCATATTTGTAGCAGTTATTTAGCTAAACCGCTACAAAATGTGATATTTTAAAATTTATTTATTTATTTTTTTTAAAAAAAAACCAATGAATTTTTGTAGAGGTTTTGTAACAGATTACAAAACGGAAAAAAAAACCGCTACACACGTTAAACCGCTACAAAAACCGTCGCATCAACCGCTACAAAGTGTGTAATTTTGAAATTTGAATATTTTGAATCCCACCAATGTACATTAATTTGTAGCGCTTTTTAGTATAAATGCTACAAAATGTGATATTTAAAATTTATTTATTTTTTAAAAAATACCAATGAATTTTTGTAGAGGTTTTGTTACCGCTACAAAAGGAAAAAAAAAAAAAAAAAAACAACCGCTACAAACGTTAAACCGCTACAAAAACCGTCGCATTAACCACTACAAAGTGTATAATATTGAAATTTGAATATTTTGAATCCCGCCAATGTTTATTAATTTGTAGCGGTTTTTAGTATTACCGTTACAAAATCTGATATTTTAAAATTTATTTATTTTTTAAAAAATACTAGTGAATTTTTGTAGAGGTTTTGTAACCGCTACAAAATGAAAAAAACCGCTACAAACGTAAAACCGCTATAAAAACTGTTGCATCAACTACTAAAAATATTACGCATATCCCTATAAATACCCCCACCACACCTCATTTCACACATTCTCATTCATTTCTTCTCACCTCTTCTCTCTCATTTCTTCTCACCCTTTATAAAATCGTTGATTTTAATGTTTTATTTTTTTTCCTTCTTTGAATATTGATACTATTTTTTTCTCTTATCGAGAATTTTAAGGATATTTCCTCAATATTCCTTCTATCATCATCAACATTCTCATAATCAAATATCATCTAATGGACAACATAATTTTTTTGCTCGGAGGTGGACAACACAATAAATCCTTATTATTTACACATTCTCGTATTATACCTACATAATATTTATACTTATCTAACTTAAGTTAATCATTTTTTTAAATATTAACTATTATAATTTAATTTGTCACTAAAATAATAAAAATATTCAACATAGTATTGTAATAATGGACTCAAATTATAATTTTTTTTAATTTGTAATATTTTGCAGTGGTTGTAAAAGCTGCTACAAATTTGGCTTAAATATTCCGCTACAAAATTTTTCCGCCAATTTTTTTGAAATTTTTCATCTTGATTGCATCTTGTAGCGGTAACTCAAAACTGCTACCAATATAGTAGCGATTTTATTACATGAGTAGAGGTTTTAGAAAACCGCTACAAAACATATTGCAATGGTGTATTTTGTAGCGGTTACGTGAATCGCTACAAATGTCACTTGTAGCGGTTAAAACCGCTACAAATACGTAATTTCAACCGCTACAAAACATCATTTTTTGGTAGTGTATATAAAATATCGTTAATCAAATAAATTTAAGTACGTAGTAAAACATTTGATTTAACATAAAACCATATTTCTCAAACCTCATCTTTCTATAGGACCTCAATAGAACAAAATAATGAGCATGGACACACGGTCCACGAGGGAAAATAACCAAGCGTGGCATAAAGGCCACGAAAACAAGCATGGACACACAGTCCACGAGGGTAAGTAACCAAGTGCGGCTCGAAGCCACGAAACAAGCACAACACAAGTTGCGAAACAAGAGTAAGTACAAGACCCACGATAACAAGCGTGAGAACAAATCTCACTAATATCAAGTGAGCTCGTGGTTAACCATGGTGCACCAAGGACTAATAGTACTGCTGTTAGTAACCAACGTTCTATATTCAGTCCTCTCAACTCTTTTTCAAGCATGCACGGGGTCAATTTATCAAAAGCAATGAAAAGTTCTTCTTTCAATACCATGACAAATCGTATCAAATACGATATAATAGTATAGCCCGGCATGAAATTTTACCAAAAATATTTCAAAAATTTTCATTAAATACTAGCTGTTGAAAAAAACTTTCGCAAGTAATAAAACTCACGTACCAACATTTCAAATTGCAATACCATCTCAACATGAAAATTTATGAAAGGTAGCTCAAAATTTTCTTATCATTTAATGTAATAATCATGAGTTATATTATGATCTAATAGGAGAAGAATAAATAATAACAGCAAATAAAGTAATCAATCTTTACTCATTTCAATATCTATGAAGAAATTGAGATAATTCAAATAAACTTTCACTGATAAAATCGCAACCATATATTGAGGTAATCAAATTTAATTAAAATATAACAAATAAAAATATTATTTAAAATTTATAATGGGACGCTATTCACTCACATCACACTCCCAAATAAATAACATTCTCCTACCTAGCTACTTTTGTAAAGATGATCACTCTTTCATCCCCTAATACCCAAAGTAAGTCAGTGTCATTTACTTTTACTTAAACTCCAAAACTTACAAAGTCCATTTAATACAAATCATTTACTACTTGTACTATCTCATAACTATTATAGTTAACATCCAAGCATCACTCTTAGACATTCTAGCACATAAATTATATACATTCCAAATACTACCATAAGATCAAGCAACTCAATTTTCAAATCAAATCCTAGCATTTATATGTCCATAAAAGATAGTTTACATGGGTATCATTCAAATCATAATTCAACTATTTATAATAACTTAAACTCTACTTGTCTAATATTCCAAATGTTAAGTAGTGGGTTTTCATTCTTCTGAATTCAGTAATTTTAGCCCACAGCTTCCAAACTAATACAACACTTGTACCATACACCTAATAAGCTTTAAACAGTTCCTAACCTTGAAAAAAATCCAAATAGCCATACTTTTAAGCTAGAAAATTTTCCCAATTTCTTAAATTGTTCCAAACATCAGTTTTAAACTTTAAGACATGAACTAACAGTTTGAAACAATCATTAAACCTTTCAGTTATATAAGAGGTCTAAAGCCACAATTTAAATGCCTCAGTCATAATTTATATAACTAAGACCCCTTTTATCATGAGGAACCATCAAACAATACCTTCATTTTAATCATTGGACAAAAAAAACTCATTCAAATAGTATCCCTACTACAACACTGATAATTCCAGCCAAATCGTAGGATTTTAAACCTTCATTTTAAACTCGGTATATTTAATTTAAACATCTATATAATCATATATCCACCAATTTCATAATCTGTCAAACAACTCTACCTTCTCCAGTAGGATTTTTTTAGAGAATCTGACACCTCATACCCACACAAAAAATGAAACCCACAATCTACCCACAATCAGAATTGAGAAGCTTTATGGAAATCATAAAAAGAAAGAGCTAACATACATACCCACGCCTCTAACGCTCAAGAGCCACAGAGAGGTTCAGTAATGCTCCCTTGGAACCAAACAACAACATAATGGAATAGAGGAAGATGGATGAAAGGAAGGATTTGAACAAACTACTCCCAAACCATTCCAAAGTTAGACCAAAATGAACAGAACGAAAATTAGAGAAGGGACGAAACATTTCAGCGATTTGGGCAAGGAACGGAAATGCCCACGGTAGTTGGACAGACGATGGCAGATGGATGGCAGCGTATGGATGGACGGCATTGGACAACCCAAGAACATTAGGAGTCATCCTCTGGATCAAGTGATAGGTGATGTAAATCAAGCAGTGAAATCCAGGAAAAGTACTTTGAATGAAATAACTTTCTTGGCTTTCATCTCAGAGATTGAGCCCTCTAAGATTGATGAAGTCCTTTCAGACAATGATTGGATTATAGCAATGCAAGAGAAGTTACATCAATTTGAAAGAAATCAAGTTTGGGACTTGGCACCTAGGCCTAAAGACCATGCAGTCATTGACACTAAATGGGTATTCAGGAACAAACGAGATGAATACGCAATCATTGTCCGTAACAAGGCAATATTGGTTGCCAAAGGCTATAATCAAGAAGAATGAATTGATTATGAAGAAACTTATGCTCTAGTAGCAACATTGGAAGCTATAAGAGTTCTTCTAGCCTTTGCTTGCATTAAGAAAATCAAACTTTATCAAATGATGAGAAACTGCATTTTTGAGCTCTACTTGCAAATTAATGGGTAGTAGTTTGTTAGATTAATTTTTAACGTTAAGGAGTTAAAAATGGAAAGTAGAGGTTGAAGAATTAAGTTGACAAGAGTATTTTTCAGATTTTATATAAAATAACATGTGCATTGCAGCTCAACTGGCAAAGGCTTGCACTTAGATTTAGGGGGAAAAGAAATTGCGATGGAATGATTCCAAATTAAATTAAATCAATTAAGAATGACTTTTGAGAAATATTTTCATTGAATATTTATTCGTGATTTAAGTCAAAAATACAATGAAAGGCTAAAGTGCTACTAATACAATTCTATATACTTGATTTAGATTTTTTTTTCAAAAAAAAAAAAAAAAACTGTTTTATCAATTTATTGTGTAGTATTTTTCATTATCAAAATATTGTTTACTTGTTAATTCAATTTTTTTAAAAAGAAAATTCAAATACAGTGAAACCTTCACCAATCAGTACAATGTTTTCATAAAAAGGGGCACACACACACATATCACCTATATTTAAACTTTGTTGCATATGATATGTGCTACTGTGAATTATAAATTTCCAAGTTTATACTTGTAATTTTTCTGTCTTTGTACTGTGTGTTTTTGTCTATATTTATAGTATATGAAAGTAAATTATTCAGAATACGAAAACAGAGAGTGAAGGCAAGTGAGAGAGGGACTGTTGTGTGTGCCAACAAAATGTACTGAGCACGCGCGCGCAACAAATACAATGCTCTTTGAAATTATCAAAACATCTTATATCAAGAATACCTTTTATAAGACGTGCATCTTATAAATTGGAACTGAGGCAGCATTATCTTGTGTCGTCAGTAAAGATGACAATTCAAATTGTCCGAGGTAATAACTACTTTGATCTAAGTTGTCTCAATTCTAGAATGACGGGCATGCCTAGTTTAATCTGGGCACTCCAGATTAAATAATTTGATTGAGTAGTTGAAATTTAATTTAATTTAATTTTTTATTTTTTTAAATATGAAGAATTTAATTTTTTATCCAAAAAGAAAATAATAACAAATCATTTTAAAAGTGCCACATTTTCAACCAAAATTGCTTTTTAAAAGTTAATATAAAATAAAAACTTTAAATCTAAGCCATTAATAAAATCCACAGATCTGACTGAACATAGAGTTGTCGCTCACAAGTGAAGACACCAAATGCACAAGGTTTAACATCCAATCCAAGCAATTTGCGTGTATGTATCAATAATGATCTGTGTCAATTCTTCAACTTGCTGTCCGGCAAAATGGATTACTCCATTCAATCCAAAATATAGCTCTCTTTCAACTACCGCACCAGAACAAAAAGATGGTGGTTAAACAATTAAATGTGTTAAATTAAAACTTTTTTCCCAATTTTATCCCTATCAATAAAGTTCTGAAGGAGAGAGAAATACATAGAATCACATTTAAGCCTTATTTTTAGGGGTAAATAGCTAAAAGCATGAATTTCTCTAAATGGCTATACTGTGGAGGTAAAAAAGTATCTGTGGAACACATGATTGCCAACTTTACTATGAGTTTGACCGTTGCAGAAGAATAATCAACATACATACATCTTGCATGCACCTTATTGATAGTTTTAATTTATTGAGTTTGATCGTGATAGAATAATTTTAGTTTAAATTGTCTGACATTACTGACGACACAAGATAATACTGCCCCTGTTCCAATTTATAAGATGTCATATAAAAGGTATTCTTGATTTAGGATGTTTTGATAGTTTCCAAGAGCCCAGATTAAACTATGCATGCCCATAGGGAAACTATCAAAACATCTTAAATCAAGAATAGCTAGGCTCTGGAAAACTATGCATGCCCATAGACAACTTACTTCAAAGTAGTTATTACCTCAGAGAGCAAAATGAAATTTTCCAGTGAACAAGAAAGACTCTGATTATTACTTCTTTAACTACAGTAGTGATAGCCATAGGGAAAGAACGAAAGACACCATGGAAAACCCAACTCAAATCCTAATTCTAAGTTGCGTTCTCTTTGCGTCCTTTCTCATCTACCTCATATTCTTCAAACATGTCTCTAACAAATCCCACAAACTCAACTTCCCACCAGGGCCTCGTCCCTACCCGATCATTGAAAACATCTTAGAGGAGCTTTTCACAAACACGACCTAGACTTCTCTAGTTGAGCCTGCCCCGACAGTGCTCGAGCCCTCGACCACTACAAATTCTCCATGGGATGGCTTCCTATTTCGCCTCAGTGGAGAGCCCTTAGACGAGCTTGTGTTATAGAACTATCCTCCACTATGAGGCTTGATTCCACCCAGTTTCTACGCCAAAGAAAGGTTGAGGACTTTATCAATCACGTCTATGAATATTCCATTAAAGGCAAGGCTGTAGATCTCGCCGAGGCTACCTTTACCACAGTTCTCAGTACAATATCCAACATGCTTTTCTCTATGGAGTTTTCTTGTTATGGTTTTGATAAGACTCAGGAGTTTAAGGAGGTGGTGATTGGGGTAGTCGATGAAATTGGAAAGGCTAATGTTTTTGATCTTTTTCCTATTTTGAGTTTTCTGGATCCGCAAGGCGTTCGAGCAAGGTTGGGAGGTTACTTTAAAAAGTTATTTGAGATTTTTAATGATATTTTGGAAGAGAGATTGAGTTCCAGAGGTTCGAATAGGAAGTCTAAAGATTGCAATGACGTGTTGGATTCATTTCTCGATATTATCCAAGATGAATCTTCACAATTGAGCTGCGCTGATGTTCTTCATTTATACATAATGAGTATAATTGTTTAAATTTAATTTGAATATTTCTTCTTCAAAATAAATTGACTTAAAACTATGGCTTTCTTTTTGTAACACACTTTGAAAATAATTCACTTTGTATAAATTACTTCTTTTATGTAAATTGCACATATTTAATAATTAACTTGTAAAAATGTGTATGAATGTTTCAAAGGTAAAAAGTCTAATATTTCTGAAGATCGGGAATACTTGAGAGTACAATAAAATGAGTTTGAGCTAGTACGAAGGCCTAGAAGATGAGTCTTTGAACTGATTGTTGGAGCTTTAAATATCTTTACTACATTAACCACCAATCATCCAGGTTTTGTACCGATCATTTTTATTGTCATTAAGCTATCTTTAATAGCCATTATCATTACTTAATAGTCAAACATTTTCTGCCCATAGAAGGCAATCTACAATGTAAGCTTAGTAGAATAGAGGGCAAAGGTCTAAGGTCAAGTGACATCAAGCACTATCATGAGCTCCACTTCTCTCTCTTCTCCAAAGTTACCATGTTATGTTCCTGCTGTAAGAAGAGTAGTTTGTTAATCCTGGGGAGTGACACTGCCAAATTTTCTAACAAGTTGCAGAATATCCCTAAGATAGTGTCTTTGAACTCGACTCGAACCATATATTTTGTTGTGTTTTTGTAGGTGACAACAACATATCTTGATCATTATTGCATGATTTTTCAGGATTTATTTGTCGCAGAGATAGACGCAACATCTAGCACACTAGAATGGGTAATGGCAGAACCAATACGGAATCCAAATAAAATGGCAAAATTAAGAACAAAACTCCAACAAGTTCTTGGAATGAGTATTGTGAAACTTGAAGAGTCTATGGTCTCAAACTTACCTTTCATACAAGCTATAATAAAAGAGACCTTATGACTGCACCCACTAGCACCACTTCTAATACCCCACTATGCAAATTGTGATGTAGAGTTCTGTGGTTTCTTAGTGCCCAAAAATGCACAGATAATAGCAAATGTATGGGCAATGGGAAGAGACTCGAGCATATGGGATGACCATAATTCATTTATTCCTGAGAGATTCTTGGAAAGTGAGATTGATTTTAAGGGTACAGATTTTGAGTTTATTCCGTTTGGTGCTAGAAGGAGGATTTTCCCTGGCTTGCCTTGGCTTCTAGGGCACTAGGCCTTACATTGGCCTCTCTTATATATCACTTTGATTGGAGTGTCCCTGGTGGGCTAAAGTCAGAGGACGTGGATATGAGTCAAAACTTTGGGCTTACGTTGCATAAGGCACAACCTCTAAGAGCTATATGTATGTATGTATAACAACTGATATCTATATAAGTTGCTGTTATACATACATACATACATACATACATACATACATAATAGCTAGGCTTGATATATGTATGTATGTATAACAACTGATATGTATATAAGTTGCTATTATACATACATACATACATATATATATAACAGCTAGGCTTGATTTATACTCAAGTATATTTCTCCTGAAACACTTAGCGCACATATTAAAGCACGACATTACTCGAGTACTACTTTTGTAAAGATTGCATTTAACGAGGTAATTCTTACAACATTACTCGAGTATAGTTGTTATATACTTGGGTATTACCTATCCTCTTATCATCTCTGTTTATCAACGAAAAACAGAGCATCCCGCAAAAAAAATACTAGATACTCTAATTCTTAAGTTAGTAATTATTATTCAATTAAATCTCAAAAATAGCTAGTAATGAGAATTACTTACACTCATTAGGATTTACTATGCCCAATTCTCTTCAGATATACATGAATTACTCTTTGGCCAAGGGCTTGGTGAAGATATCTGCATGTTACAAATGTGTTGGGATGAACATTACCTTGATATCTTTCTTTTGCACGTGATCTCTAATGAAGTGATGTATCACGTCAATATACTTGGTTCTTGTAAGTTGAACTGGATCCTTAGCCAAGCTTATTGTTTTGGTGTTATCATAGAGCATTGGAATTTATTTCAGGTGGATTTCCAAGTCTTCAAGTTGTTGCTTAAACCATAATACTTGAGCACAACAACTTGAAGCAGCAATATACTTAGCTTCGGTCGGTGACAGAAAGACAGTCATATGCTTCTTGCTAAACCCGGAAAAGTGTGAGCCCCCAAGAAATTGACATTGGCCACTTGTACTCTTTTTGTCTGGCTTGTAGCCAGCATGATCCGAGTTTGAATAAGCCACCAAGTACTCTGATTGACCTTTGGGAAACCACAATCCGAGCTCCTCCGTGTCAGCAAGATATCAGAAGATTCTCTTCGCATGTTCTGCATGTGATTACTTTGGAGCTGCTTGGTATCTTGCACACAAGCCCACACTGAACTGAATGTCGTGTCTACTTGCGATCAAATATAGCAACGATCCGATCATTCCTCTATACTTGGTTATGTTGAAGTCCTTGTCCTTTTCATCGGCATTCAAAGAGGTGGTTCAACTCATTGGAGTATCACCTCCATTACATTGGTCCATCCTATACTTCTTTAGCAAGTCACGTAGGTACTTAGTTTGTGAGATGAAGATCCCATGCTTCCGTTGTTTGATTTGCAAACAAAGGAAGTAATTGAGCTCTCCCATCATGGACATCTTGAATTCTCCCTGCATTCTCTTGGAAAAATTACTCCAAAGTATAGTTGCTTTGGATTCCCTTCTGAAGCCTTGATCCTTTTTGTAGAACTTCTTGAATCTCTCAACGAACATGCCAAGCTCATCGTCCTCATCTTTCTCTTCATCTTTGGGCTTCTTTTCTTTCACAAAATTTAGGGAAACGCCTTTGCCACGATTGTTTATTTCGTCCAAGCCTTTCTTTAATTTCAGCTTGCCTTTGTATTTTGATAAGCTTCTGAATAGGGCAGCTACCGATGTCATTGATTCCCCACGAGCTTCTTTGATCACTGTGACTTTAGCTTCCCAATCGTTCATTACAACATTTAGAATCTTCCTCACTTGAGAGTTTTGTTCATATGTCTTACCCAAAGCCGATACTTGATTGATTAGATGAGTAAAGCAAAATTAGAACTCCCTAATGGATTCTCTGATCTTCATACGAAGAAGATCGTACTCGATCGTCAAGGTGTTTATTCGATTCTCCTTTATGCCAAATGTTCCTTTATAAGCTATTTCCAATGCTTTCAACCTCTTTCGCACTTGACAGGTTGCATATCTAAAAGTATTCCTTTTGACTAAGTGCACTTTGGAGCATTAAAACAACCTTACTGTTAATAGTTATCTTTCTTTTGTCATTCTCATCAAACTCCTCTTTAGTCTTTGAAACGTGGATTCCGCCTTCTGTCCTTGAAGGAATATAATCTCCATTCTCTATTACTTGCTAGAGACCATACTCAATAGCTAACACAAACACTGTGAACTTTGCTTTCCAGAATGAATAGTGTTCACTATTGAAACTAGGTGGTCGGTTGATAGAGGCTCTGTCAGGTAATATTCCTTCCATGATCATTCTCGAGATGTTAAGCTCTTTAAAGAAGAGCTTGCTTTGATACCAAATGAAAGTGGAGTATGACCTAGAGGGGGTGAATAGGGGATTTCAAATTCTTTTTGCGATTTGCTTAAAGAACAATAAGACAGAGACAGAGAGAATGAACACAAAGGAGTTATACTAGTTTGGTCCAACACCTGACCTATGTCCAGTCCCCAGGCATACTCTCGGATTTTCACTAACTCACAATCACATATACAATTACACACTTTGCACTCAAAGTAATCCTCTCATACTAGGATTCACTCCCCCTTACAAGTTGTAATTGTACATTCACACTCTGAAGATGGAATATCACCTAGAAGGGGTGAATAGGTGATCTCAAATTCTGTTTACAAAACTCACGTGAGAGCAAGTAAACCAGAAAGAGAGAAACGAAGCAGAAAAGTAAAGTAGACACAAGGCAATTTATACTGGTTCGGTCCAAGAACTCCAACCTACGTCCAGTCCCCAGACCACCTGGGATTTCACTATCTTTCAAAGACAATTACATTGTACTCGGATGATCCTCACCCTAGGACTCACTCCCCCTTACAAGCTGTAATTGTACACCCACACTAAAGGTTCCACAACCTTAAGATTTTAAACAGAAATGAAACAGATGTTTAAGTAAAACTCCTCACGAGTAGATAAGTATTAATCACTAAAGTACAATTTATCCAAAGATATTAATGAAATAGGTGGGACTACTAATTGCAATAAGTTCGAATTGAATTCACAGCATTTAGGTAGGTGACGAATTCAATGCTTCGGCTATTTATAGATGTTGTAAATGACCGTTGATGAAGCTTGAAGAATAGCCGTTGAGAGTCTTGAATGTATTCGTTAGACAGATGAAGCTTCTTTAAGATTTTCGTCGTTTGAATATTCCAGGTGGATTTTGCAGCGACAAGATTCTCTTCATTCCTTTTGTTTTGCCCATTGTGAAATAGCATTTAATGCACAGTCGGAATATCAGTGGAAGCTTTACGTTGATCAGATATTGGTTACTGAGATTATCACCGGTTTCGGCAACTACATTTAATGCTCCTGACACATAATTTGCTTTATGTAATTTTTCAATTAATCCATGACAAAAGTATTTGAAACTCATGAACAAATTGGTTAAGAGAATTTGGTAATACTAATGAGTAATAATCAAAAGAAATGAAATTACATTTGATGATTCAAGTTTTCTGAAGACGGTGATTTGAAAAACAAAGATGGCTTTGCTTGAGCAAGATCATATGTGTGCTCAGGCAACAGTAAGAAGATGTATCTGAAAAAGGTTATGATTGCCCAATGCTCGAGCAAGATTCTAGGCTTGCTTGGGCAAGCTTCTCTTGGAACCTCTTGAAAAACCATTTCATTCGCTGATGCTCGAGTAAAAGACAAACTTTGCTCAGGCAAGCTATTCTGAAGATTGACCACTTTTGTCAATGTTCGGGCAAGCTTCTTTGAAGGCTTTTGAAAATGATCTTTATCGACGTTGCTCGAGCAAACAAAATCCCATGCTCGAGCAAGCCCATCGCCAATGCTTGAGCAAGCTACCGAGCTTGCTCGGGCAAGGGCATACGAGACGAGAAGACAGGTTGCTCGACTTTGCTCGAGCAACCCCTTTATGCCTGCTCAAGCATGGTGCTCGAGCATGCTTTCTTACCCTGCTCGAGTATGACAACTTACTCTTGCTATTTCTTTGTTCGACTGATGTTGCTCGAGCATGCTGAGACTCCTGCTCAAGCACGACTCCAATGTGCCTACAGTTACTCGATGATGCTCGGGCAGCACTTACTTTTCTACTTGAGCATGGCGTGAAAAGGATTTTCCCTTGAGCCTGATGTTGCTCGAGTATGACTATATGCTCTACTCGAGCAAGCTACCCTGAAATGCTTTAACAGTCTATCAGATGGAATCACAGATTGAAGAATTCTCATTTCAAACTCAGATTTGCTAATTTAATAACTCAGAAATTGTAATCATCATAATACAGGAGCCAACACGAGGTCCTCCTTTTCCTCTTAATCCTCTTCCACCTCCATACCCTCCACCGTTGCCTCCGAACCCATCCTTCTACCAGATGATATAGCACCTTCTGGCCCGCGTCATTCATATAGACCGACGCTTGGGCCATCTATTTCAGGTCTATCATGCTGTCAACAATAAGCTGATCGCGGTACTTGATGCCCATGACTTTGAGTACCATCCTTCAATGACGATGTCTCCTACCTCTCCGAGGACTCCCTCCCTCGACAACGATGAGGGGAGTAGATGTTTTTATGTTTTTTTTATCTATACTGCTGCTGCATTTAATAAATAAATTTTTGGTTTCCATATTCGATCACCTTGTCCTTTTCATTATCTTCTTTTTTTTTTTACAAAAAGGAAACAAACAAAACATTGTCCTCGTGTGCGATCAACATTAAAAATTTGTAGAATACAGTTAAGACCAAACAAAACAAAAAACAAAAACATTGTTTACCTTATTCGATAAAAACAAACACAGTGACAATTCTTCTCAAGGTTGGACCGTCGTTGTCGTCGGTTTTACCTTACCCTGATTTGAATATTTTCAGTGTCCTTTTCATTATCTTCCTTCTTTTTCTGACAAAAAGAAAAAAGATAAAAAAGGGGAAACCGATAATGCTTTGCTCAAAACCAGGAGAGGTAAAACGACGACAACGAAAGACCTAGCTTGACCAGAACGCCAGAACCTCGATTGTCTTGAACCCTAATGATTTGTCTGAAAAACGAGTCAACATTTCTATTTAAAGGAAGACTATTAAGACTGGAGATTTAACAATTACACGGTCCCAAAAAGTTAAGCTATATTTTTAAAATAAATGAAGACTTTTAAGATCGGACTTTTAGGAGTGGACAATAAAGAAATATACGGTCCTAAAAGTCTCGCTATATAGAAATAAAATAAACGAAGACTTTTAAGACTAGTCATATAACAAACATACGGTCCTAAAAGTCTAGCCATATTTTTTAGAATTAAACATAGACTTTTAGGACCCGACATTGAATAAATAGGTGGTCCTAAAAGTCACGCCATATTTTTAAAATAAACGAACACTTTTAAGACTGGACTTTAAACAAATATACGGTCCTAAAAGTCTAGCCATATTTTTTAGAAAATGAAGTCTTTTAGGACCGAATGTTTAATAAATATGCGGTCCTAAAGGTCTCGACAATTTGGTGGAGATCAATCTGGAAAGATTGCTGGAGTTGGTGAAATTGGCAACAATGAAGGACCACTAATCAAAGATGTCTACCTAGTCGAAGGACTTTGCCACAATCTCCTCAGTGTAAGCCAAAGTACTGATAAAGGTAACTTAGTTATCTTCGATTCTGAGGAGTGCTTGATTGTGAGTAAGGATATTCTCCCTTTAGAAAACATAAAATCAAAAGCTTTATTTAGAGCCCCTAGAGATGGCAATTGTTATACACTTAGTCTCTCTAGTAATGGTTCTGTTTCGAAAAATGTTTTGTCGTAAGAACTTGGATGAGAGTTGGCTTTGGCACAAGCGATTAGCTCACGTCAATATGATTCAACTTGACAGATTGCTTAAAAAGGATCTGATGATTGGTGTTCCTAAACTGCATTTTAAAAATGACATGCTTTGTGATGCTTGTCAAAAAGGGAAACAAACCAAATCATCATTCAAATCTAAAAACAAGATTTCAACTAATAGACCTCTTCAATTGCTTCATATGGATCTAGTTGGACCAAATAGAGTGAAAAGCCTTGGAGGCAATCTTTATACTTTGGTCATAGTTGATGATTTTTCAAGATTTGCATGGACTATATTTTTATCCTCTACAGAGATGAAACATTTGATCGGTTTGTTGTTTTTGCCAAGAAGGTCCAAAACGAGAAAGGCTTCTCTATTTCAGGAATCGAATCGATCATGGAGGAGAATTCAAAAACAATGCATTTGCTTGAGTTTTGTGACAAAGATGGGGATAGATCACAACTTCTCGGCCCAAGAACTCCCCAACAAAATGGTGTTGTGGAAAGAAAGAATCGAGTTCTCACCGAGATGGCAAGAGCCATGCTGAATGAGAACACCACTTCTCACGTGTTTTGGGCTGATGCAATGAGCACCGCGTGCTACATCTCAAATCGGGCATACCTCCTAAGAAGTTGGATAAGACTCCCTATGAGTCAGTACAAAGGAAGAAAACCAAATCTAGCTCATCTGCATGTGTTTGGATGTAAGTGTTTCATTCATAACAATGGTAAGGATAACTTGGGAAAGTTTGACCCCAAAGCGAGATGAAGGTATATTTAAGGTTATTCTAATAGGAGTAAAGCTTATAGAATCTTTAATACTCGTACTCGTATTGTTGAAGAGTCTATGCATGTTGTTAGTTCTCAATATGTTTTGATGATTAACAACAAATGTAAAACATGTTTTGAAGTTTGCAAAGTTGTTTTAAAAACACTCGAAAGTTGCAAACTAGGTTTGCATCTGCAAACTCGAGTATTGGACAGCCAATCTTTGCGGTTTGCATTTTCAAACTCGAGTATTGGACGATAATCTGCGGTTTGCTTGGTAAACTTCGAGTATAGGCCATACGAAAGGAACCAAGTTTTCAGCCAAAGTCCATACCGCAGTTTGCTCTTGCAAACTCGAGTATGGGACAGACCAATCTGCGGTTGCTTAGCAAACTCGAGTATAGGCCATACGAAAGAAACCAAGTTTTCACCAAAGTCGACATTGCGGTTTGCATAGGCAAACTCGAGTATTGAATAGTCAATCTTGCAGGTTGCATGGGTAAACTCGAGTATCGAACTTCTTGTGAATCAAAGGATTTTTCCAACTTAGTCAATACTGCGGTTTGCATTTGCAAACTCGAGTATTGGACAGCCAATCTGCGTTTGCTTGGCAAACTCGAGTATTGGACTTCCAGAAGCAAAACAAGTTTTTCAAACAAAGTCAAAACTGCGGTTTCCAAAACCAAACTCGAGTATTGACCTTCCCGAGAGCAAAGGATTTTTCAAGATAAATCAATACTGCGGTTTGCATTGGCAAACTCGAGTATTGAATGGTCAATACTTGCGGTTGCGTTGCCAAACTCGAGTATTGGACTTCCGGAGAGCAAATGGATTTTTCAAGTTAAACCCATACTGCGGTTTGCATAGGCAAACTCGAGTATAGGTCTTGTCTTTCAAATACAAGACACGATGGCTTGCCTCGAAAAGTGGAAACTCGAGTATCCAATTGGATACTCGCTTTGGTCACTTGTGAACAAAGTGCCATACTCGAGTTTACAAGAACAAACCGCGGTATGCAACGTAAAAACTAAGTTTTGAATTATACGAATTCGTGAATCACTCTTGTCTGTTCCAAATGCTTTCATGAATCATTCACTTATGATCCCGAGATATGTTTAACAAGTTTATTTAGTGGATTTCGGTTAGCACGAGATGAAAATTAATGAAGATCAAGGGAAAAAGCAAAAAGTGGTCGAGCATTTATTGCACTTCGAGAAATTAACATCCTTTTGGTTAATCCATCTGAGCATGAACTCTCAACGTTCAAAAACACTTTCTTCATCAAGCAAATTCTTCTCCAACGGGCAAATCCTCGAGTTCCACATCGAGACCATATCGATCTGGATTAGTTGGAGCTTAGAGAGAGAAGATGACCGGACTTAATGCTAATCACCTACAACGGTTGGATTCATCATTCAACGGTCATTTAATGTTCTCTACCTATAAATAGAGTTCATTAACTTCTTCTCAAGTTGACACAACTACGAGAGCGAAAATTCATTGATTGTTATTTATTGTGTTCAGCTTTCATCTATATTGTATCAATCGATACTTGCACTTCAGTGTTCATTTTATCCGCGAGAGAGTTCTATCTCGTAAATCATTTATTGATTGAGATAACCATAAGTCGGGGACTTGGTGCTTGGGTGTATTGATTACAACTTGTAAGGGGGAGTGAGTTCTAGAGAGAGAACTACTCTTGAGTACGAGTCCGTAAATCGGTTTGTGAGTATAGTGGATTGAAAATCCCAAGTGTGACTTGGGACTGGATGTAGGTCAAAGATAAGACCGAACCAGGATAATTTCTCTTGTGCAAGCTTTCCTTCCCTTCCTCCTTTGTTTATCTCGGTTTCATTACCTCAAAACAGAGCATATTCGAAAAAAGTTTTTAAAATACCCAATTCACCCCCTCTTGGGTATATAGCTCCATTTACACATGTTGTTTTCTGTGAATCCAAGTCCGATAAAACTATGGATGATGATGAAGGAAATGTCTTCAAAAATCAATTCTTTTCGAAAACTACTCCTGCTTCTATTGAAAATCTTGAAAATGTTTTTGAGGCTGATCCTCAAAACAATACTGGAAATCCTGATCAAACTCAACCTAGAGCTTGGAAATTTATTAGAAATCATCCTTTGGACCAAGTTATAGGTGATGTTAATCAAGGAGTAAGAACCAAAAACAGCACTTTAAATGAAGTAACTTTTACTTTTTATATCGCACATTGAACCCTCTAAGATTGATGAAGCCCTTTCGCATGCGGTGATTGGGTGATAGTAATGCAAGAGGAGTTACATCAATTTGACAGAAATCAAGTTTGGGACTTGGTACCTAGGCCTAAGGACCATCCGGTCATTGGCACTAAATGGGTATTAAAAAACAAACGAGATGAGTCAGCAATCATTGTCCGTAACAAGGCAAGATTGGTGGCCAAAGGCTATAATTAAGAAGAAGGAATTGATTACGAAGAAACTTATGCTCCAGTGGCAAGATTGGAAGCCATAAGAGTTCTTCTTGCCTTTGCCTGTGTGAAAAACTTTAAACTCTATCAAATGGATGTGAAAAGTGCTTTTCTAAATGGTTTTATTCAAGAAGAAGTTTATGTAGAACAACCTCCTGGTTTTGAAAATGTTCATCATCCGGATCATGTGTATTGCCTCAAGAAGGCTCTATATGGTCTTAAACGCTCCTAGAGCTTGGTATGAGCGATTAAGCAAATTCCTTCTTGATCAAGGTTTTATTAGAGGAAAAGCAGATACAACTCTCTTCATAAAGAGTAATAAGCTTAATGAAATCCTAATTGTTCAAATATATGTTGATGATATTATATTTGGTGCCTCCAATGATGCCTTGTGTGAAGAGTTTGCTAAGAATATGCAGGGAGAATTTGAGATGTCCATGATGGGAGAGCTCAATTATTTTCTTGGCCTGCAAGCAAAAGAAGGATGGAATCTTCATATCTCAGACCAAATATCTCAACGATCTGCTGAAGAAGTTTGGGATGGATCATTGTAATGGAGCTGATACTCCTATGAGTTCAACTGCTTCATTAGATGCTGATGAAGAAGGCACGGACTTCAACATCACAAAATATAGAGGAATGATTGGATCATTACTCTATCTGACCATAACTCACCCAGACATCCAATTCAGTGTTGGAATGTGTGCAAGATTTCAATCTGCTCCTAAGGAGTCACATGTCAAGGCAAGTAAAGAGAATATTCGGATATCTTGCCGACACAAAGACACTTGGATTGTGGTTTCCTAAAGGTCAACTTGAACATTTAGCAGCCTATTCGATTCGGACCATCTTGGGTACAAGACCGATAGGAAGAGTACAAGTGGCCAATGTGAGTTTCTTAGAGGTTCACTTGTGTCTTCGTTCAGCAAGAAGCAAACCAGTGTGGCTGTATCATCAACTGAAGCTGAGTATGTGGCTGCCTCAAGTTGCTGTGCTCAAGTTTTATGGCTCAAACAACAACTATCTGATCTAGGAATCAACCTAAAGGAGATCCCTATATTGTGTGACAACACAAGCACAATAAGCTTAGCCAAGAATCCAGTGCAACATACTCGGACTAAGCATATTGATGTGAGGCATCATTTGATAAGGGATCATGTTCAGAAGAAAGATGTCAAAGTCATGTTCATCCCAACTCATCTTCAACTTGCTGATATCTTCACCAAACCTTTGGCCAAGGAGTTATTCAACTTTATTAGAAGAGAATTAGGAATGGTAAATCCCAATGAGTTGTAAGTAGTTCTTGCTCAAATTAGTGATAAATTGTGGTTTTGATGATTAAAAGTCACTGACTTAAGCATCGGAGTGTCTAGATATGTTTTATGCAGGATATTAAGTAACGTGGTTTTGCTGTCAAGGAGCAAAACCTTGAGGTTTTGGAGAAAACCTTGAGGTTTGGTGGAACATGATCAATCGTGGTTTTGCTGTCGAGGAGCAAAACCTCGAGGTTTTGGAGAAAACCTCGAGGTTTGGTAGAACATGGTCAATCGTGTTTGTTGTCAAAAAGCAAAACCTCGAGGTTTTGATGAAAACATCGAGGTTTAGTGGTGCATAGCCAAGGATAGAAAGCTTCGGAGAATGAAACCTCGAGTATTCATGGAAACCTCGAGGTTTGGATGAGAGAGAAAGCTGACTAATCTAAAGGACAGTAAAACCTCAAGGTTTTGAAACAAACCTCGAGGTTTGCGTGCTGATGAGTCAAAGGTTCACAGAACACCTCTGACGTCCAGGTTGGTATTTTTCATCAAACCTCGAGGTTTGGCGTGAAACCTCGAGGTTTGCTATCGTCTATATATATGCATACATTGTTCATGTTCTTCAAACCTCGACCTAAACCTCTAGGTTTTGCTCTCTCTCTCGTCACCCACTCTCTGAATCTCCCATTTTCGACCAAATCCTTCCTTCTAAACCCTCAAATGGCCTCGAAATCAAAATCCCAAGCTATTTCTGCTTCGATTCCAAACCGAGGAAGAAACGAAATCATGGTCTCCTCCTCCTCCTCCTCCTCCTCGTCAACCAAAGACAAACACCCCCTTCTTCTCGGTCGCCCGGAAGGGTCAAGACTCGCTCTACTCGCCTCCGTTATGGTATAGACAAATCTATTAGAGGTGTTCGGGGTGAGATTGCTGACGAACAATCACCATCGAAGGGAAGAAAGGAAACCAAGGGTCCAAGGAAAGAGGTCTCCTTCAAGGAACCTGCCAAAGAACCTGCCGAGGGTCCTTCAAAGAAGAGGAAAGAGCCTGAACCCAAAGGAAAAGGGAAAGGGAAAGCTTCTGCCTCTAGAACAGAGCCTACTGGAAAGGATCAATCGAAGAAATCAGGAACTTCCAAATCCACTAAATCTCCGACTAAGGTAAGAACAAAGAGGGCCTCATTTGCTAAATCCCAACAATCATCAAGGGGTCAGTCATCCTCTCATAATCCTCACCCTCAACAAGAAGAGGAAGAAGATGTGCCTCCTGTCATGGAAAATGCGATATCAGACATCTACAAAAATATCTCTCCACCAAATGGATTTGTCACTACCCCTACTGCTCTTCCCAAAGACGACAATGAAAAATTCAGGGAAGCATATCTTCATCGTCTCTTTTGTCCTGTGGTTGTTATTGATTTGAAGGCATTTCAGAAAGAATGTCACTTTGATTTATCTCCTTGGTTGAAACAATACGAGCCCTTCATTTCAATATCTGCTCCCTATACTCCAAACATAGTTCGACTGTTTGATTACAAGATGGAGTATAACAATGAATTGGTCGATTATGGCGAAGTGATTGAGGAGAGGGTCACTACCCCTGTTAGGAATGTCACATTTACACTGTCAGCTGCCATCTTGAACAAAATTCTAAGAATTGACAATCCTCCGCCCGTTCCTGAGTTTTCTTACAGTAACCAGGAAGTTTTTGAAACTCTTAGGCCTGGTGTGCCTTTCCCTCCGGATCAACAACTCGCACTCACATTCGCACCAAGCTCCATGCCTGCGAGAATCGTGTCCTATGGTATGTCTACTCTAGGAACTTCATTCCTAAAGGCGGCAATGGACTCACTTCACTCGAATGACTACGAGACCATTTACGCCTTTGTGAGGAAAGTTCCCTTCAACTTGGTCACCGGCTCCTCAAAGGAATGACGAATTCAGCTTTGCAAAGAGGCGGTTATCTCATATTCCATATCCCTCATTGGTGTCTCATTCTTTTCTACCACAAGATCTGGTATGTGGGTACTCCGACACACTTGAGTATCCCCCTTCTTTGGGAAAACACAGATGAATTTAATGAAGATCAAGTTTGGGGAAGAAGGCTCGCTCAATCTCGGGCTCCTTCAAGATCACATCCGCGCCACAAGCTCAAGAGGCCCGCCGACCTCCACCTCCTCGAAAATCACCGTCTTCGACCTTGCTTATCAGATTAAGCAAATTGTGGATGCTGCTCTCGCCACCGTGACTATGCGCATGGAGTTTGAATTGGGAAAGTTACGGGCTGAGATGACTCGTGGGCACCGGTCTAATTGAGATTCAAGATGCCATAAAGGAGCATCATGAAGCGATTCTTTGGTCAATCACCGAGGTTAAGGAGAAGGTCAAGAGATTGAGCTCAAGATGTCCACTCAACTCATTTCTCATATGGACCTCATTGATAAAGTGGACAAGATCATGAAGCATCTTCACATTGGTTCCTCCTCCACTCCTGGCTCTACTTCTGGCCCAAGTACTTCTGGCCCTGCCTCTAGTTCTCCCTCACCATCCTTCACTTTCACTTCCCCTCCTATCCCTTCATTCTCTCAAACTCCCTCAACTCCCATTTTCCCTTCTCACGTCACTGAGGCTACCACTCCAACCACGGTAGTCCTCCCTTCACCATCTACTCCCGCCACTGAGATCCTTCCCTCTCCATCCATAGCAACTCCCGCTCACGAAGTTCTTCATCTTTCTCCTCCCTCTACATCCTTAGTCAACCCTTCTTTTGACGATGACAAAGGGGGAGAGAAAAGCAAGGAGTAGCCTTTGAAGTTTAGAAGAGAGCTTTGAGGATCATGTGCATTTTGTACATTTTGTATTTTGCTTTGTATTATATTATCCTGTATTGCTCTCTCTGTTGAACTGAAATACAACCTATGTTTTCATGCTTCTGCTCATGACTGATTGATGTCTGTATTTACATTATGCAAATGGCTAAGTTCTCGAAACCTCTGCTAATCTCAAAGTCTAATTACAATATGAAAAATTTCTTGAACTTTCCAAAGATGTTTGCTTACAAGTGTTGTCATCATCAAAAAGGGGGAAAATGTTGGTTCTCTAAAAGATTTTGATGATTGCCAACAATTGTAAACAAAGAATGAGGATTTGCTCTCGAGAAGTTGGAAAATCCCGAGTGAGAGCAAAGCTCGAGGTTTTCCCAAAATCTCGAGGTTTGGCCTTACAAAGGAAGCATCAAAGTTCTATGATTTAACTTGCAAATAACTTGGTTTCACAAATTTATGTGAAACCTAGAGGTTTATTAAGAAACCTCGAGGTTTTGGACTTCTAGAGAAAACTCGGTTTCACACCAAGTTGTGAAACCTCGAGGTTTACAACAAAACCTCGAGGTTATGCATTGGCGCCAAACCGAAAGATTTGAAATTAAATGTCAAACCTCGAGTATTGAGAGAAACCTCCAGGTTTCTAGCTTCCAGAGAGCTAATGGTTTTCGGTATGATAGAAAACCTCGAGGTTTCTATAGAAACCTCCAGGTTTATGTTTTGGTTCAAAACAAAGAATTTTGAAGTTTGGGCAAAACCTCGAGTATTGCTACAAACCTCGAGGTTTGTGAGGTCCGAGAGAGCAAATGAACTTTCACTCATTCTAAAACCTCCGGGTTTCTTAAGAAACCTCCGGGTTTGCTTCTATCGTGTTTCGCTGGGTTTCACTTACAATGTGAAACCTCAAGGTTTCGAGAAAACCTCGAGGTTTGGAGTAAGCCAGAGAAACCTTTGTTTGTTGCATCACGAGAAACCTCCAGGTTTTATTATAAACCTCCAGGTTTGAGGTTTTGGTCTTAAATTGTTTTCAACCTTAAGTGACCAAACCTCGAGGTTTGTGAACAAACCTCCGTGTTTCGGACGTTGCTGAAAATCGAATGTGTCGATTTTGCTATGCCTTCGTGTTTGATCTCAATGCTTTCCATGATTAATCTCTATTGGTTCTAGATATGTTTAACCATCTTTTTAGTGAGTTTCGCATGATTAAGGAAAGTTTATCAAGGTTTAAAGCAAAAGCAAAAGTGATGTCGAACATTAAATGCTCAACCCGAAAAATTGCATCCTTTTGGTTAATCCATCTGCACACGGTTGCAAAGCATTAAAGAATGATTTCTACAACAAGCAACATCTTCTCCAACGGATTAATTTGCAGAGAGTCAACTCTGACCATCTAGCCAGCTGGATTAAGTGAGTTTTTAGAAAGAGAAGGAGACCTAAGCAGCTCACAACTTCTGTAGATCATCTTCAACGGCCTTATTATCAATGCAACGGTCTATTAATACTATTTGGCTATAAATAGAGTTGCATTCAATTCTTCTCAACAACTACTACATCTGAAAACGAACAAGCATTCAAGTTCTTCAACTACATTTCTGTTTTCACTTGTATTTTGTCTTTTGACATTATAAGCTTCAGTGTTTATTATTATCCACTCTTAGAGAGAGCTTTTATCTATAAATCATTTATTGAAAAGAATCACAAGTCAAGGGGACTTGGTGATTTGGGAGTTCATTGATTACAACTTGTAAGGGGGAGTGAGTTCTAGAGAGAGAACTACTCTTTGAGTACATAGTGTGTAATCTTTGTGATAGTGAAAAATCCCAGAGAGTCTGGGGACTGGATGTAGGTCAAGTTGTTAAGACCAAACCAGTATAAATGTAACACCCCAATTTTCTAAAGCATTTTCGAAATGTTTTAATCAGAGTTTGAAATAGTTTAATCAGAGTAGAGCATCGGATTAGTTTAAAACAAACGAGTCACTGATAAACATTCATAACTGGTGTGTTTAGTTGCTATTACAGTCATCCGAATAGTCATAGGCATGTTTATACACAAAAATCAAAAAGGACATTCTCCGTCTGGGACCTCATGCGAGCAGCTTACCCTTGTCCTCGGTCCCGTTCACTCCTAAACCCGAAGCTATGATAAGAGCCGAGGTTCAATACCCATTGAACCTCGGTGGCGGTTAACCTCATGTTTATGTACAGTTATGTATGACAGTTATCTCATGGTTTCATAGTAATATTCACATATAAAAAGCAATAACAATACAGCCACCATATATGAATGTTATTACAGTCTGCACTATTCACCAGTGCCACGGTGTACATTCGTGTCCTCGCTAGGAAAACTCAACGGCGTTATCATGACTATAACCCGTATAAAGCTGTATGTGTATGAACAATTCTTTTAAAAACAGAGTCACAGTCTATGAACATATCTATCACATATAGGTATACAAGAAACATCGAGTTAGTGTTACAAGACGCGTCCCGCACCTTCATCGGTGTTGTCGGTACGTTGACGGTCGGGCGGTGATCACGCGTATCCTATAATGGTAATATCGTATTTTTTAATTTAAAAATAATATCCTAAGGGATATTCTGGCCACTAATGACTATTTTTCCCTTGCAACATTTATTTTCCACTTTGTTTCCTCAAAATTCGTAGAACAACGTTGGTACAAATCTGGGCAGCATTTTGTCTAACTTTGAAAAATCATAATTAATTCTAAACAAATTGAAATGAGGATCCGTAAAATTTCTTGGAATTCTTAGGATGTCTATTTTTAATTAAAAATAATCACTCTTTCCCAGATTACACGAATCACTCCCAGTTTTAAAGTTTTGAGCCTCTACCCAGAAATTTTCCAGAAATTCGTAGCCCAACTTTGAGAAATTTTATCTCCCTGTACAGAAATCATTTTAACATGTTATTGACATATTTAAAAACACCTATAAGTCTATTTTAACCATGAATTGTCTCAGAATTTTGTGATCATGATTTCAATATGAAATTCTGGCGTTTTCATGGCTGACTCCAGAATTTCCGAAACCGATGAAATTTCGCGAACTTCGTTACTATGAGGATTCTCTTCCAAAATTTTTGCTATATCACCTCTCCCATCATTTTTTCGAAACTAAGCCAATTTTTACCATAAAAACATGTAAATAAAATTATTCTAGAATATTTAAGATCTAAACTACTTCTATCTAAGAATTTTAAAAACTAAAACTAGAAACTAAAAACTAAAGACAAGCTTACCTCTTGAAGCTCTTGAACTCCTTCCTCTTCTTAGAAATCACCACTTGGTGGCTGATTTGGTGTGAAGAATTGGGAAGGGCAAGGCCTCTATTTATAGCCAAAGCTCATGAATTCTATCCCTTGGATCAATTTTTCTTATCAATGGCTAATATCACTTTGTGCTTCTAGGATGATACAATTTGTGAGCAAATGATTCCTATTGGTTAGAAATAATTACATTGGATTTAGCTAATTATCTTAATTTCCAAAATTAAATCCCACATGTGCTCTTTTAAAAATTATATTTTAATCACTCTCTCTCTCTCTCTCTCTCTCTCTCCCCTTTCTCTTTCTTCCTTTTCCTTTTTCTCTCTTTTTCTCTCTTTTTCTTCCTCTCCTTTTTCCTCCTAAAAGTCGACACTCCCTCCCCCTCTCTCCTATCTTCTTGCATTTCCTTTGCATGTGGTCCCATGTGCAAGTGTTTTCATCCTATTTTTTGTATTATTTTAATTTCTCCTATTTATCCTCTTCCACTTTTACATTTATGAGCCCATGTGCTATATTTAATTATGCCTTTATTTAATTTTGTTAAATAACATATTATCCTCTCATCTTGAACACTATCCATTAGATTGGATTTTGTGTTGATTACATTAAATCTTGGCCCTACACCATTTAGCATAAGCTCTTGTGATGTCATCCTTGTGATGTTACCTTGATGACATCATAAAGGCTTAAGTGTCATTAGCAAAGCTTAATTAACTCCTAATTGTATTTATTAGCTAATCATGGAGACTTAGTGTTTAATTCACACAAGCTTTATGCATCATAATTCATCATGAAGGTCTACACTATAATTAAGTGGAGACTTAATTGCTTATCAATCCTTAAGTATTTTCATCACATTATCTTGCTCTTTTTTTATTCAAGAACCATAGCTTAATATAATAATGATTTGTATTTTAGGATCCTTAAATATAGCCTAAAGATTTGCCTTCGGTTGTTATAAATTCCCAAGAGAAATTTGCCTAAAATATAGCTAACAAATTTACACAATTTAGAGACAACATACTCTCCTTTGTTAAACATGTAGTATTTGTCAAAATATGGCTTTCACTACAAGTAGGGATTTTTAGGGTTTTACAATAAATCTCTGTGTTCACTGTTCTTCCCTTTACTCTTCATCTCTCGTTTTTGTTGTCTAAAAACAGGCAACTTACAAAAGTTTTTAAAATACCCAATTCACCCCCTCTTGGGTATATAGCTCCACTTTCAGCTACAACTTATTTATAAAACAAACTATATCTCTACCGTGTGCTGCACAAGGAGTTTTGTTCGATGTGACATACCTAAACATTATTTGTTTAACTTAGATGTATAAGAACAAAATTTAGCAAGAATCACTATTCATTTGGAAAATTATGAATTTATTGTTTAGAAATCTGATTGGCTGTTTTTGAAATTAATTACTATCATTCTTTATAAACAAAGAGAATTTAATTTTAAATTTATTGATATCTAATTATCATTAAAATTTGAAATATGAGTTATTTTCATATTAGTATCCTGATATAGGAAAACTTCATTTTCCACTTTTGCGGTATTAATACCATTGATGGAGATATAATTTTCGTTCACAAATAATCAAAACTCAAAATCACTATTTCAAAATCAAATCATGATCATTAGAACATAATTTTCTAAAATTATTGCATTAATAACCTAATTATTAATCTAATATATAGAGACCCCTACAGTCATGAAACGTGAAGTTCCTTGGCATGCTTGAATCACAATTATATAATTATGATTACTAATTTAACGTCTAATTTTAAATTCAATTTACTTCCTTCATTATATTTTAACCCCAATAATTGCACATGGAAAAATTTGAGGTTGCGTTTATCTGTCGTATCAATCAGATATGAAGTATACTGTTTAATCAAATTTAATCACATTAATATAATTTTTAATATAATTTATTGTACTAAGGACCCGGAGAACCCTACAATCATGAAATATGGACCGCATTAATATAATTATAATTCATGATTTAACATGTAATATCAAATTCAATTTGCTTCTTTCTTTATATGCAAACCCCAATAATAACGAATGGAGCATTTTGATGGTGTGATTAACTGACCCGTTTGTAAGTTAAACAGGTTACTAAGTGGGTATTACAAGATTTCTAGTTGATTGATTGATTGTCCCTAGTCAAACATTCTTTGTTGTCCCTGCAACAACAGCGGGTGTAAAAGCCCCACATAATGAAAATGCCTTTTTCTTTTTCTTTTTGGTGCAAAAAATTATTTTTTCTCCTAATGCATATCAGTTGGGTATTTTGTGGTTGTTTAATGCTTTTGATGTTTCTTAAACCCAAAATTGGTTTTAAATAATTAAATATAGGGTGCAAATTGAATCAATTAAGAATAATTTTTGGGAAATATTTTCCTCAAATAATTTATTCATGATTTAAGTTTCAAATATGCAATCAAAGACTAAAATGTTACTAATACAATACTATCGATCCGCTTGATTTAGATTTATTTTTTTAGCTAGTTTGTTTTTATCAATTTATTTTTCAGTCTTTTTCATTATCACAATAAAATAGAATATATATATGTTTGAGTGTGGGTGAATATCTAGATTATCTTTGTTATTATTTTATCTTTTAATATTAGGGTTAGGGTTGTGAATTATTATTTTAAATCTTCTAGATCTATATATAAATAACCATAGGATTTCTCGTTGTACAAAGTCAAATTTGATTGATTGAATCTTTAATTTTCAGCTTCCACCCTCCTTCCCTTCCTCTTTCCTTCCCTATTTCATACGCAATCAACATCAAAGCTAGGTTTCACTGCACTTCTCTTCTCTTATATTCCAAAATTTAGGTAATTTCACCATCTTGCTGCCAAGGGTGGAAAAAATTTGTCACTTGTTATGATTTTGTTTTTGTTTGTAACGGCGAGGTTTGCCTTTTTCTCTTGATAAAGACATGACACATGTTTGACATATTGTGTGTACAAATTGGACCAAAATCTACGCCGAGACAAACAAGATAATTTTTTCACTTCCACATGTTTGACATATCAATTACACAAACACGCTGACAGTTGCATTCCTTATGCAATATATCATACTTGAGTCCAAAGGTTGTCAAACTCACGAGTTTAAGAAACTACAAATGATGTGATGGCTAGATATCGTAAACTCGTAAGAGTTTACTTTTATTATTAAAGAGTCTTATTTGTGTATAATTTAATAATTAAAATATAAAAATGACAACAATTTGATTTAAATATATTTTAAATCCAAATAATTGAAAATAAATCCATTAACATTCATAATTTATCATATTTAATAAAGAAATTTCTATATAAAGTCGCTAAACATGATCAAATAAAAAAAGTTAACACGAGTTTAAGAGTAAATCAACACGGTTTTGTAAGTTAGAAATGTAAAAACGGTAAACTCGGTGTATAAACTCGTGAGTTTAACCGAGTTTATAACTAGCACGCGAGTTTACCATTCTGACTCGACTCATTTTTGTAAGCTAGAAGCGTAAAAATAAACTCGGAGAGTTAACTCGCGAGTTTGACAACAATGCTTGAGTCCACAATTTCTGACTATGTGATATTTGCCAGATAATTTATTACTGAATAGTAATGATCTTTTTTTTATTATATATCTTTTTAGAACAGAAAGTGGGTATTGTTTACCTGCAAAATTAGCTTTTTCAAATTTCATTACAGGCAAGTGGGTGAGGAACTGTTGTATTTGCCAGCGAACTGGATAAGATTTCCATTACGCTATCCGAATTCAAATTTAACTTGGTTTCTCTTCGAAGCCAAATAGTTAAAATTCATATATTACATGTTTATATATTTATTGATTACTTGATTCACTGTATTGATTTATTGACTTTTTTATAAATGAACCAAAATATTTAGTAAATTTAGTTTGGATTTGCATGCATACATGTATATATATATAACTTCTCTAGCTAATTCACACATATACATAACAATAAAAATTTAAACTAATTTTTTTAATAAAATTAAGGGTTAGATGCATCAAGCACATTAAAGATTTTTTTTTGAAGGTCCAAAAATATTTTGTGGTGCATCTAACACCTTGAATTATTCACTCAGGTGCGTCCATCACTCTCAAATCCCTTTTTTGCGTGCAATTTTTTAAATAATTTAGGGTCTATATACACCTGGAAAAAAATATTTTATGATGCTGGGAGTACCAAGGAAATATTTTAGGGTGTTGAACACTCCTGAAAAAAAATTCAAAGTGCTAGGTGTGCCAAAAAAGTTAAAATACTTTGGGTGTTTGTGTACCACAAAATATTTAGAATACTAGATATACTTGGAAAAAAAAAATACTTCAGGGGACTAGATACACCTTACCGCTAAAATTAATGTGATTTCCAATATTATAATTATTAATCACAATAAACTCAAATGCCATATTAATTTTTACTCTCACTACACTTATTAAATATGGGCATATGTGAAAAAATATTTAGTGATCTTTTAAAATATCAAAATGTGTTATAAAAAGGATCAAGAATTCCTTTTCCTTTTTTTGTTTTGATTTGTTCAAGGATATAATACTTTTTTAGGCTTAGAGCACAAAAGATTTTTGCCTCTCGTAACAAGTGCACTTCCTAAGATTCAAACTTGTGTTCTCCTCCTTTTAGGTGTGAGGAAGCTTACCACCTTAACCAACAACTTATTGGTAGGAGGTGATCAATAATACCCTCTAGAAGACATCTTATAAAATAAAACAAAGGGAGTATTATTTTGTGTTAGTAAAGATGACAATTCAAATTAAAATTCTTATTACGGAAGTGAAATCAAGAACTCAATAAGGTTATGCATGTATGTTGATTATTCTTTAACAACGGTCAAACTCATTGTAAAGTGGGTTGTTCATGCTCTTTCTAGAAGGATGTTTTTGCGTTCCAGAAGGACATTTTTGTCCATAAGTCACTAAAGAGTAAATCATGCTTATTCATCAAAATTTCCATAAATTTCATGCTTAAATGTGACTCTTTGTATTCTCTCTTATTTAAAATTTTAATAATAGAGATAAAATTGGAAAAAAATCAATTTAATACAAATTGAATGAGTTAACTATCATTTCTTAGTTTTGTTGAGATAGTTGAAAGTGATCAATATTTTGGATCAAAATTCAATATACACACAAATCGCCTGTGGATTGGAGGTTTAAAAAGTATAAAAAAAATAAATCAAATTAAATTTCAACCATTCACCATCACATTTAATCAGGAGGGTCCTGATAAATCTATGCATGCCCCTGGTTCTAGACACGAGCCAACTTTAGTTCGAAGTAATTATTACCTTAGAGTGAGACGACGACCCTACAAAGAAAGACTGTGATTATGACTCCTTTAAATAGAGTATTGATAGCCAAAGGGAAATTACGAAAAATAAGCAATGGAAAACCCAAAACAAGTCCTCATTCTAATTGGTGTTCTCTTTGCATCATTTCTCATCTACCTTACCTCCATCAAACGAGTTTCCAACAAATCCATCAAACTCAAGTTGCCACCAGGGCCTCATCCCTACCCTATCATTGGAAACATCTTAGAGATCGGCTCCATCCCTCTCTTGTCTATAACAACCCTCTCCAAATCTTATGGACCAATTATGTCACTCAAGTTAGGAACAAGAACCGTCATAGTCATATCTTCTCCAGAAATAGCAAAAGAAGTTTTTCACAAACATGACATAGACTTCTCTAGCCGAGCCTTTCCCGATAGTGCTAGAGCCATCGACCACCATAAATTCTCCGTAGGATGGCTTCCGATTTCTCCTCAGTGGAGAGCCCTTAGACGAGCTTGTGTTATAAAAATGTTCTCCACCATGAGGCTAAGCTCCACCCAGTTTCTACGCCAAAGCAAGGTTGGGGACTTAATCAATCATGTCCATGAATGTTCCATTAAAGGTGAGGCCGTAGATCTAGCAGAGGCTGCCTTTACCACAGTTCTCAATACAATATCCAACATGCTTTTCTCCATGGATTTTGCTTGTTATGGTTCTGATAAGACTAATGAATATAAGAAGTTGGTGATTGGGGTCACAGATGAAAGTGGAAGGGCTAATGTTTCTGATCTTTTTCCTATTTTGAGCTTTCTGGATCCACAAGGTATTCGAGCGAGGTTGATAGGTTACTATAAAAAGCTATATGAGCTTTTTAATGATATCTTGGAAAAGAGATTGAGTTGTAGAGGTTCAAACCCGGAGTCCAAAGATTACAATGACGTATTGGATTCATTTCTCGATATCATCCAAGATGAATCTTGGCAATTGAGCCGTGCTGATGTTCTTCATTTATTCCTGGTGAGTTTAATTGTTAATCTTAATTTGAATGTTTCTACTCCAAAACAAATTGACTTAAATCTCCTGGTTTTCTTTTAGTAACTCGCTTTGAAGATAGTTCACTTTATATAAATTATTTCTTTTTACATTAAGTGCACATGTTTAATAGTTAACTTAATCTTTACTATTGCGTGATATTTCAGGATTTATTTGTGGCAGGGATAGACACAACATCGAGCACACTAGAATGGGCAATGGCAGAATTAATACGGAGCCCAAAAAATATGGCAAAAGCAAGAACAGAACTCCAACAAGTTCTTGGTAGAAGCAGTGAGAAACTTGAAGAGTCTTTGGTCTCAAAGTTCCCTTTCATACAAGCAGTAATAAAAGAGACCTTACGACTACATCCACCAGCACCACTTCTAGTACCCCACAAGGCAAATTGTGATGTGGAGTTATGTGGCTTCTTAGTGCCCAAAAATGCACAAATTCTAGCAAATGTTTGGGCAATGGGAAGAGACCTAAGCATATGGGATGACCCTAATTCATTTCTTCCTGAGAGGTTTTTGGAAAGTGAGATTGATTTTAAGGGTACAAATTTTGAGTTTATTCCGTTTGGTGCTGGAAGGAGAATTTGCCCTGGCTTGCCCTTGGCTTATAGGGTACTTGGCTTTATGCTGGCCTCTCTTATATATCACTTTGATTGGAAGGTCCCAGATGGGCTAATGCCAGAGGACATGGATATGAGTCAAAACTATGGGCTCACGTTGCATAAGGCTCAACCTTTAAGAGCCATTCCTATCAAAGTGTAGTTGTTAATTTGTTGATTTCATGTTCAGGTTCTTAATGTATAATGAGTCACTTGTGTAACTAAACACGGTGACCATGAAAATTCCTATTTAATTAAGATCTATTATGAAAATCATCACTGTATGGATATCCATGATATCCAAGAAAAAGGTTTTTCGCCTTCCATCTCTTATTGAATAGAACTATACCTTATAGCCTTCAAATTGAAAGGTTTCTAAAATTTATCCTTTATATGCAGTTATGTTGCTTAATTTTCTCCTAAAAGGGAAGATCCCACCGGCCCAAGGATAACGATGGTACTAGGTGAGTCCAAAGAAGACAATGTTAGTTGAGCTTGTTACCATCGGCCTAAGGATGACGATGATATTATTTGCCGTTGTTTTAGTTAATTTTAATTGTTAATAGACTAATATGCTTAGATGGTAATTCACATGTCATCCACGTCCTTTTTTTTTTTTTTTTTTTATAAAATGTAAATGTGCCCTAGAAGTTTTTACTTTGAAGTAATGCTAGCCCAGAAGTTTCAAAAGGGTAATAATGCCGCCTTGACATTTATCTAGATTAAGTTGGACTATTAGTTGACCAAATTTATAGAGCTAGCAACATGAACACCATTTAAGAAGAAGTTACATATAGAGGAGGAGCTCATATTCACTAGAGAGTAATGCAGAAAAAGATTCAATCACTAGATTCATAACACGCTAAGGAAGATTGTCAATAACAAGGCCATCAAAAACGCGACGCAGCTGTATCCAAATGACGTTGTAATTGGCAAGTACCTCTTTGGTTTTCTCTTTATAGCACATAATGTTTTCACTTTTTTTTTTTTTTTTTTTTTTTTTTTGGTCTCTAATCCTTGAGATGAGATGGATTTTTTGAATAAAATATAATACATTTAAATCTAACTTTGAAAAGAATGAAGTTGATGACACATGAATATGACAAATAAGCATAAACTCACATGTAAACTTAACTTGGATAATAGCCAGGGTAAAATTGTTACCATTTGGAAACTTCCAAGACAACATTACTTTTGAGTGAAAACTTTTGCTTTAAATCTAACAACAAAATTAATGTGGATGATATATGGACTAAATTAAAGGTCAATATATTTGGTCAACAAACAATCTTTATTTTTTTTTGACCTTATATTTTTAAAATCGGTCTTAAAAGTCACATCTTAATTCTTTTTAGACTTGTTATTTATAACATCTGGTCTAAATTTTTTCGTGCTTTTCACACTTCCACTCTATTTCTTTCTCTTACCCACCATCCAATCCAATCTCTAAAAAACATTTTAAGCTACAAGCTTTAGACAACTTAATAAGAGTTACAAATTGAATTATTGGAAATGAATATACAAATTGAATCATTATAAATGAATATAATGCCAACAATATTTCAATTCATAGTGGAAATAAAATCATAGCCCAAGATACTTCCTAGGTGTTGGTGTTCGACCACGACTTCTTCTAGCCTACAATTTTTGCAAATAACAACATGAGGCCAAGCAAACAATATACTTCATATGGTAATAATCATAACATATGTAAACATCATTTTCAATAGTAAAATGCCAAGAAAAGAGAGAGAAATGTGCAGGGCATACAACCGCAATGATATGATACAAAAAAGAGAAATATTGATTCCATGCATGGAAACTTCACAAGGAAAGAAGCAAAAAAGCTTTCAAATCTCACAAAGAACTATGAGCAACTTATCCATACATCTTATACGCAAATCATAGCGACTTAAATTGAATCAACAATAAACAAATATATTTAACAATCTCACGCAAAACCAAATTATGTTACAAAGTATACCTTTTCTATTATGATGACACACCCTTCTAGAATAGATAGATCCATATACTTCACACAATTACTACTACAATAAATGGATCACAAAAACGTCAGTTTTTTAAAAAAGGGAAGTAAAAAATAAAGGTGGTGACATTTTTGTAATTCAGCGGAGGATTTTGGCATCCGAATTTAGAAAACGAATGCCATAAGTAGGGATTTTTGTCTGCTTTTGGCGCCAAAAGTACTATTTTGGCATCCTAATTTTAAACTTGGACGCCCAAAAGTTCACTTTAGACGTCCCAATTATAAATTGGGATGCCTAAAGTGGCGCAATTGGGTGGCTTACACAACCCAAGGTATAGAGGAAACAGCTACATTGGCACCATTCAATTCAATTGAAACTTGAAACTTATATCCCTCCCATTTTTTCCTTACGACATGTGTGGACCTAACGAGGTAGAGGAGATTAAGAAAATCCATCTCTAGCTATCTTCAAAGCTTCCTTATGACAAGCGTTTTTTCCTCACTTCCCTCTCTAGTAACCATAGTTATCACTCTTAAAATTCTCCCTTAATTCCCTTTCCTCCATTATTCTTGCATTAAGTTTATTTCTTCCCCCATTAAATTCTTTTTTATTTTCTACTACTTATTACCTATTTCCTGTGCGTACATTGCATTTTTCTTTATCCATCGCAGTCCTCACCCTTTCCTCAAATCTGGAATTTGAAGAACTCAGTGTCACGAAGCTCGGCTAAGACTATGCATAGCGAAGCACGCTCGTAGTCCACGATAGAGGAAGAATTGGAGTCACTGTGGGTACTACCATCGTCGATCAAACCCACACATCTCACGCAGGGCGCTAGCTGCCATCACACGGTCTACTCATGACACGATCTACTCAAGCAAACGCATCAAAAAACATGACTATGTGAGCCACAAGAATGATAGGGAACCCTAACGTGCTACCGAGTGAGCATTAAGAGTGTAGCTTTTGAATCTTTTTTTTAAAAAAAAAAAAAAAAAACATGTTATGCGTCCCTTTTTAAAAGCGAAGCCATATGTCTCTTCCGGGTCTCTTTTGATGTCCTTCTTTTGACGGATGTTGTTGTTGGTCGAATTCCTTATTGGCAAGTGAACCAGTCGAACAAGTAATAAAGAGTAAGTAGAGTATCGTCCCACAGAGACTGAGGCACTGATGGTGACATAGATTCATGCAAACATTTATGTAAAGAAAGTAAAATAAAGTATGATTGGTTTGGGATTTTTGTGGTTATAACTAATAAGAAACGAAATAACAATTGATCGTAGTCGTAAGAAGATAGCAGTAAAATATGGACTAACCATCAAACTTCATCCTAAGCGTATCAATCCCCCAGTTGCCTTAACGCATTTCTAAAGCAATTATCCTGCACAACTTCCACAATGCTAAAACATAGCCTCCTTTCACAATATTATTTAGTTAACCCACCACTATATTATACAAAAGCTTCCGCGTCCTATACGTACAACCTAGACTATACTTCTCCTATATGCCTATTGGAAATTTTCTAGTTAAGGTTATCTTTTCAAATCAAGGTGTTAAGGTTATGAGCAGTAGACCCATACCTGAAGCCTAAAATGATAGGTCAAGCCTTGCATCAGCTTGCCCAGCAAACACTACTTATCAGATGTCTAACCCCGACTCCCTTCTAATAAGCCGAGGCCACTGATCTAGCCCTTAGCTTCTGCTAACCGATAGAAATTAAGAATACTGATAAACAAACTGAATTTATTAAATTAAGTACTAGTAACTGGATTCATTCTATACTCAAGAATTCATCCTCGCTTAGCCACAAGAGTTTTAGTTCATGATTGACAAGGGAATCATTAAACAGATCACAATAGAATAGCCTATGACAAAAGATTAACTAAAATCACTGAAAGAAAAACAGAAAGCTTGGCGGAGTTAGGAGAGGCTTGTCACTTGACAACTCCACGTCTCCTCGTCTCTGTCTCACTGTAAGGAAGGAATTGGGTTCTCCTGGAGTTCTCGTGCTTAGTGCTCTCTCCCTCTTCTTTCGAGCCTGTTCGAATAGGAATATGCTCTTTGCTCTCTAGTACTTGACGACCTTTAGGGTTAGCCATCTTTTCCTTTTATAGTTAGGTTTACTTCCAGTGTAAGTTCAGAGAGCTGGGCCTTTCCAAATCTTCAGGTCCAACTGATCTAACTTTCTAAATTTGTTAGATTACTTCTGCTGATTCTACAGGATTCTCCAAATCTTAATCTTCGATCCTCCGCATCTTCTATTCCAATCCGTTAACAATCTAACCGTGAACTAACGTCCGTCCATTAACCTGTATTTAATTCCTGAAAAAGCTCAAGGAAAACTTAGAACATATAGCGCACAGCATTGCTTCCTTTACTCTGCTATAGCATATGAGTTGCATTGTATTGCAACTTGATATGGCTGATCGGATGCCATAGCTTTGTATCGGCAGTGGTATGTGTGTTCATAATAAACCCTTAAGCTTGCCTTCTTTTTATGTACATGTACAGGATATTTATGCATTTGTCATAACTTATGAGATGTATCCTATATTTCCCTATATGCATGAATTATGACATATTTGCTCAGATAAAATGCTTTTAGACTCATATCCAACTCACAAAATAGTCACATAGTATAGGGAAAACATGGCATAAATAGTACTCATCAGTTGTATCCTGACTTTACTACGTCCCAGGCATAGGCGTTCCCCTATTTTTAAATGTTAAAAGGCCCAAAAAACAGACGTTAAAAGTGTTGTCTGTAATAGTGAATGGTCAGCCTCCTTAACAGTTTCCATTGTCAAAAATCTAAACCCTTGTGATTCTATTGTCTATGGATCAACAACAAGGTGAACACCAATCACCTAAAATAAGCAAAAACAAAGTAAAATAACAATTAACACAAAATCTCTCAATTTAAAGATAGAACATTGAACAAACAATAATGTGAACAAAAAAAAGGGCATCAATGACTATAATAGAAAATAAGTAGAAGACCTTGCTCTAATACCAAATGAAAGTGGAATATCACCTAGAGGGGGTGAATAGGGTGATTTCAAATTCTCTTTCGAATAAACCGATGGACACAAGAAATAGATACAGAGCAGAATGTAAAGAGAATATGAACACAAAAGGATTTATACAGTTTCGGTCCAAACACTTGACCTACGTTTAGTCCCCAAACTCTTTGGGTTTTCACTTTCTCTCAAACATGATTGGACACTATGCACTCGAAGTAATCCTTTCACACTACCTTGAGATTAAATTGATAATCAATCAAAAGATTAAACTTTCTCACATAGTAGATAAATATAATCGCTGAAGTACATAAATATCTAAAGATATTATGAGTGTTGAATGAAACGGTAGAATGTAATAAATTCGATTGAATATTCAAATGTTTCGATAGTTGGTGAATTCAATGTTCTTCACTTTTATACCAGCTACCATGAATGATTGTTGAAGAAGCTTTTAAGTTAGCCGTTGAGAGTCTTCAATTTTTTCGTTAGACATGAATGGCTTCTGTTAGACAGAGTTGAATTTTGCTTGGTATGGTCACTTTAAGATCATCATGAACATGCTTCCGGTCAGAGGTTGACTCAAAAGATATTTTAGCCTTTCATTGGAATAGGTATGTCTTGTAGGAATCATTTGATCTACTCTAGTTTTCATTCCGTGTGTGCGCTCTATTTTCTGGAAAGATACTTTAGCCTTTAATGCTCTGACACAAGTTGTTGCTTTTCAGCTAATTATTGCTAAACCATTTGTTAATGATCTAAAATCGACTCAAAGAGATGATTAGTAATAGTATAAATAAGATTGAGTAGTATTTAAACATAAACGAATGATAAGCCAAAATATTTGAATTTACGATTATTGTTACAGCGAAGGTATTTAGGTAACAAATGAACAATACTCGAGTAGACTTCCTTGAGTGCTCGAATAATCATTTAAAATTCCTTCACAAATGCTCAATGTTTCATTTTACTCGAGTATACATATGGTCTTGCTTGAGTACCATACTCAAGGAAGACATCTCATGTACTTGAGTAGAGTTTCAACAAGTTCATAATAAAAGCTTCATAATGATCATGCTTGAGTACCATGAACTTCATCCTTGAGTATGCTGCTCGAGTACACTCTCAAGTGTGCTCAAGTATCATCTGGTTTTCGCTGAAAGTCATACTAAGCAGAGAGTTAGAATTACTCATGCATTGCTTTTGTCGCTAAAGCAATCAATTAAACTAGGTCACAATTAATTATGCAGTTTAAGGTCAACCTAAGTCATTTTCCCAAGGAGCAATCTGTGGGCTTTTCTTTAGGTTGAATTTAAGTGATGAAAAAATGCAATGGAATGAGCCTAAACTAAAATGCAAGACACCGCTACTTAAATGAAATTAAATTAACTAAATGCAAGATGAAAAATGACTCTAAAACCTATATGAGAATGGAACTAATCTAGATGCAGATGCAATTTTGGGGGTCTTTATGAAAAAAGAATTAAAATCCTAAGCAAAGAAATTAAATAACTATTAAGATAATCAAATAAAAAAAGGGTAAAGAAGGTTTACTTAGGTACGGTGAAGGGAACAACTCGGGATTTACATAGAGTCAACTTTCTTAGCGCATTAATTAGTTAGACCGAAGGGAGATTGATGAAATATTGGAATTAATGAATTTAATTATCTAAATGAAACATGGGAAACCCTCGTATTCAATAACACCTAATCCATTAGAAAACTCATAATGGAATAAGCGCTAGTTTAATTAAGTCCATTAAAAACCGCTTAAAATAGTTTTAAGCTAGTTTTGGGAATCATGTTTACAATTGCCTAATTAAACAACTAGACAATTAACCAACCTAATTAAACAACCAGATGATAAACCTAAATGAAAACTCAATTAATAATATATTTGACAATCAAACGGTTTGCTAACAAAAATGCTAGCAATTATCTTGAGCACAATGCAAATCCAAATTATCAATTCAATCCAAATTAAATAATATGTCTACAATCTAAAACTCTATTGTTCTCAAGAAAAGAACTCAAAATTATCTAAAACTATATAATTTCCAAGTCTTGAAATAAATCAATAAAAATGAAAAACACTCCCTCATGGTCTTCAAGTGTAAGCATTTAGGCTCTAGCTTCCTCCATGCTCCTCCAAAATTGTCTCCTAAATAAGCTTCAGCTACCATGAAAATCTCCTCTTCAAACTCCTTCAAGTAATTCCTCAGAACCATAATAAACTTGAGAAGACTTGATAAGTTCAATTCCTCGGTCTGTGCCTCTACCCACTGAAGGAATATCAATTAAAGTACTTAATGAGTTGAAGTACTTGATCTATGGTCGTCTCGGCTTTCTTTTCTCGTGCGTGTATGTTGCTCACTAAGAGACCGTGAGCAATCTTGTGGCAGCCTACTGGGTTAAAGATAAGAAAAGAGGGAAAGAAAGAGTAGTGGGCATCGACTTGAGCCCATTAAAATTTAAGAAGCTGTAATAAGATTTCATCATTAGATCTTCTTTTAACTTCCAAGCTCAATTCACACGGGCACAAAAAACACTTTTAAGATAGGACAAAAGAGGTATTGTAAGACCGGATCTACGACCAGTGTCATTCCAGGCAGTCTTAAAAATCTATAACTTATTAGACTAGACACGAACTGGTCTTAAATAAATTATTTTAGACCGGACATTAAAAATATTAGGTCTTAAAAATCGTACTATATAGACCTAATATAGTTTTTGTTTGGTCTTGAAACCAAACTTTTAAGACCAAAAAACTAAAAAGATCAATCTAAAATATGACTTTTAAGACCGAACAAATAAATGTCTGATTTGAAAAGTCTACTTGTAAGACCGAATGAATAAATACACTGATCTTAAAAAACCGTAATTTAAGACATACACTGGTTTAAAAGTTCCGATTGTTAAGACCGGACTTATGAATACATCCGGTCTTTAGGATCGGACTTATGAATACGTCCTGTCTAAATATCTACAAGCTCAATGCTTCATGTGTTAGCTCTTGTATTTTGATGATCACAATTTCTAAGCTATTGAATTAAAGTAATCTAATTATTTCATACTCAAGCACAAGTCATTTGATAAAATGCTAAAAGTGTTCCGGGATAGGTTGCTCGAGTAAAGCATTTTGAATGCTCGAGCAATATCGGATGCAAGGCAAGATCAAGTACTTCGGGAAGCCTTGCTCGAGTAGACTATATAGTCATGCTCAAGCAACATCGAGTTCATGAGAAAACACTATGGGGCCTTACTCGAGCACATCGCATAAGACTGCCTGAGCATCATCGAGTAAAGGCATTATGAAGACTTTGGAGTCTTGCTCGAGCAGGAGCCTCAGCTTGCTCGAGCAACATCGGTTTGAACTGATACTCTACCATACTCGAGCAAGATATGAAAGCATGCTCGAGCAAGCTTAAAGAGGTTGCTCGAGCAACGTCGAGCAACATGTCTTCTCCTCTTTGATTGGCCCTTGCCCGAGTAAAGTCAGATAGCTTGCTCGAGCATTGATGATGGACTTGCTCGAGCATAGGATTTGTCTTGCTCGAGCATAGGATACAATCCCACTTTTGATAAAAAGAAAGGCAAGAAGAAAACGGGAGGAAAATCCTATTTGAACTACTTTCAGAAAACAATTCATTCTTCAAATCCTTTTGCTCACTGTAACTACCGTAACCGAAAGGGACATAGTACTTCATCCTGTTCTCATAAGAGAGATAGACGAGATAAACCTGCTAGCACCTATCAATGGATAACTAAGGGAACTCATGTTCCTAAGGCCCGAACTAACCACAAAAGACCCATGAAAAGATGGGTACCTAAAACTTAAATCTCTTTTGATTGCAGATTTGTCTGAGAGCATCAAGAATCAACAAGTGGTACATTGACAGTGGATGTTCCAAACACATGATAGGAGATCAAGACAAATTTGTTGCCATGAGATCAAAAGATGGTGGTAAAGTCACCTTTGGAGGAAATCAATCCGGAAAGATCACTGGCATTGGCGAGATTGGTGCAAAGGATGGACCTCAGATCAAAGACGTGTATCTTGTGGAAGGCCTCTGTCATAATCTGCTGAGTGTAAGCCAGAGTGCCGATAAGAACAATTGAATCATATTTGACTCAGAAGAATGCCTCATTGTCAACAAGGATGATCTCCCAATTGACAAAGGTAAACTTAAGGTATTATTCAAAGCTCCTCATGAAGGAAATTGTTACACCTTAGATTTACCTAATATTGACTCTGAGAAATGTTTTGTTAGCAACTTGGACAAGAGTTGGCTGTGGCATAAGCGTTTGGCTCATGTCAACATGTTTCAACTGGATAAGTTGTTAAGAAAAGATTTAGTGATTGGTTTACCCAAACTTCGCTTTAAAAATGACATGATTAGTGACTCTTGTCAATGGGGTAAACAAACCAAATCATCTTTCAAAAACAAACCTAAAATCTTGACTAATCGACCTCTTAAACTGCTCCATATGGACTTAGTTGGACCCGCAAGGGTAAAGAGTCTTGGTGGGAATTTATATACTCTAGTCATTGTTGATGATTTCTCATGTTTCACCTGGACTATTTTCTTATCTTCTAAGGATGAAACATTTGATTTGTTTGTTGTGTTTGCTAATAAGGTGCAAAACGAGAAAGGTATTTGCATTACAGCCATTCGAACAGGTCATGGAGGTGAATTCGAGAATCAAGCATTCGGAGATTCTGTGATGCTCATGAAATCGATCACAATTTCTCGGCTCCAAGGACACCACAACAGAATGGTATGGTCAAAAGGAAGAACCGAGTACTAACTGAGATGGATCGTGCAATGTTAAATGAAAATCAGACATCACAAGTCTTCTGGGCAGATGCTATGAGCACGGCTAACTATATATCAAACCATGTCTATCTCCGGAAGAAGCTTAACAAGACTCTATATGAGCTCTATAAAAGGAGGAAACCAAACTTAGGACATCTTCACATTTTTGGCTGTTCTAGTGCTTTGTTCACAACAATGGTAAGGATAATCTGGGCAAGTTTGATCCCAAAGCCGATGAAGCTATCTTTCTTGGTTACTCTAATAGAAGTAAAACATATAGAGTCTTTAATAAACATACTCGTGTAGTTGAAGAGTCAATACATGTTGTTTTTTATGAGTCTAAGATTGATGATTCATTGGATGATGATGAGGAAGCTGCCTATAAAAATCAATTCTTTTCAAAAACTACTCCTGCCTCTCTTGAAAACCCAGAAAATGTTTTTGAAAATGATTCTCAAAATACTTTTGAAAACCCGGATCAAGCTCAGCCTAGAGCTTGGAAGTTCATTAGGAATCATCCTTTGGATCAAGTAATAGGAGAAGTAAATCAAGGGGTAAGAACTAGAAAAAGTACCTTGAATGAGGTCACATTTTCTGCCTTCATATATGAGATTGAACCTTCTAAGGTTGACAAAGCCCTATCAGACATTGATTGGGTGATAGCAATGCAAGATGAATTACACCAATTTGATAAAAATCAAGTTTGGGACTTGGTACCTAGGCCTAAAGACCATCTGGTCATTGGCACTAAATGGGTATTCAAAAACAAACGAGATGAGTTGCAATCATAGTCTATAACAAGGCTAGGTTAGTTGCCAAAGGCTATAATTAGGACGAAGGAATTGATTACGAGGAAACGTATGCTCCAGTGGCTAGATTGGAAGCTATACAAGTACTCTTAGCCTTTGCTTGTATCAAAGGATTCAAGCTCTATCAAATGGATGTGAAAAGTGCTTTCCTAAATGGATTTATTCAGGAGGAAGTGTATGTTGAACAACCTCCGGGTTTTGAAAATGATCATCATTTAGATCATGTTTATCGCCTCAAGAAAGCCTTATATGGTCTTAAACAAGCTCCTAGAGCTTGGTATGAACGTCTAAGGAAATTTCTTGTAGATCAAGGATTTGTAAGAGGAAAAGCGGACACAACTCTTTTTATAAAAACTGATAAAATGAATGATGTGTTATTAGTTCAAATTTATGTGGATAATATTATTTTTGGATCAACTAATGAATCTCTTTGTGAGGATTTCTATAAGATTATGCGGGGTGAGTTTGAAATGTCAATGATGGGAGAGCTTAACTACTTTCTCAGATTTCAAATCAAACAACGGAGGAATGAGATATTCATCTCACAAACAAAGTATCTCCTGATCTACTCAAGAAATTTGGATTGGAGCACTGTAATGGTGCAGACACCCCAATGAGTTCAACGGCCTTGCTGGATGTGGATGAAGAAAAAGGCAAGGACTTCAATATAACTAAGTACATAGGAATGATTGGCTCATTACTCTATTAACTGCAATTCATGTTCATTCAGAGAGAATTGGGAATGGCTAATCCTAACGAGTTGTAAGTATTTTTCTTTTAATTAATCTATTTTAGTAAAGGATTACTGACTTTGGCATCGAGTTTCTAGCTTGTGTTTATGCAGCACGCTCTGTTCATAAGAGCTAAAATAGAGAGTAACGAGAGACACTCATGCTCGAGCATGCTAGCAATCCTTACTCGAGCACTCATGTGAAAGATTAATGAAAAACTTGAGTTAAAGAGTCCATGCTTGAGTACATCAGAAAATACAAAAGGGAAGCAGCCTGCTTGAGCAAACCAATAACAATGCTCGAGCAACAACGGAGAACAAGCAATGTTCATGAAGAACATTGCTCGAGCATGCCTGTCAAGCCTGCTCGAGCAACAACGGATTCTGCCTTCCGGACCTTAGAGAAGTAATGATTTTTGCTCGAGCATGCCCAGGCGTCTGCGGGAGCAACAATGGGAATTGTGAAAGTTACATGAGAAGTGATGAGCAATGCTCGAGCAACGCTTACTTGAATATGCCCGAGCACGCTACGCTGATGAACATTTATATTTAGGCAATGATTAACCTCATTGTTTCTCTGTTCCAATTTTATCTATAAATCAAGTGTTCACAGTACACACGTGATGGGAGGTTATATATAATCATCACTTTTTCATTTCATTTGAAACTAAATTGCATGTGCCTGTCCATACTTGATCAAGACAAGAAGTCTGCTCGAGTAAGACCCATGCTCGAGCATGCAAAAATGTCTGCTCGAGCAACATCGGTAGTCAAGGTTTTAAAGGGCGAGAGTCGTTTCACTACGTCAAAACCCCTGTTCATTTGCCATCGAAACCCTAAGTCCTTTCTTCTTAAATTCTCTCAACCGTTACGTCCGTTTATGAATCATTACTCAAAATTTCACCGTTACGACTATTCAATCGAGACGTGGGTAACCGTTCTAACCGATTCATTTCCTTAAATTCATCCATCTTCCTTCAATTTCCCCACTCATACCGTCGGACCCATAGTCAAAAAGGTTAAACTTTCTCATTTTCGATTCTTCCAATGGCTGATTCTAGCGATAAATCTCAGTCTAAACACTCTCTTGGGAAGAAATCCAGATATTATAAGCCCAAAGTTGCGAGACTCCAAAAAATCCACAAAACCCACTAAGGTAAAGGCAACTTGTGAAGACTTTGGAGTCTTGCTCGAGTAGGAGTCTCAGCTTGCTCGAGCAACATCGGTTTGAACTGATACTCTGCCATACTCGAGCAAGGTATGAAAGCATGCTTAAAGAGGTTGCTCGAGCAACGTCGAGCAACATGTCTTCTCCTCTTTGAGTGGACCTTGCCCGAGCAAGGTCAGATAACTTGCTCGAGCATTGACGATGGACTTGCTCGAGCATAGGATTTGGCTTGCTCGACCAACAGCAATAAAATTCCTTTTCAGAGTCTTTCAAAAGCCTTGCCCAAGCATTCACCTGTGCCTTGCCCTAGCATTAACAAAAGATGTAGATCTTCAGAATAGTTTGCCCGAGCAAACCTTCTCTCTTGCTCGAGCATCAACGGAATGCTTGCTCAAGCATGAAACTTTGCCTAGTCGAGCAACAGACGTTAAAGCACATTTTCTTAAGCTACCAGAGATGCTTGCCTGAGCAAAGTTTGTTTTCTTGCTCGAGCGCTGGGCAATCATAACCTTCTTTCTGATACATGTTTTCATTATTGCTCGAGCACACATATGATCTTACTCGAGCAAAGCCATCTCTCTTTTCAAATCACTGTCTTCGGAAAACTTGAATCATCAAGTGTAATTTCATTTCTTCAGATTATTACTCACTACTATTATCAAATGCTTTTAACAAGTTTGCTTGTGAGTTTTAGATTATTTAAACATGGATTAACAACAGATTTGAATAAAGCAAATCGTATGTCAGAAGCATTAAATGCAGCTACCTAAACCGGTGATAATCTCATAAACCAATACTCTGATCAAAGTAAAGCTACTACTGATATTTCGACTGCGCATTAAATGCTATTTCTCAATGGGCAAAACAAAAGGAATGGAGAGTATGTCACCTCTGCAAATTCTACCTAGAATACTCAAACGACGAAAATCTTGACGAAAGCTTCATCTGTCTAACGGACAGATTCAAATCACTCAACGGCTATTCCACAAACTTCATCAACGGTCATTAATTACAACATCTATAAATAGTCAAAGCATTGAATTCGCCAACTACCGAAACGTTGTGCATTCAATTCTAATTTATTGTAAATCGCTGTTTCAACTGTTTCATTAATATCTTTGGATATTCTATTGTACTTCAGTGTTCATATGTAATCTACTCGTGAGGAGTTATTAAAAACTTATTTATTTTACTCATAGATTAAATCTTAAGGTTGAGGAACCTTAAGTGTGGGTGTATCAATTATAACTTGTAAGGGGGAGTGAGTCCGTGTGAAGGGATCATCCTTTATTTACAGAGTGTGTAATTTTTTGTGAGTTTGAAAAGTTAGTGGAAATCCCAAGGTGTGCTTGGAGGTTGAAGAGTTAAACCGAGCCAGTATAGATCGTTTTGTGTCTCTTCTCATTCTCTATCTCTAGCTAATTGTATTTGTGCGAAAAATTTTAAGATCACTTATTCACCCCCTCTAGGTGATATTCCATCTTCATCATGCATCATACTCATGACCATAGCATAATCGAAACAAACCTTCGCTCATTCAAGTATGTTAAACATAACAAAGAAGCATAGTAATAATACCTATACAAAAAAGCAATTATATCAAATACATGCAAGTAGGGTAAGTCTACTACCTAAAGAACTAATGCCCTTCCTCGGTTTCCTTTTCTTCCAACCATCGAATTGCTTAAAGTACCTTCCATTCTTCCTCATTGTAAAATCCCAAATTTTGGGATTTGGAATTTGAATATTTTATGGGAAATTAAATTATGAAATTTGTCCTACAATAATTATGAAAGTAATTATTGGAGTTTAAGGCATATTTTCCCATAAATTAAGGACAAATAATTAGAGAATAATTTTTTGCATAAATATTTTAGAAATAATATTTTAAGGCCAAAAAGAAGATTAATTTGAGAAAGAAAAATCCTTAAATGGAATTAAGGATTAAATCTTTATCAACTTTTCAATATTTGCAATTAATTAAACTAAGTATCTAATTGCAAATAATAATATTGAAGGATCAAGTGGAATAATTTTTATGGGTCTCACAACAACCCAACACATCTTTATTATTTTACAAGCTAATACCCAATTTGTTGCTTCACCCACCTGATTAGATAACCCATCAGCCCATTAACAATCAATTAACCCACTACATTTGGCCCAATACGTGAGTGAATAGCAAGGCATATGAATACCCATCTATTCTCATTATTTCATTATCCAACACTCATTCCTCTCAGCCTAAATGTAAAAGCGAGATGACAAGAAAAAAGAAAGAGAAACCCAAACCATTTAATCGGCCCAACTACAACATATGACCCAAAGCCAATTGATTCTCTCCATTTGTTTAATATCCTCGGCCACAACATGGAAAAAAATCATAAAAGATAAATAAAGAAATAATGATAATAATAATAAATACTCCCTCTGTTTGCACGACTGAAGCACGTTATCACGGAGTCGGTCGTTTACGTAAGATCACGAAGACGAGAGAGCAGCTCACCACCATACCTCTCAAGCCTCACAACATGGTACCTACGATGGTCTTTTTCCCTCGGTTGATTCTTCCTTCTTCTCGGACCGGTCCCTCCTGGGTCCATATATTTCCTCTCTTCATTCTCATTCATTCAGCAAAGACAACAAGAGTCAGAGCCGAGAGTAGGGACAAAACGAGAATGCTTGAGCCGTGAACGAGAGAGAAAGAGAGAGAGTCAAAGTTGATCATCTTCATTCACTCCTGCTCTGTTTTAAACCCAGAAAACAAAGGAGATAGTTGACGATGAAAAGTGGTGCTCAAACGTGCTCGAAACCGAAGGTAAATCTTTGAGTTTTCTCCTCCTTCTTTCCATGGTTCCACATGAGTTTCCTACCTAGAGGTCCCTATTTTTAGGAGTTTAATCAGAGGAAGTTTTTAGCATATATACATAGAAACCAAAGCCTCATTGTTTTATATATATATATATACACATGCGCATAGAAGAGAAAATCTGGTTGTCTTATATATATATATATATATATATTGCCGTGTACAAAGAAGGAAAAATAATAAGAAAGATTTTGCTGATTGAAGGTGTGTGTGTGTGTGTTAACGTCGGTGCATAAGAAAGAAAGAGAGGAACTTATAGTTATATAAATATATATATGTATAATGGAATCTGATATATACATATATATTTATATATAAGTGCTGTTTATAGGAAAAAGAATGAGAAGTTGTTGCACACCAATATAGGTATATAAGGCCATTTTATTATCCATCGTTGCACAAGAAAGCAAATAAGAAACTTGCTGATAGATTAATATATTACACTTGGAAAAAATATATATAAGCTTACTCTAATATATATAACATAGCATTGGAAACTTACTGAGAAATATATATATATATATATGAATATTTATTTATTTTTTAAACCCAAAGCCTCCTATTGCTGCTTATATTGTCACTAGGATATAGATATAATGAAGTTATTTTACTGATATAATATCATGAAATCAAAAAGACAATCGATCCAACTTACTCCTATATAGTAGGATCTAATCTAGCTTATTCCTATAGTATTTCATTTATAATATTATTTACAAAATAATATATATATATATATATATATATAGCACGTGGAACTTATCTTGGGGATTTTTTTTTTTACTCATATATATATATACGCAAAAAAGTGAAAGTATATATATCTTCATGTCACTAGTTTGAAAAGAATAAGCATGGCATGTGTTGAAAATTTATTGATTGTATATGGAAATTATTCTCGCTAATACATATAATGACATATATTATTGTTATATATATCTAGGGGTGTGTGTGTGTGTGTATATTGATTAAACACCAAATATATAGATAATTAATCATATGCATTTGAAATAATAAGATACTATATTATGAATATCCAAAGAGTATAAATGATTTTATTAATATCTAAAGAGCACAATTTATATAATTATTGGTACTTTTATACTCCTAATTTGAAGTGTTAGGATAATCTCGAAAGTTTAAAATAATTGTCGAGAAATAATAATAATTAGTAAAATAATAATAATAAATAATAATAGAATACATGGATATTGTTCTTATTATTAAAAAGGGGAATAAATAATAAAAAGAATTATTGATTAATAAATAGAAAAGAGAGTTATTAATTAATAATAAATCAAAAGGAGAATTAATAGTAACAATGGCCTCACCGATTTTTCATCCCGTCATAATATGCCCACTTCAAGCATTCCAAATATATTATTATTAAAATTTGTAGATTTTAATTTTATGAAATTATAAATTATAAATTTGATTATGTAAATTTTTAGAATAGCTATTAATGGTTAGTAAATTGGTTCTGGTAGATTGATTTTTGGCGTGTGTTTGAGCTCTTGGATTTGGATCGGTGTGATAATAGTTAGCTTCTGGCGAGAGGTAACCACTTTCCACTTGTTACGTGTATTAGTATGTTGTTTGTGAGTATTTTGTGAAATTATTATGAATATCTTAATAGAAATTGCCTTGCAGACCTTATGATTTGAATTGTGAATATATACATATATTTATTTATATATGTATAAGAATTGAAAATTGAGATATTATGACATATATATGAGAATGATTTTAATTACATGATATGAACGGGAAAATCTTAGAAAATCCCTGTTGAGCTATTTATTTATTGTGATAATTATGGTAAGGGTTGAATTGGGAAGAGATAGAGTAGTTTATTTCACCATGTGGTGTAGCCTCCATTGGTGCACGATGGTTGGCTTTCTATTGTCCCACCTATTCAATGAGAGACTGCCCACTAGTTCAATGAGGGCTTACGACACCCCACTAGTTCAATGAGGGGAAAAGACCCATGGTCTGGGACATGTGCTCTGGGGATTTTGGCCGGTTCTCATCACATGGCCGATTCTCATCACATGGAGGAAATAAGGCGATTCGGTTGGATTGATGAGAGGCATCTTGGGAACTGTGATAATGGAAACTGTGATACATTATTTTTTATATGAAATTTTTGTGATGTGGACATTGGTTAATTATATATATATTTTTAAAATATTTTTATATATATTGTTCCACTTGGCACCTCACGAGCACATATTAGTATATGTAATGAGGTGGATTGATGGTTACCAATATTTTTCAAGTGATAGTTCCTATACAGGTCCATCAGGGAAGACCTCGGAAGCTTAGGCTACTTCTGCCGAAATTAGTGCTTCCGTCTTTTTGGTATATGTTGGATGATTGTATATTGCCACGTTATGGCTCATTCTGCCTACTCTGATTTATTTTTGTATATTCTGGTAAATGATGAAGCATTACTTAGTTGTTGATCAACCCTTAATCAATGATTATGTTAAGTAAATGGAGTACATTACACTCATGACCCTAAATACAGAAGTATATCATTAGAGTCATGATAAATGAATTCCTAACAACATTGCTTTAACCTCACAACTTCTTGCCTTTAAATTCGCAAGAAAGGCAAAAGCTTCTAGAATTTTCAGCTTACTTTGAAAATTCACCATTAATTGTTCAAAATTAATATTGAGATGGTTACAAAGGCTATGTGGCCCTTGATATGTCTATTTTAAAGGAAAAATACCATTTGTAGTCAACACATTTGTACTATTCCCAGAGCAATAAAACAATACCACTGCCCCAAACTAGAATTCCAGACTCATAGGTTATCTTGTAAAATTCATATCTCCTTGTACAAATCTCCAAAAATTACAAATGACCTATCCAATTAAATATTATCATGTCTAATTTAATTCTGGTAAGTTTTCATAGCCATTGGATACAATTTTCTTATCCAGAAGTTGTTCACAAATTCGCTGCCATGAAAGTACCAACAAAGACAATTTTAGGGCTTTTGGCCAATCTTATGATTTTGTTTCAAATGGCTTCCTAACTCATTATTTGGCCCTTCAAAATATTTTAAACCCTTTCTAGACATTTGGGTAGAACCTCCCGTTAGGGTTTGAGGCTTCCAAATCACCCGAGAAAATAAGAAGAAATCAACTCTAACATTGACTTTTGGCTTGTGTTCTTGCAACTTTTCTCCTTCTTCTTGGCTCACAATGTTTCAGCCTCCTCTAGCCAAACACCATCCGAGAGTGTTTCAAGAGATTAGAGAGTAGCAAGAGGGAATAACTAGAATGACTATAGCACAAGAACTTACCTTGATTCTTCAAGTTCCTTCTTCTTCCTCTTCTTCTTGCTCCATATTTCGATTTCCTTCTTCTTTAAGCATGCCAACCAAAACAAGCATGAACAAAGGAGTATTTAAGTTGTCTTAAGCTAATTGGAAGACAAGCTTATGGGTCCCACATATCAATTTGACCAATTTTCCCTTAAAATATCCCTATTACATAGCTTTTTCCACAAGCTCATTGACTTTTCATTCTCTTTCTTCACTTGGATGAAACTCAACCCTTGTTGGACAAGAAAATTGAGTCATCAACATGACATAAGCATCATGCTTAGGTGGCCTTCTTACATGTCATCTTCCTTTCTTATCAAGATAAGTAGCACCATAGCATTACTTTGTTGACATCGATTCAACATAGGAAAGCTCGTTCTCTAGAGATGGTTTGGGTGTGCAGCGTGGGCATGAGTCGGTAGCGGAGGAAGTGGAACCAGATGCAAGCTTTAAGACGAAAACGGACTCATTTCAAATTGTACGAGCCCTCCTTGGTGACTTGCTATTCGGTATTTGGCACGCATAGTCGGCACCCACCCCGCGAGGACTTCAAAAAATTGGTTGTGGCCTCGCCATGCTTCTAGGTAGTACATCTAAACTCGAAAAGGAATAAAAATACAAATTCTTGGGCTACCTCCCAATAGCGCTTGTTTTAGAGTCTTCAACCAGACTTGCTTAAGAGATTAATTCAAGCTGGAAACAGGGGCGTAGGCTGTCCCTATGCCTCCATCCTCGTTACTTTGCAGCGGTTGGCCTCCTTCTGCTGGGTCCACATATTGTGCCATTTTCAAGATTGAAAAGGTCACATGGTCATCATTGACTCGCATCGTGAGTTCTCCTTTTTCCACATCAATCAATGTTCTCCCTATTTCCATGATTGGTCTCCCCATAAGAATCAGAATTTCTCGGTCTGCTTCAAAATCAAGAATAATGAAATCCACTGGGAAGATGAACTTATCAACCTTAACCAAGACGTCTTCAATTTTTCCTTCTGGTAAGACAAGGGAGCAATCAGCTAACTACAATGTAACTGTTGTGGGCCTTGCTTCCCCAACTTCTAATCTTTTAAAGACGGACATCGGCATTAAATTGATACTGGCTCCAAGGTCGCATAAGGCCTTTCCTAAGTATTGAGATCCAATTGTACAGGGGATTGTGAAGCTGCTAGGGTCTTTTAATTTTGGTGGTAGCCGATTTGTTAGCATGGCACTACAGTCCTAGGTCAATTCTACCGTCTCGAATTCTTCTAGTCTTCTCTTCTTGGACAAAATATCTTTCATGAACTTCACATAACTAAGCATCTGTTCCAGTACTTCCACCAAAGGGATATTAATATGTAATTTCCGTAGCATATCGAGAAACTTCCGAAATTGCTTCTCTTGACCCTGTTTTTGTAGTCTCTGTGGAAAAGGCGGGGATCACTTTTGCACATTGGGCGATCCTAGATTACAGGTCTGTTGTGATAATGAGGCTATAGCATTTCTATTCAGATGTTGCACGTGATCGTCTAATGCGACGATTGGAGGCAATGTTGTAGCATCGATATCTTGCTCAATCTGCAATGGTATTGAGAGTTGCAGTGCTTCATTGAAGGGTTGTTCCTTGGATCAGCCTCTTCTGTAGGTTGCTTGGTCACTCTCATGGGTTCCAGACTCTTACCGCTTCGGAGCTCTATTAGCTTGACTTCTTCCTTTCCTTGGATCCTGGGGACTTCAGTGTCACTTGGCAGAGATCCTAAGGGCCTATTGTTAAGAGCGGTAGCTAGTTGTCACTTGGCAGAGATCCTGAGGGCCTATTCTCATATCTGCCTTGTGCTGCTATGAGCCTCTTCTTGATCGACTTTATCTGTTTGGAGGTTTGGTCTACTATTTCTGACCCAAACAACCTCCTTTTGGACAACTTTGTTCAATACAACGGTGACTGTCACTTTTCTTTCAAATTTCTTGAAATGGAGCTATTCAAATGCTCGCATCAATGCCCTATGCTCTCTATGACTTAAAAGATTTTCGAGTTGTAGTTATAGTCATTTATTCGTTTCAATGATTGTTTTTGAAAAACAGTCATTGATTTTGATTTTTATACTTTCAACGATGGTTTAAAACAATCGTTGAAAATAAGCATGTTTTTTTAACTTTCAACATCTGTTTTTTTTTTAAAACAATTGTTGAAAATATTATTTCACTACAAAAAAAAACCATCATTTGTCATGGTTCACTTGTAGCGGTCATAAATAACCGCTACAAATTCATAAATTTGTAGCGGTTTTTAACAAAACCACAACAAATTAGTAGCGGAAACATTGGCGCCAAAGCGCGGGCTTGTTTGCAATGATATTTGTAGCGGTTACCCTAAAGTAAACCGCTACAAATGTGGCGCCAGCTTGGCGCGTAATGGCGTAAATTCTTGTGGCGTGAAATTTGTTGCAATTTTTTGGGAATAATCTACAAATTTGCCACCAGCCGTAATGGCACGAACTTTGTTGCGGTTAATTTATAGCGGTTACATGAAAAAAACCACTACAAAAAAAGTGAAACAACACAGTTTTGTTGCGATCATAGTAAAACGACGCTTTGACCACGACAAATCCTACAATTTTGTATTGGTTTTTACTTTAACTGCTACAAATATTTGCGCTATATATAGTTGATCGTCTATACATCTAATTATAAATATTTAAGAAATTCTTAAATCTCGGCTTGTAACTGAATGAACTATCTCAGCTTGGTAGTCGAAGACATGCAGATATCTACAACTCTGATCTCTTAACTCAGGACATCAGTGCTACAGATATTTGCCTCTCTCATCCTTGAAGCCGAGACATTTTATTCGGTGACAATCCAGATTTAACTATTTATTTGACGTGAAGACTTCTACTCTTCAAGATTGGGTTCCACTATAGCCACCTTTGTCTCATGAAAATATCTTTGATCAGAATGAGTTAGTTAGTTTTTCCTAAGAGATAGTGGCTATATTGAATCCGAACCTTCATGGGCAAGTTGGACTATTTTCAATAAACTTATTATTCTAAATTTATTACTCTTGACTTGTTTGGGTTAATTAAAGAAGCTAATTAAATTACTTGAGAGTTTTTTATTTTAAATTTTTCACCAAACTAATTAGTTTGACGAATAAACTAATCAGTTTGGAATTTTTTTGCCCAAAAATTAAATTTGTAGCGGTTGTTCCCAATAACCTCTACAAAATCTCAAAGGACAAACAATTTGTAGCGGTTCTTCCCTATAACCGCTACAGAATCTCAAAGGTCAACCAATTTGTAGCAGTTTAATAACCGCTACAAAATATCACGACAAATGAGGTAGATTTATCGCGGTTTATGAAGCGGTTAATACTTAACCACAACCATTTTCTTGATTTTGTAGCGGTTATTTATGAAAAACTACAAAATGTAGATTTTTTAAACAAATCTACCCTCCTTTTGAATCACTCGTGTGATAATTGAATATTTCATACACTACTTTTTGTCTCTTGATTTATAATTTAGGACTCTTTAACTAATAAATAATGGCTTTTATACTTATTTGGGCCTTGGGCCTTTTATTATATTTTAGCCATTATTTAATAATAAATTCCAGTTTTACATTGCTTTACCATTTTTACCATAACTCTTGAACCTGACATCGGATTTGCCTCATTTTTGTCTCATATTCAGATGATTCAGAGCTACAATTGTTATGAAGACATGAAGAGCAAATTCGGACAAGAGAGCGGTCGATTTTGGAGCCGAAGTCATATGTATTTTTGGGCTCGAATTTTGTAATTAAAGCCCATTTTATTTTATTTTCATTCTGGGCCTGGATTGTGGATTGGAGCCCCATTTCGTTTTGCCATTTTAGGTTAAGTGAGGCAGCGGGCACAAACACATTCTCATTCACGTTTTTAGATTTTAGTGGATAAAAATAAGAGTTTTCAAATTCTCTGCAATGTTCTTCGTGTTCTTCATCAGTTCTTCGTCTTTCTTAATTATGTTCGGCTAAATTTCTGTGATTAGCCCAATGATGAGGATTCCATCCACTATCCGATGATTCGCGCTTAATCGGTAAACCGTCTAACTCGTTTCGTATTCTTTAATCGGATTCAATTTTTGGATTTGGATTGGGTTTTTGATTAAAAACCCGATCGACATTTCTCAAGGACGTAGTTCGAACTAGGTTAAAGTATCACCGTTCGATCGCATGCAGATACGCCACCGATTCGAATAAATTCGACGATTGTTTAGTTGAGGGAATTTCTGGGCAAATGCGAGATTTCGGTTTGCCCGTGAGTCGATCATGAGTTTTGTTATAATCTGTTTTAAATCGAGTAAGGGAAGTGGTGGAATTCAAATCCTGGGTTAATCTTCTCGTTTATCTATGTTAATTTCATTTTGTTTCTGTTATTTCATTTTTATTCTCTTTGAATCAAAACCCCCATCATTCTGTGGCATTTTCGTAATTCTGATTGGTTGGTAGCATTTTCGTAATTCTGATTGGCTGGTGGCATTTTCGTAATTCTGATTTTCTGCAAATTCTGCCTTGTGATTAGGCTGCATGAGTACTAGAAGCACTATCAATCCAAAAGACTTGTTGTCATTTGATCCTGAAATAGAAAGAACAATTCTTACTACTAGAAGAGTTGTTAGGCTAAGTCGTGGGATTAACACTGAATTGGACATTGAACTTGAGACTCATTGTAACCATTCTGATTGTGTCCATTTTGTTGATCTTTCTGATTGTGTTTCTGATAGTCTTGTTGTTTTCACGATTCTAGTAGCAATTTTCCTAACTCGAAATTATGGCGGAAGAACAAAGAAAATCGTCCTACCTTAAAGGAATTGAATGAACGATGTTAATTATCAACCTTTGTGCATCCAATATCCTGCCCCTTCTTTGCTAACTTTGAGCTTAAATCTAGTCTAATACACTTGCTTTGCCTAAGTTTCATGGTCTTTTAGGTGAGTGTGCCATTAAGCATTTGAAGGAACTCCATCTTGTGTGCAGCAAAATGAAACCACACGCCATTGATGAAAATCAAATCAAGATGAGAGCTTTTCCTTTCTCATTGGAAGGTGGAGCCAAAGACTGGTTATTATACCTTCAACCTTCATCTATTGGGAGCTGGACTGATGTTCAGAGGTTATTTATGGAGAAATATTACCCTGCCTCAAGAGCAACTGCGATCAAAAAGGAAATTGCCAACATTAAACAGGCCAATGTGGAGACTTTGTATGAGTACTGGGAGAGGTTCAAAAGGTTTTGTGCAAGCTGTCCATACCACCAGATCACTGATCAACTCTTGACTACCCATTTCTATGATGGTCTGTACTAGTAGACAAAGTTTTTGTGGATGCTTCTAGCGGTGGGGCTCTACGTAACAAGACACCTGAAGATGCCTGAGAATTGATATCGAGATGGCGGCCAACTCTCGGCAATTTGGCACCGGGGCCAATAGTACTCTTGTTTACCATGTGCAAACACCTCCCGAGGTCCAAGACGATTCTCGAGAGATTAGAGAATAGACTTGATGATCCGACCTCTCTCGTGAGGCGGTGGCGATGACACAAACAATACAATCTTCTCCTCCTCAGATTGGGTACTCATGTGGGTTCTGTTCTGACTTTACCATTCTATTGACTCTTGCCCTACCTTGCATGATCCTACTTATCAAGACTAGTCAGTAGCTTCAGTGGGTGTTTTTCCAGGAAAGCCACAATACCAGCAGAATAATGCCTTCTCCAACACCTACAATCCTGGTTGGAGAAATCACCCCAATTTCCGTTGGAACCGAATCGAACCGAGTAACCAATATCAGCAAAATTCTAGGAATTACCAACGAAACAATACGGACCCACGAATTTCCAACAAGCAATCTGCACCTCCTTTGCCTTTGCCGCACTACCACCTCCTCGATCAGCCATATGTGCACCTCCACAAAGCAGCACAACAACAGACTAGTAGTAGTGGTAGTGGTGGTTCCTCCCTTGAGGATATGATGAAGCAATTTGTCACAGCCAACATGGAGTTCCGATAGCAAACTGACACTTCCATTCAGAGTTTGCAAACATAGATTGGGCAGTTGGCACATCATTGAACCAGCTTCAACCTCAGGGATCCAACACTCTTCCTTCACAAACAATTCCTAATCCTAAGGGAAATGTGAGTGCTATCTCCCTTTTTCTAGCAAGCAATTGGAGGAACCTAAACCAGCTGCAAATGTGACTTCCACATCGAAAGAGAGTCGAAAAATGTGAAGATTGACTCTAAAAATAAAAAGGCAAGTCAGCAAGGTAAAAAGGAAGACATCCTCATTCCTCTTCCTTTCCTCAAAGAGCGGTTCAATCCAAGAAGCTGGCAAAAAAAGCACAAGAGAAGGATATACTTGAGACATTCAGAATAGTAGAGATCAACATTCCTCTCTTAGATGCAGTCAAACAAATCCCTAAATATGCCAAGTTTCTGAAGGAGTTGTGCACCAATAAGAGGTGATTGAAGGGAAGTGAACGAGTGAATTTGAACCAGAATGTATCAGCACTCATCCGGCCTACCATGCCTCACAAGTGCAAGGATCCAGGGACATTTTCTATCCCTTGCCTTATTGGCAATTATAGATTTGATGATTGCATACTAGATTTAGGTGCTTCTATTAATATCATGCTTGCATCTATTTATAAATCTTTTGGTCTTGGTCCTTTGTGTCCTCTTGGTGTTGTTGTTCGTTAGCTAATAGGAGTAGTGCTCATCCTTCGGTTTAGTTGAAGATGTATTAGTCAAAGTTAATGAATTGATATTCCCGCTGATTTTTACACCTTAGATATGGAGGATGAGTCTTCTAGTAGTTGGTCACCAATCATTCTAGGGAGGCCTTTCATGAAAACAACTAGGACTAAGATAGATGTGCATTCTGGTACTCTTTCCATGGAGTTTGGTGATATATCTGTGAATTTCAATATCTTTGATGCCATGAAACATCCTAGGGAGGAGAATTCTGTTTTCTGCATTGATGTTATTGATGATGCTGTGGATGATGTTCTTACTGATTGGTGTTGATTATCGATTTTTCATCCGAGAGTGATTCTTGCCATTTGTGCATGTCTTGATAATGAATGGTGCTGTTTGCACTAACTTGGTTAATGCTGCATTATTTGGTGATTCTGACTTGCTTGGTGATTCTGCATTACATGTGGATTCTGATATTGATTCTGAGTTTGAGCTTCATCCTGATCCTAATGTGCATCCTGATTCTGATTCTAATTTTGATGAGCTTAAATCTGATTTTGATGAGCTTAACTCTAATGTTAACATTGAGCTGTATAGAGACAGTTCTTCTGCTTCTTTGAATATTGTTTCAGGTATTTCTAGTGTGATGACATCAGAATTGTTGCAACAACCACCCAAGCTTCTTCCCTCCATCCAGCAACCACCCAAGCTTGAGTTGAAATCCTTTCCAGATCACCTGAAGTCCCTTCCAGATCACCTGAAGTATGCATTTCTAGAGGTGGATGAACAGTTGCCAATCACTGGGGCAAATAATCTTCTTCTTGACCAAGAAGAGAAGTTGCTAAGCTTATTGAGCGTGAACAAGAAAGCAATTGGGTAGACATTAGCTGACATCGTTGGCATTAGCCCTTCCATGTGTATGCATCGAATTCTGTTGGAAGAGGACTTTAAGCCGGTGAGGCAGCCCCAGAGACGCATTAATCCTCTTATCCTTGATGTGGTGAAGAAGGAAGTCACTAAGCTTCGCAAGCCGTATCATCTATCCCATTTCGATAGCCGGTGGGTTAGCCGGTCCAGGTGGTTCCCAAGAAATGCGGAGTTACTTGTGGTAGCCAATCGGAAGAATGAGCTCATTCCTACTCGAGTTGAGAATAGTTGGAGAGTTTGCATCGACGATAGGAGACTCAATCAAGCCACTCGCAAGGATCATTACCCTCTACCTTTCATTGATCAGATGTTAGAGCGATTGGCTGGTAAGTCTCACTACTGCTTCTTGGATGGCTACTCCAGATAATTCCAGATCCATATTGCTCCCGAGGATCGGAGAAGACGACCTTCACATGCCCCTTTGGAACATATGCCTACCGAAGGATGCCTTTTGGCCTTTGCAACGCACCGGCACCTTTCGGCGTTGTATGGTAAGCATTTTCTCGATTTTCTAGAGGACTCATGGAGGTTTTTATGGATGACTTCACTTGTATATGGGTCTGATTTTGATGCATGCTTAGCTAATTTGTCTAGAGTTTTGCATAGGTGTATTGAGTCTAATCTTGTGCTTTGAATTATGAGAAGTGTCACTTTATGGTTGAGTCGGGTATAGTCTTGGGACACATAGTGTCTAGGAAAGGGATTGAGGTAGATCCTGCTAAGATAGATGTAATTCTTGCTTTGCCTTACCCACATCCGTGCGGGAAGTTCGCTCTTTTCTTGGTCATGCGAGGTTTCTATCGGCGTTTCATTCGGGATTTCAGCAAGATTGCCCGGCCCCTTATCCAACCTTCTACATAAGGACACTGACTTTGTATTTGATGATGCTTGCAAGGCAGCCTTCGATCATTTGAAGCATTGCCTGACTACAGCCCCAGTGATCCAAGCCTCTGATTGGTGTCTCCCCTTCGAGTTGATGTGTGATGCTTCCAACTATGTGGTTGGTGCTATCTTGGCATAGCGAGTTGAAAGAGCATCTCATATGATTGCATATGCCTCCAAGACTTTGGATCCCGCCTTGATCCAATTACACCACTACTGAGAAGGAGTTGTTGGCTATTGTATTTGCTTTTGATAAGTTTAGGTCATATCTGCTAGCAAGTAGAGTAGTTGTTTTCTCTGACCATGCTGCTTTGAAGTTTCTTTTGAAAAAGGCAGATGCTAAGCCACGACTCATCCGGTGGATGTTCTTCTCCAAGAGTTTGATGTTGAGATTCGAGATGACGAAGTGGAGCACAAAATTGGGTAGCTGACCACTTGAGTCGCATCACTCATTCTCCCTCTCACCCCTCTTCTATTCGGGATGATTTCCACGATGAGCGGCTTCTGGCAAAGGTAAGCTTCCATGGTATCTTGATCTGGTTAACTACTTGGTAGCCGGTGTTTTGCCTATAGATTCCACTCGGGCCCAAACCCTTAAATTAAAGAGTGAGTCTAAATATTATGTTTGGGATGACCCTTATCTCAGGGAAATTTTGTAGTGACCAAGTAGTTAGGAGATGTGTGCCCGATCATGAGTCTCACTCTATATTGCATTTTGCTCATGCTTCTGCCTGTGTTGGTCACTTTGGACCCCAAAGAACTGCTAGGAAAGTCTTAGACAGTGGATTATTTTGGCCTTCCTTGTTTCATGATTCCCATCTGTTTTGTAAGTCATGTGATAACTGTCGGAGAGCGGGGTATTTCCCGTAGGCATGAGATGCCCTGAGCCCTATATTGTTTTGTGAGATCTTTGATGTTTGGGGTATTGATTTTATGGGTCCATTTCCTGCTTCATATGGTTATACTTACATACTGTTGGCTTGTTGATTATGTCTCGAAATGGGTTGAGGCGAAAGCCACCCGGACTAATGATTCTTCTGTGGTGGTGGATTTTGTTAGGTCTAACATTTTCTTCAGATTTGGCATTCCTAGAGCTATTATCAGTGACCAAGGCTCCCATTTTTGCAACCGAAGCATAGGTGCCTTGTTACGCAAGTATGGAGTGCTTCACAAGGTCTCCACAGCATACCATCCTCAGACCAACAGTCAAGCTGAAGCCTCAAATAGAGAGATTAAGCAAATCCTTCAGAAGACTATTAACTCTACCTGGAAAGATTGGAGTAAGCGATTAGAGAATGCTTTGTGGGCATATCGTACCGCCTACAAGACTCCGATTGGGATGTCTCCTTATCGGCTTGTCTTTGGTAAGGCATGTCATCTTCTGGTTGAGTTGGAGCATCAAGCCTATTGGGACATTAAGCAGTGTAACATGGATTTGGCTAAGTCTGGATGGAGAGGAAGCTACAATTGCAAGAGTTGGATGAGCTTAGATTGGATGCCCATGAGAGTTCACGGTTGTACAAGGAAAAGACTAAGGCATTCCATGATAAGCATATTCTGAGGAAAGAATTTTCTGTGGGCCAGAAAGTTCTTCTGTTTAACTCCCATTTGAGGTTTATGCACAGTAAGCTTCGATCTAAATGGGATGGCCCTTTTGAGATCACTAACATTTTTCCATTTGGTGCTTTGTTGAGCTATGTGATCCACCCACAGGACGAACCTTTAAGGTCAACGGGCATTGTCTCGAAGCCATTTCATGAGGGATCTCAGTAGCAGCCTGAGGAGGCAGAGATTCTCCTCATTGATGCCACTTATCATCCATAAACCCCTTGGGGAGTATTCTTCTTTCTTTCTCCCTCTTTCTTCTATTTGTTTTCCTTTTTTCTACTTTTCTTTTTGAAAATAAATATAGTCTCTCATTCTATGATTGCTACATATTATGAACTAGGACATTTTGGTTTTAAAGGATCATTCTGTTGGGTCTACCATTCTTGACTCTTCGATTACATATCTTGGTAGTTGACTTGGTGATGTTGGTTGCTTAAGTTGGTGTTGACCTCGTGAGATTTTGGGCCGGCATGAATGGAATTCATCTTTTGCCATTCTTTCTTTCATGTGTGCATCTGCTCATGATTTGTGTTCTCTAGAACTTGCTCCTTTTCTTTTTGAAACTACATTTTTCACTTACGTGCATAAGTATGATGGAAGCTTGTTTTCGTTCTTTTATTTTCCTCACTTTGGCCAAATAGCCTTTCCCTTGCATTATGGTTCATTTGCTAGCCCTTTGTGCCTTTTTGACTCATTCTTTTCTAAGCCACATTACAAGCCTAAGCGAAAAACCATTTTATTCCGCACCTTGAAAATTTATTGAGCATTGGTTTCACCTTGGTTTTGTGATTAAGTGTGGGGTTGCTCGGGAGTGCAACGGTTTAAGTGTGGGGGGATGTTTGCTTTTGTCATTGTGATTATGTATATAGTATAGTTTCATTTTCAACAACAACAACAAAAAAAGAAAAAAAAAAAAAAAGGAAAGAAAAAAAAAAAGGAACAAAAGAAAAAGAAAAGAAAGAAAGAAAGAAAAGTAAAAAAAAAAAATAAAGAAAGAAAATACATAGAAAGAAAGGAGATATATAAGTAAAATAAAAATTTTCTTACATAGAGAATGATTGTGTTAATTAGTGCTCTTTTTAATTTCTTTGGTGCTTAGCCTCTCATTCCATACTATTACCTACCTTCACCCTAACCCCATTGCAACCTTTCATAACAAGCTCTCTTGATTTGTGCATGCATGTGTTATGGGTAGTGGAGACGTAGCAATTGAGCAAGCTTATGGTAGAACAATTTTCTTGAGTAGAATTTAAGCGATACATTTAGTTACCTTAAACACTTGAGAGATTGATTGATCGAGCGCATCATTTGAGAGACCATCTTTTGTGATTAGCATCATTGATTGAGATTACCATGAATTGTAATTTGAGATGAAGGGATTGTGGTCTTGATTGATTGATCTTTTGGAGCTTTGTGTCCCTTGTTCATTTTTTGCATTGTTAGCAATTGTTAGAAAAGAAGAGTTTCTCCTTTAGGTCTTTTTCTTTGAATTTTGCTCAGGAGTGCAAAAAGATAAGCGTGGGGGAATTTGATAATTGAATATTTCATACACTACTTTATGTCTCTTGATTTATAATTTAGGACTCTTTAGCTAATAAATAATGGCTTTTATACTTATTTGGGCCTTGGGCCTTTTATTATATTTTAGCCATTATTTAATAATAAATTCCAGTTTTACATTGCTTCACCATTTTGACCATAACTCTTGAACTAGACATCGGATTTGCCTCATTTGTGTCTCATATTTCAGACGATTCAGAGAGCTACAATTGGTATGAAGACATGAAGAGCAAATTCGGACAAGAGGGTAGTCGATTTTGGAGCCGAAGTCATATGTATTTTTGGGCTCGAATTTTGTAATTAAAGCCCATTTTATTTTATTTTCGTTCTGGGCCTGAATTGTGGATTGGAGCCCCATTTCGTTTTGCCATTTTAGGTTAAGTGAGGCAGCAGCCACAAACACATTCTCATTCATGTTTTTAGATTTTAGTGGATCAAAATAAGAGTTTTCAAATTCTCTGCAATGTTCTTCATGTTCTTCGCGTTCTTCATCAGTTCTTCGTCTTTCTTAATTATGTTTGGCTAAATTTCTGTGATTAGCCCAACGATGAGGATTCCATCCACTATCCAGAGGATTCACGCTTAATCGGTAACCGTCTAACTCGTTTCTGCATTCTTTAATCGGATTCGATTTTTGGATTTGGATTGGGTTTTTGATTAAAAACCCAGATCGACATTTCCCAAGGACGTAGTTCGAACTAGGTTAAAGTATCAGCATTCGATCGTACGGAGATACGCCAGCGATTCGATTAAATTCTGGACGATTGTTCGGTTGAGGGAATTTACGGGCAAATGCGAGAGATTTCGGTTTGCCCAGTCGATCGATCGAGTTCGGTTATAATATGTTTTCGTCCGAGGAAGGGAAGTGGTGGAATTCAAAATCCTAGGTTAATCTTCTTTATCGTGTTAATTTCATTACTGTTTTTGTTATTTCGTTTTTATTCTCTTTGAATCAAAACCCTCATCGTCTATTCTTTGTTCGAATCGAATCGATCAAATTCGTTGGGAAACGACCCGAGGTTACATTATACGCAAATCCTTTTCTAATCTGGTTAAATTGGGAGGTTACATTATACGCGCGCAAAGTTTCGATTTTTTACCTTTTAACCTTTATACATCATGGTTTCTAAGGATAAGGGAAAAGGGAAAGCTGTTAAACAGGAGAAAAGGCCTATAAAGGGCAGTAGTAGTAGAGGGAACTGTACGAGAGGGCGTGGGGCTCTAAATATCCCCCCTCCACCCCCTCCGATGGGGAGCGATTTTGATGACCTCTTCACCGATGAGACAATCCCAAAGCCAGAGACCCTAGAGACCGTAGGGGGAGAATAGGGCACAAGTATGTCGATCAGCGACATCAACAAAAATGCGGAGATCTAGATTAACATTCCCATAGCCGAGGTGCAGCAGTTTATCGATGAGGAGAACGAGCGAGACCGAGGGAACCCCTGATCGTCGTCTTCGTGTTCCACCCGATTTGTGGTGGTGTCGAAGTTAAATGTAATTAGTTTTTTTGACAAAAATTAAAATTAAATTCCTTATGTTTAATTAAATTTTATTTAAACGCAATACAAAATGTTTTTATAATTATGCATATACACATGGGAACACCAACAGAAGGATCTTTGGATGTTGTTGGGGTCACTCAGATAAATGGGTATCGCATCATAGCCCCCTGGAATGAGGATATGGACCAGCTGATCGACAATAGTGGTCACCTATTGAACCGATTCCTGTAGGAATTTGGCGGAATTGGGCATGGTTCCCGATCGACTTCCACAATTTGAAGCGTGTTCCAAAGGGGAACAAGGACAAAGCGTTTACTGACATTGTGTAGGTAAGTTATGTTGTTTAATTTAACTTTACATGTTTATAGTTATAAGTTGTGATTTATTTTTATTAATTAATTAACTAATTAATTAATAATTAAATTATGATACAAAAAAAGTTTAACGTGTGAGGCCCGCAAAGAGGTGTGTCTTTGCTAAAAAAGGGAAGGGTGGAAGAGCCGAGGGTCATCTCTACACTCAACGAGAATGGAGATGGGATGATGCCTGCACGTAGCGGTTGATCGAGAATGTCGAAACGATGTGGACCCAAATGATCAGGCGGGTTTTGTCCAATATAGGAGGAGTGCGAGAGGGACAGTATGTTTTTTAATTAATCATAGTTTAAATATTGTTTAAACATGAGTTAATTTATAATTTAAATTTTCTTTAAATTAATTTTGCTTAAATGTAGTTTAAAAATATAAATATAGTTTAAATTAATTTATAGTTTAAATGTACTTGAAATATCATTTAAATAATTAGTTAATTTATAGTTTAGATACAATTTAAATTACTTTATAGTTTAAACTTTAAATTTAGTTTACAAGATATCAAAATAGTTATTAATTTCACCTAACATTTTTTTTTTGCTCCTCATTGTAGGTTCTGTCCCGGAGGAACACTAGAAGTCGAGCACGGCGAGAGAGGTCTATCACATGGCGGGATCCAAGACGTTTCTTTGTGACCTACGGTGAGTGGTATGTTGAAAGTTAAATTAATTTTAGGTTTAAATGATTGATTTTTTTATTTTTCAAATAACAAACTTTATATTCTTTTAATGCTTCTAGCAAGCGAAGGTTCGGCGGGAGAACCGTCAAACGGACTATAAGGAGCTGTTCACACACACCCATAGATACTTGTGATGGGACACCAACCTCGAGGCGGAGAGGAGATAATAGTAAGTTATAAAAATATTTTTTTAATATAGTTAATGTACTTTATTTAAATTGAATTAAATTGTTTGATTAATGTTTTGTGAAATCTGTGCGTCAAGCCAGATTGAGCGGAGCTAGGTAGATCTGCGCGAGCGTCGCGGCCCCCGCAGTCACAAGGGTCTGTGGATCCTACGGCCCCATTTAAAGCTGTTGTAGGCCCAGTAGAGCATCCTAGCCGCGTGAAGGTTATGGAGTTAGGCCTCGGCTCTAAGGTCGGCACCTCTGGCTCGAGAAGGCCAACACCAAAGGCGGTTGAGGTGATGATTGCTGAGAAGGTTGCTACACAGGCGGCCGAGCATGCTACCAAAAATAGGTGCATGCAGGAGAGATACGACTGTTGGTACGCTAGTCAGAGGCAGAGCTGAGATACTGTTACCGGGGCCTTGACAGAGTTGTTACCTCACAGCCGGTTTCCATCTCCTGAGCCTCCCCCTCTGTTCATCTACGAGGATTCCCCTCACCTCCCCCTACGTTCGTCTATGAGAATTCCCATTTGCGTCCTACTACTGTTGATGATGAGGGCGTTGTTACCTCTGGTCGCGCACACACCCACCTGAGAGAGCCCCTACTGAGACAACCCCCTCTGAGACAGGACCTGATCATCAGGCTCCTGATAGTTAGTCTTTATTTTCACACACATTTTCTCTACCTAAAATGTTTGTTTTCTTTTTATGTTATTTGGTTTGTTGACAATTTTATTTCCTTAAATTATTTGTTATCTTTTATTTTAGCAAGTTTTTGATATTGGGGAATTAATTCAATACTAATATTTCATTTATATTAGGTTATTAATGTTACTTATAATATATAACAATAGTTATTGAAAAATGTATTTTGTGAAATAAATTTATTATAGTTTAATAAAATAGATATTGTAAAATAATTAATGGAGTCAATAATTAGTGAATAAAATGATATTTCTCAAATTTTAAATAGTTAAATTTAACATTTGTAGTGGTTAGTATGAACCAACCGCTACAAAACTCGACCGTTGAAACTCAATAATCGGTGATTAACCATTTGTAGCGGTTATATGGATACAAACCGCTACAAATTTAAATTTTAAACTACATAAAAGAGCGCCAAATATTTGTCGTGGTTAATATGACAAACCGGTACAAATTTCAAATGGTTATCATTTTGAGGCGGTTCAGGAATGATGACTAATATCTGGTAGGAGAATGCAGTCAAATTTGTAGCGGTTGCTGTAACGGTTAGTTACTCGCTACTAATTGTATTTTATATTTGTAGCAGTGTTTGTAGCGATTTTTGAACCGCCTCAAAATATTCCAATTTGCATTTAAAGATCTCAAGTCTTGCTATGAAGGTAATTAAATCTGTTTGGTTGGCGGTGGGAACGGTGGCTTAAAAGCTATCTGACTTTTGTAAAAGCCTGGCAGGAAAAAAGTTAGGTTGTATGTGTTTGGATTGATTGTTTAGCTTTTACGAAAGTTGCCTTTTTTCAAAACGATGAGTGTTTGGATTATTATTTGAAAAGTCAGTTAAGATGGAAAATGATTGGAAAGAACATGAATCATATTGAATACTAGATAAACATATTAGTTATATATATTTAGATAAATGAAGATAAAAATTTTAATTTGAAAAAAAAGTTAAATGCTTATTAAAAAAATAATTAACAATAAAATCTTTAATTAAATATATTTAATGGAAAAAATTGTTTATAAAATAAAATTCATACAAATAATACATTGTTAATTTCTCCCATTACTATGTATGGTTTAGAATTTTAGAGTTTTATTTTTATTTTTTTCATTCTGCCTAAAATGTTTATGGCTCTAGAAACAAAAAAGCTCTAGGCTTGTACATATGAGTATCTTCACTTCAAACACTTGTCTACTTTTGTGAAACCATCGCTTTTGGATTCTATTAATAAGATTGCACCTTCCCTTCTCTCCCCCACTATATGTCGAAAATGGGCCCACAAAAACATTCGAGGCGTTTCAGTAGCAAAAAAGCAACAAGGGGGAGCTTTTTTCTAATGGACATTTAGGTAAAAAGCCCAACAATAAAAAAGTGAATCCAAACACACCATTGCAGGCTTTTTTTTTCACTGGGATTTTATTCCAACGCCCAGCTAGTTTTTTTTTTTGCCTGGAATGCTTTGTTACCGTGGCAACCAAATAGGCCCATTGTCTCTACATTTATATTCTATCCTAACTTTGTTTACTACATATTGGTAAGTCATGGATCAAGTTGCCACACAGTTCTCTCGTATATTTAGTGGGATTGAAAACTTTCTTAATTTCGCCTTCTCTCACGCTAGCATTAATGGAAAGATTGTGTGTCCATGTTGTCGATGCAAGTTTAAGAAGTGGCAAACACGAAAAGGTGCTATGGAACATCTTTTTATGAAGCCTTTCCCGGAAGCATATACATTCAGGAAGTTCATGGTGAGAAACGTGGTATGAGATATGGGGATCATCTTCCCCGAAGCTCATAAGTGGGAAATCAAGTAGATCAAGATGATCTGGTTAATGAAGTTGTTCGCGATGCTTTTGGTTTTCAAGACGACAACTTCACGGTAGGAGTTCAGGGTGCAGAACTTGTTTTCTTCAGGAATGATGCAGCTCGGGAATTTTTCAGCCTCATAGATGAGAGTAATCGTCCTTTATATCAAAGTTGTCAGAAATACTCAAAATTATCTTTTCTGGTCAAATTGTACCATATCAAGTGCTTGTTAGGATCACCGATAAGGCAATGTTGAAGTTTCTTGAATTATTACGAGATGCTTTTCTGACGCAAACATTCCCACAACCTTTTATGAGGCCAAGAAGATAATCAACAGATTAGGCTTGAACTACGAAAAAATCGATGCCTGCCCCAATGACTATATACTTTATTGGGGAGAGGACGCTTGGAGGGAGACTTGTAAGAAGTGTCACACTTCGAGGTTCAAGACAATTTGGAAGGGAAAAAAGCAGAAGAAGAAACCTGCAAAGATTCTAAGGTACTTTCCTTTAAAACCTCGCTTACAAAGATTGTTTACGTCATCTAAGACAACGAGCATATGAGGTGGCATGAAGCTAACAAGAACGAAGATGGTAAACTCAGACATCTACGGGATGATGAAGCATGGAAAGGGTTCCACTTAGACTTTCCAAATTTCATAGCGGGCCCTAGAAATGTTTGTCTTGCTTTGGCGACCGATATTTTTAATCCGTTTGGGAATCTTAGCACAAGTTATAGTATATGGCCTGTTGTTTTGATACCCTACAACTTGCCCCCTTGGATGTGTATGAAACAAAGCCCCTTCATTATGTCCATGATTATTCTAGGCAGAAAGGCACCGGGAAATAACATTCATGTGTATCTCCAACAGCTTATCGTAGAATTGGTGGAATTGTGGAATGTAGGTGTTGAGACGTATGACGCACATGAGAAGACACTGTTCAACTTGTGTGCAACCTTGATTTGGACGATAAGTGACTTTCCTGGCCTCGGGACCTTATGCGGGTGGAATTTGCATACCGGCTTTGTGTGTCCTGCTTGCAATTTTGACTCTGACTCAATGTGCCTTCCATACAGTCGTAAGTGGTGCTTATGGGTCATCGAAGGTTTCTCTATAGTGCGTAAGGTTTAGGTTGCAGCGCAATTATTTCAATTGGCAACAAGAAAAAATAGGACCTCCTTAGAATTTATCTGGTGCAGAAATCATAAAACAGATTCAGGATGTTGAATTTGAGTATGGGAAAAAGACGATCCAGCAAAGGCCAGGACAAAGACTGTAGGGCTTCTGGTTCTGTGCCCTAGCAATGGCGGAAGATAAGTGTCTTCTTCACTCTTCCGTATTGAAAAGATAATTTGCTCTGACACAGTCTGGATGTCATGCACATTGAAAAGAATGTGTGCGACAATGTGTTGTACACGATTCTCAATGAACCAGGCAATTCAAAAGCTCATCTCTAAGCGAAGAAAGATTTACGGGAGATGGTGAAAGACCTGGCTATCACCCAAGATGGGGGTGAATCGGGTGTCTGATTAAGAACTTGATACTTTGAAAATCTTTTGCGTTTTCTAAATCAATAGTTAGATATTCAAATAAATATATACTGGAAATATAAAAGATAAGGGAAGAGAATACGCAAACTTTGATGTATACTGGTTCGGCCCAATCCTTGACCTACGTCCAGTCCCCAAGCTCCACTTGAGATTTTCAATACACTATCTTCTTTCAACTTGATTACAAGTTCTGTACTTGAAGTAATCATCTCACTAGGATTCACTCCCCCTTACAAACTGTAATCAATACACCCACTTGATTACACACTCTTTACTCGAAGTAATCCTCTCACTAGGATTCACTCCCCTTACAAGTTGTAATCAATACAATGGGTTTCCTACTCAAGATCACCCAATCTTGAGTAACTCTCAAATAGAATGATAAGATGATTACAATAAATCTTCTCTTTCAAAAGTGAATGAATAAACCCTGAAGTACAATACAATTCATTTCACTCTCTATGATAAGCTATGTAAATATTGAAAATAGAGTGTGTGAGAGATAAGTGTTGGATTCAGAATGTTGGCATCTTGACAGTTCAAGCTCTCACTTATCAACCTTGAATGCTTCTTCTTGTATAGGTAGAGATCAATATATGACCGTTTAGAAGATTCAATGACTGTTGGATAAAGAAATATAGCTATTAGACTCAGATGGAACTAGCTGTTAGAACTTTGTTCTCTAAACCAGCTATGACATCAGCATTTACTTTACCCTTGATCTTCAGTTTAACAACCTTTGATCATCTGAAACATGTACACAAATGATATAAATGATGTTAAGAAGTATTATAAATCATTTGGGTAATCATCTGGATGTTTATCAAAAGAATCAAGATTTCCGAAATGGTGATTTTCTAAAGCAGAGATGAAAACTCGAGTTTGCATTTGAAAACTTGAGTTTGGAGGTTGTTGCATTACTCCAGATTACTCTCTGTCTGATCAAAACTCAATTTTTGGTCACACAAACTCAAGTTTGGAAGATGCTCTAACATTTGCTGCTCTCTGTCTGATGGAAACTCGAGTTTCCAACTTAATGACTCGAGTTTTGACTTTCTTGAGCCTTCTTGAACTTCTTGTCAAATTTCAATGGCCATATCACCTTGGTCTGAACTCCGTTTTCATCCATTCAAATCTTGATAGAAAGCCCTTTGAGTCTACTTTCATATTCCACCAATTTCAGCTCAATCAGATTTGTAGTTTGTGAGATACATTCAAAACATTGAAGCTTGGTTTGCTGTGTGGCGTGGATTTCACTGTCAACTTAAAAAATTTATAGCTCCTTGATTTGAACTCCTTTGGGCTTGAATTTTATATCAAAATGACGCATTTGGAGTTTAATTTCATATGCCATTGGTTTCACCTCAATCGGATCTCTAGTTTGGGAGATATCATCAAATTACCAGACCTCGCCCAAGCTGAATGTGAAACATATGTGAATAGAGTTGCTAATCAGAGCTGTAAACTCGAGTTTTCACTTGTAAACTCGAGTTTTCCTTGTCCATAGATGCCAGAGATGCTAAAGACACTTATTGACTCGAGTTTATGATGGCTAACTCGAGTTTTGAGTCCTATACTCGAGTTTTGTGTCCTAAACTCAAGTTTTCTCCTATCTAAGAAGCAAATCACTGCAGTAAGGTAGTAAACTCGAGTTTTAACTTAATGACTCGAGTTTCCTCATCATGAACCTCATATTTGTTTGTTTTAACTTCGAATTAAGTCATTCCAACTTCCATATGATCTTGGATACTTCTAGTATCAATCTAGAAACTTGAATAATGATATCTTCATTCCATTCAACAAGTTCTTCCTTCTTTAATCTCTCATCTTGATCATTCTTCATAATCCAACTCTTTCTTTCTTTTCTTCTCTTGATCATTCTCTATCATTCAACTTGGACTCATCATTCTCAACAAGTTCTACCTTCTTCAAAATCTTCTCTTCTTATGGATTATCCCCCAAAATCCTTTGATAAGTTCTTGCTTCATTGACATTTGGGTATTCCCATTATATTGTGGGCAAGAACTTCTTTCTTCAATCTACTTTCTTGATCATTCTTCAATATTGAACTTCACATATACATTAAATATAAGACTTAGTCAAAGTAGAAGATAAATGTGGTATGCAAACTTTTTGCTCTTAAGAAAGGATCTATATTAGACATCATCAAAACTAATCATATCTAACAGATGGGAGTTCGTGGAGATGCGTGGCTGGATGAGCATGACAGATTTCAACTGGAAAAATTCACCCTAACAAAACTGAATAAGGAAGTCTTCCTTGCGACGTTGAAGAAAATAAAAGTTCCTGACATGTATTCAAGCAACATTTCACAATGTGTTGATGTGCGAGCTCGAAAGGTTATTGGGTCAAGAGTCATGACTCACATGTGCTTATGCAATAGTTACTTCCGCTGGCCATCAAAAATACGCTACCTCTCAACGTGTCAATCGTTTTGGTCGAGCTTTGTTCTTTCTTCCGCAAGTTGTGTTCTAAGGTTTTGATCGTGGAGGAGCTCGACCGGCTACAACAAAAAATCATTCTTACACTGTGTCATTTAGAGATGATCTTTCCTCCGTCATTTTTCACGGTCATGGTTCACCTTACAGTACACCTTATTCACGAAACAAAGCTTGCTGGCCCAATTCACTATCGATGGATGTATCCTATTGAGAGGTACTCATTTAAAATTAATTATTTTAGCATTACTTCCTAGTCACAAGTTTCACCATTGATGTATCGACATTTTTCCTTTATTACTTTATAGGTTTCTTGAGAAACGAAATCTTACGTGATGACTAAGGTGTGGCCTGAAGGTACAATAGCGAAGGTTATATTAGGGATGAGGTCTTGTATTTTTGTTCCAAGTACTTTGATGACATTGAGACGTCATTCAAATGACCGCCTCGTGTAGACGATTGTCCTAAGCCAGAGCCAGAGCCAGAGCTATCAACAATAGAGTTGTTAATCCCTCGTGTTGGTAAACCAGTTGGCGGAAGTGAAAACTTCAAACTCATAGCATTTGAGAAGTTTCAAGCACTTAAACATGTCTTGATTAATTGCACTAAAATTGAACTGTACCTTCAGTAAGGATTGCACACAGATATATATGTGTTATCCTATATATTTCCTTGCATTTTATACTCGTATTTCGTGGTTGTCATCGCATGTTTAATTGCAAGGAATTTAGGAGTCATGTGAAGCATCAACTGAGGATTTGTACACATACATCTTCCGAAATTTATAGAAAGGTGCACAGAGAATTCTCGGGTTGGTTTAGGAGGAGAATAATGAATGACTACAACCCGCACTCACCAGAATTTAGAGATCTCGCACTTGGCCTGCTTGACCACACCCAAAGATTTAGGGCATACAATGTCAATGGTTTCAACCTTAGGTTTCTTGTTTTTGGCTTGGATGTGCTTATTTGCCTCGTGGGACTTGAAATTTAGATTCTCTTGGGGAAACTTGAGCAATTGGGAGGGCATATTTGGGCATGCTTGGACTCCTTGGAATAATTGTGGAAATGTTATTGGTAATAAGACATCGATATGGATTCTTGCAATTAATAGGTGACTACTGTAACAAGAAATTTTATAATTTAATCAATGTAGATGATGAGGATTTTAGCAACACATGTGATTTATAACATCAACAAGTATCACATGCTTTCTATCAACATTATCCTCATTAGATGAAAGCGACAAATTAACAACTACACTTTGACAGGAATTGATATGAAATCTTGCAATTCATAGGTTACTCTTCTAACGAGTATTGTTATAATTTAATTAATACAGAAGCGGATGAGGATTTAAAGCAACACATACAAGTGGTTTATTTACATCAACAAGTATCACATGCTTTTTACAAACATTAGGATACTTTCCAAAACCATGGCTTTGGAGAGAGAAACATGGTTTTGGGAAAAACAACCCAAACATTAACTTTTTTGCACAGTCAATTTTTCCATCCAAAACCATGGTTTTGGTATAAGTCACAATTTATTTATTTTATAAGAAGACTATAGTTTTGGGGGTTTTCTTTATTTTTTTTTATAGCTTTTTAAAAAGTTATTCTCCAAAATCTATTCTCTAAAATTACTTTTATCACTTTTTCTACAAAAGCTAATCCAAACATAATACATGGATGAAACTGACAAAATAACTACACTTTGATAGGAATGACTCGTAGAGGTTGAGCCTTATGCAATGTGATCCCATTGTTTTGACTCATATCCATGTCTTCTGGCTTTAGCCCATCTGGGACCTTCCAATCAAAGTGATATATAAGTGAAGCCAACATAAAGCCAAGTACCCTAGAAGCCAAGGGCAAGCCAGGGCAAATCCTCCTTCCAGCACTAAAAGGAATAAACTCAAAATCTCCACCCTTAAAGTCAATCTCACTTTCCAAAAACCTATCAGGTAGAAACAAATTAGGGTTTTCCCATATGCTTGGGTCTCTTCCCATTGCCCACATATTTACTGTAAGCTCAGCATTTTTGGGAACTAAGAAGCCACATAACTCTACATCACAAATTGCCTTGTGGGGTGGAAGAAATGGTGCTGGTGGGTATAGCCGTAAGGTCTCTTTTATTACTGCTTGTAAGAAAGGTAACTTTAAGACCATAGACTCTTCAAGTTTCACACTACTTTGATCAACTACTTGTTGGAGCTCGGTTTTGGCTTTTGCCATTTGTTCTGGGTTCCGTATTAATTCTGCCATTGCCCACTCTAGCGTGGTCGATGTTGTGTCTGTCCCTGCCAAAAATAAATCCTGAAATAATATCAAGAAAATAATGATTAAGTAAACAAAGTTGAGTATAAAACATGTGCACTTTATATGTAAAGGTAAACCTCCCTCTTGTGGATTATTTTCAGAGTTATAGAAAGAAAATTAAACCTGGGAACTAAACTTAATTTTTTATATGAAATAAAAAGGGTAGCTCAATAACCAGGGCTTCCATAGTGTGGGGTTTGAGGTGGGCTAGATATATCGCAATCTTACTCCCGCAAAGGGAGAGACTGTTTTTGAAATCATGACTTCTTGATCATTTGTCAGCAATTTTTACTATTTCAAATCAAATTTAACAATTATACTCACTAGGAATAAATGAAGAACGTCACCACGGCTCAATTGCGAAGAATCATCTTGGATGAGATCAATAAATGAATCCAACACATCATTATAATCTTTGGACTGCACTTTCGAACCTCTAAAACTCAATCTCTGTTCCAAAATATCTTCAAAAAGCTCATATAACGTTTTACAGTAACCTCTCATCCTTGCCCGAGCTCCTTGTAGATCCAGAAAAATCAAAATAGGGAAAATATCAGAAACATTAGCCCTTCCAGCCTCATGTAGGATCCCAATCACCAACTTCTTATACTCCTGACTCTTATCAGAACCATAACAAGCAAAATCCCTAGAGAAAAGCATGCTGGATATTGAATTTAGAACTGTTGTAAAGGCAGCCTCAGCGAGATCTACAGCCTCCCCTTTAATGGAGAATTCATGGACGTGATTGATTAAGTCCCCAACCTTGCTTTTGCGTGGAACTTGGGTTGAGTTTAGCTTCAAAGTGGAGAACAGATTTGTAACACAAGCTCGCCTAAGGGCATTCCACTGAGGTGAAATAGGAAGCCAGGCTATGGAGAACTGGTGATGGTCGATACCTCGAGCACTGTCTGGGAAGGTTCGACCAGAGAAGTGTAGGTCGTGCTTGTGAAAAGCTTCTTTGGCTATTTCTGGGGAAGAGATGACTACGACGGTTCTTGTGCCTAATTTGAGTGGCATAATGGGTCCGTAAGTTTTGGAGAGGTTGGTTATAGATAAGAGAGGGTTGGACCCAATTTGTAAGATGTTTCCTATGATAGGGTAGGGACGAGGCCCTGGTGGGAACCTGTGTGAAGATGACGATGAAGATGATGATGAGATAGAAGAAGTTGAGTACTTGTGAATCCGGTCTGAATTAGCAACTGAGAGTTTGAGAGGTTTTTTAGAAGCTCGTTTGATGAATGTGATGTAGATCAGAAAGGAGGCAAAGGGAATGCAAGATAGAATGAGGACTTGTGTTGGGGTGTCCATTGCATCTTTCATTCATTTCCTTTCGCTAACATATACTATTTATCCTACTAGAACTCTTGTCTTGATGGTGGGAGCGTTTAGCTACTCGACCCAAAGATGATTATTTATGAATTTATTAATAAAAAAGAAGATTGATAAATACTCCCGGTAGACTAATATAAAAAAAAAAAAAAACAATTATATTAGATGTTATACAAAAACGTACATGTCATCAACAATTGATTTATTTAAGGGAGAAAACAGGGAGAAATCAAAATATTTATTGACAATACAACATATAAGATCAAAGGGCATTCCATTTTATTTTGTCGGTGTTTGCTAACCAAGAAAAAAAAAGAAAGAAAGAAAGAAACTTTACCCAACAAAACCAAGGTTTTGGTTCCCACGATCCAAACACCCCATTATATGAAAAAATTGATTAATAATGCTGATTTGAACCACGGTTTCTCATAGCAAAACCATGGTTAAAAGTAAGCTGGAATTATAAGCTTTTCCATGAAATTTTTTTTGGTCTTTGGCCGTAATTATGTGATGATAGTGACAGTGGATAATATCAAAATACCCCACAAACCCTCGTCTTCTTACCTACTTCTTTGAGAGAGCCGTTCACTCTTACAGAATTATAGATACTTGACATTTATTTTTGTCCATATTTAACGGTTTTGAATTGTCAAATAAAGAAGCGTCATATATTCCCTGAGCAAAATATTTGACAGTTAAGAATTGTTCAATACTGAAAATATTGAATACCATATTTGATGGTTCTTACATCATAACCATCAAAGTATTGAGCTTTACGGTTTGCTAAGTCTGAGTAGCATTACTCAGTGGTCTTTCTATCATAACCGTAAAGTATTTTTAAATACTTGACGGTGGTAGATATAAACTGTCAAGTATATATTGATGCATCATTTGTTTTAAAATAGGGGGGTTTTACTTTCTAGTAGACCCCCTAATTCATTCATACACACAAGCACACATAGAAACAACAATACAACAAACAAAATCAATTAAGTTAAAGAAAGGCTAGTACACAAATAAAAAGCAGATCAAATACACACACTTGTATATATATTTATAGTTATTCATGTATATACATAAAAACCAAAAGCTCAAAAGCTATTTGAAAATTATATAAATTATATCTAAAAGAATTGGTTAGAAAAATTAAACCAACAAAACCATAATTGCCCAAGTACCTAATATCAAGGCAAAAATGTCTTCGCTCACGGGAAGTCATGTTCATGTCGCCCACCTGTCGTATATAGTCATTGCCAACGTAACTCTTCAATGACTTCATCTATTCGAGTGGGAGAATAGCACTCACATTATGTGTCCTCAAAGTATTGTACACAAAAGAAAACAATAGATCAAGTTAGACATAAATATATAGCTAACCCAAATTTAATTTAGAAATGTCTAAATTTGAACTTTGAACGAATGCACCCACATATATACACCTTAATATCAGTTGTGTTAAGATGGTGCGTAACTATGTCATATAAGAACTTCATCACGCATTACCCATAATTGTTGCACTCTTTCGGTTGTTGGGGGTACTATAAATAGACGAGAAGAAAAAACATATAGTTAAGTTATATTTTCCTAAAAAACACATAGTTAAAGGTGAATAATATATGTTATAATTAATATATACTTTTACTTTCATCCATGTGAACATAATTTTGAAGCTTTTGGAATATGCCCAGTCAACCTTTGGTGGATTAAGGCCCCAAGCCCCATGCAAATAGGGTTATTATGTAAACAAAGAATAATATGTGTCCAAATGTGAAGTTTTATCTGTATGATTCAAAATTCAAATGATAGTAACTACCCATATTTGTTATAAGCTAAGGAATCATAAGGGATTGTGGGTGTCAGTTTTTTTTATACAATTATAGAAAACTTATAAAACTTCTCTATCTGGCTCTCTTCTCTCCAGTGGTGAACTGCCATAAAACGTGATCGGAGTCCATATTGATGCTCCGATCTCGTGTGGGTACTCAACAAGTCAATAGATTTCAGGTATGCCCAAAATCCTTTAGAAGCGGTCCCTAATTTTTAGATCAGGGCACCCAAGCTTACTTTTGTGTGATACTGATACGCCATGCTAAGAAGAAACAATAAAAAATATAATTGATGGCTGCCAATGTTATCTAGAAACGAGAAATAATTGTTAATTAAGAAAATAATTAAATTCAAGGAAATTAAGCAATATACCCATCTTTGGACGTAAGGCGCCAAGAAGAAAGTGTCCTTCAGTGGCTCCCTTTTACCGAAGTAATCGGCCAAAGACCTCATTTAAGATTGAAGAAGCTCATCCTTTATATCCCAATATTGGGTAATGAAACCGGGATTGATGAACTTGAAACCTTTTATGAAGAAGAGATTTATTCATTTACTTCCATTAATATGCTCTTCTTTAGAGCATACGATATGTTTTTTTGCTCAACTTTAGTGCATACGATATAAATGTTGGGATTTTTGGATCCCACCGGACAGAAGAATAACAACAAATAAAGGAAATTAAATAATAATAATAATAATAATAATAATAATAATAATAATAATAATAATAAATGACACACAGATATCTTCTATGGAAATCTCACTATATGAGAATTTTAAAATTACAACCTCTCTTTAATTACAAGGAGAGAACAATATTATCTCTTTCTTGTATTAAGCGAGCTTCTCACAAAATCACTCAAGAAAATATAGAAGTAAGTAAGAGATTTTGGTGTGTTTAGAGATGAAGAGGGAAGGCTATATTTATAGCCTTCCAACTCCTCCTCCTCTCAAGATCCCACCGATGTGGGACTTGAGGTTAACAATCTCCCACTTGGAGATGAGATTGAGAACCAATCAATCTCCACACTCTCTCTTTCCTTGCTATCTTCATATTGTCTATATCTCTTCCAGGCCAAATGAAGATCTACACCATATGAATTTATCAGTGTTGATTGCCTTTGTTAGTGCATCTGCTAGGTTCCTTTGTGTATGAATTTTTTGCATGTCCACACTTCCATCTTCTACCACTTCACAAACAAAATGATATTGAACTCCTATGTGCTTCGTCCTGGAATGAAATGCCGCATTCCTTGCAACATATGCCGCCGTTTGTATCCGAGTTCTTCCATGAATCTTCTTATCCAGATTGCTTCCTTACAAGCTTGTATAACCGCCATATACTCGGACTCTATTGTAGATAGTGCTACAACTGACTGTAATTTAGATACCCAACTAACAGCTCCTCTTCCAATTGTGAACACATAGCCTGTGGTAGATTTTCTTTTTCCCAAATCACCTGCAAAATCAGAATCAACATATCCTTTGGCAACAAATTCAAATCCTCCATAACATAGAGCAACATTTGACCATAATTTGCCATGTATCGGCTAACCACTCCCACTACATGTGCAATGTCTGGTCTTGTACAGATCATAGCAAACATTAAACTCCCTACTCTGATGCGTACGATACTCGAGACATCTCCTTCCTCCCTGCTTCACTGCTAGGACTCATACTTGAGGATAATTTGAAATTAACAGGAAGAGGGGTAGACATTGGCTTACAATCTTGCATGTTGAAGTGTCGTAAGGTTTTTTGCAAGTAATTCTTTTGAGATAGCCAAATCTTCCTGCTATTTCTGTCTCGGTGAATTTGCATCCCTAGAATCTTGTTTGCTAGTCCCAAATCCTTCATTTCAAACTCCCTAGCCAACGTTCCTTCAATTCTTGAATTAGATATATGTTGGGGCCTACTTCTAACATATCATCAATATACAACAGTAGTATAATGAAATCATTATTACCAAAACCTCTTGAAATAAGCATAAGGGTCTGAACTTAGTCTGTTGTATTTAAGGCTCAATATGAAGGAATCAAATCTCTTATACCAACACCTTGGCGCCTGTTTGAGACCGTATAGAGATTTGTTCAACCTGCAAACCAAGTTCTCATTATTCGGTTCTTCAAAACCTTCTGGTTGGAGCATATAGATTTCTTCTTCAAGATCTCCATGAAGAAATGTTGTTTTAACATCTAACTACTCTAGATGTAAATCCAATTCTGCACACATAGCCACTACTATACGAATAGTAGTCGACGAACCACATGTGAAAATATTTCAGTGAAGTCAAGTCAATACCTTCTTTCTAAGAATAACCTTTGACCACCAATCTTGCATGATATCGCTCTACCTAATCATCACCGTTTCGTTTGATCTTGTCAACCCATTTATTTCCGATGGGCTTTCTTCCTATTGGTAATGGTACAAGCTCCCAAGGCTTGTTCTTATGAAGAGCTTCAACTTCTTCCTGCATTGCTATCATCCACAATGATCCATCTGAGCTAGTTGTTGCTTCTCGAAATGTTGATGGTTCTCCATCTTTTGTTAAGAGACAGTATGCAACATTGCCCTCCATAAAATAATCAGATTGCCAGGCTGGTGATTTCTTTTCATGAGTTGACCGCCGAACTTCTGTAGTTTCAAATTCAACTGGTTCTTGCTCCTCATGTTCTGGTATTGCTTCAGAAGAATCTTGTTGTTCATACTTTTGTTCCACCTGATTTGCCAAAGTATCTGAATTATCAGCTAAAGTGCTTTTTACATCTTGCTCTTGCAGCTTGTCTTCTGCAAATATTACATCCCTGCTGATGACGACATTGCGGGCAGTAAGATCCCACAGTCGATACCCCTTTACTCCATCAGCATACCCCAAGAATCTGCATTTTTGGATTTTGGATCCAGTTTTGTGATTGCTTGGGTGTTGTACATTACAAACACAGGACTCCCAAATGTATGTAGGTGAGAATAATCTACTGGCTTATCAGTCCACATCTCCATCGGTGTCTTTAGATCAATCGCAGTTGATGGTAAATGAGTAATCACATAATAGGTAGTCTTGACTGCTTCTGCCCAAAATGACTTTGCCATACTTGCAGGTCTCAACATAACTCTAGTTCTTTCGAGTCGAGTTTTGTTCATCCGCTCTGCCACTCCATTCTGTTGCAGAGTGTATGCCACCATGAATTGTCTTTTAATACCTTCCTGATTACAAAAGGCATTAAATTCATCACCTGTATATTCTCCACCATTATATGTCCTGAGACACTTAATCTTCCTCTCTGTTTCCAACTCCACTTGCGCTTTGACCGTCTTGAAGACTGAAAATGCATCTGCCTTCCTCTTGATTGCATACACCCAACATCTCCTGGAGTAATCATCAATGAAGGATACAAAATACTTTGCTCCTCCCAGGGACATAGCCGGTGATTGCCATACATCAGAGTGAATCAATTCTAGAATACTTTTACTTGTAGAATTAGATGTAGTGAACTTCAATCTGTGTTGCTTGCTTGTCACACAATGCTCACAAAAGGGTAAAGATACCTTTGAGAGACTAGGGAGAAGTTTTCGTTCGGCTAGAATCTTCAATGCTTGTCCTGACATGTGGCCTAATTTGAGATGCCACCCTTTTGTTGTCCCTTTCTCAGAATTAGTTGATGCAACAGATGCTTCTGCCTCCAGATCCCTCTCTCCCATAAGTATGTACAAGTTTGCATAATTTTTCTTAGCCTTTATTACTACAAGCGCTCCCTGACAAGCCTCATCACGCCTTTTTCTATGCGCTCTTTACAGCCACTATCATCAAGTTGCCCTAAAGACAATAGATTTTTCTTGATCCCTTTCACATGTCGCACATTTTGAATTGTGCGTGTCACTCCATCGTGCATCTTTATCCTAACAGTACCAATATCAACAACATCCAAGATCCAATTCTCACACGTATACACAGATGATGATTGAATATTATTACACTTATTTGTATCTCTTGGTGAATAAATTTATGATTTTTTAGTTAATAAATAATGGATTTTATTACTTAATCGAGCTTTGAGCTTTCAATTGGATTTAATTCATTTTTATGATTAAATTCCAGATTTACAGTGATTTAGTATTTTCCCCATAAATTTTGATCTAGACATCCAATTAGCCTGATTCTTCTTTCCTTTTTTAGATGATTCAGAGAGCTACAATTGTTATGAAGACTCAGAAGGCTGATTCGGACAAGAAGATGGACGAAATTGGAGCTAAAGACAGACTCATTTTTCTGTATTTTTATTCTGCTCGAATTTTGTAATAAAAGACCATTTATTAGAGGTTTCCTATTCTTAGAGGTTTCCTATTTTTGGGCCAATCTTGTAGCCCTAGTGTTTCCTATTTATAGGTTAGACTAGATGACTAAAAACAGATTCTCAATTACGTTGAATAGGATTTCTTTTTGGTTTTCTTATTCATCTTTTCTTTCGTGTTTTGCTTAGCCATGCTTGGCTAAGCTTCGTGGTTAACCCAATGTGAGGATTGCATAATTCATCTAGAGAACTTGTGCTTTATCGGGATTTAACTCGTTTCTATTTTCATCTTATCGGATCCGATTGAAATAGTTCGAATATTAGATTTAATATTCGGTTTGGTTTATCCCAAGGACTCGAGTTCGAACTAGGTTTTAAGTTTTGCATGCGATCTCACAAAGTGGGACGCCGCTGTTCGGACATATTCTAGGCGATCGTCTAGTCGAGGGATTTTCTGGGCGAATCCAGAGATCTCGGTTGGTCCAGAGCCAAACGTGGGTTTTTTATATTTTGTTTAATGATGGAAGTCTCTGGAATCCGAATGTTGGGTTGATCGATTTTAATATGCTTCTTCTCATTTTCTGCTTCATTATATTGTATTTCTATTTTAGTTTATTAATTTAAAAATCCAAAACCCAATCCCCCCTTGTATTCATTGCATTTGCATGACATTTAGATTACTTAGGATTCAATAAAAGGCTCCTCGAGAAGAGAGAACGATCCTAGGTTTGCCTATACACAATCCTTGGTTAATTGTTGATCATGGACCCCAAGGCTAATGACAAAAGGTCTTCATCAAATGGTGCCGCTGTCGGGAGCTAAGTAATTGGCTCCCTAGGTGATTTAATTGTCAAATTTACTTTTGACAAGGGGTTTCTCTTGTGAAGCTTGTTAGATTTGCATTTTTGATTTTTTTATTGCATATAGTTTAGGATTTTTGCATTTAGGTAGCTTGCATATAATTCATTGCATTGCCTTGACTTGGTAGCTTCGTGGTGTGTTTGTATCAAATTCGATATGATTTTGAGCTTATTTATTTGATTTCACCATGTCTCCAAGTTAATTCATAGGATACTTGAATATTTCATCATTTTTGAAAAAAAAAAAAAAAAAAATTTTTACAAAAAATCTTCTTTTCTTTTTCACTTGCATTTGTATTTTATTATATTCCTTTTCTTAATTTTTATAGTTAGGTAGCTTTCTTGTAATTCCTTGGGAATTAATTGTATTGAAATTTCATGGCTTGGTTTTATGGCAATCATAATCTACCTTTCAGCTTCTCACTCTTTTGTAGGCAATCAAGAATGTCATGGTCCTTTCTACCACCCATTACATGAACCATACCACCAACCTCCATTTCAACAATATCATCAACCCTCTCACTTACCATACCATCCTTCATTCCATCCCACTTCAGGACCATGCCATCCATCTTATGAATCCCAATACCCATTTGACCCACCTTATGAACCTCATTCTCAACCATGTATGCCCAACCAAGATCCTTCATTTTGTGAAGTCATTGGAGATTTCCAAAATCAAATGGCTTGGGCTATAAATGAGGAGTGGTCACTTAAGGACAACTTTCATCAACTAATGGACTCTCATTTTAGAATGATGGAACAACAAGCGAAATCGCATGAGAGATTAGGAAAGGAAATTGAGCAAAGCAAGCACAAATGTTGAAAATGAAATATCCTTCTATCATGGGCACACATGCACAAGAAGTGAAACAAGTACAAAAGCGCATTGAAGAGTCCTCTCTCCCATTTGGTAATGATTCTATCCTTATCGAAGTAGACTCTCCTACTACTTTGGCTAATAAAGCAATTCATGATTTGAGTGATAATGAGGTGGACAAGGAAATCATTGTTGAATCCCCTCAATTGTTTGGAAATGTAATTGCTCAACCAATTGGCTTTAGTAGTAGTGAGTCAACTGTATTTGTTGATGAGTGTGTTCCTATTTCTTTATGTGATGCTTTAACTGATGAAAATGCTTCTCTTCATAGTACTATGGATGAATGCGATAAATTGAATGACATATTTTCATGCTCTTGTGAGGAATATCAAATGTGTGTGGATTGTTATCATGAAAAATGTCATTTACTTGTTGAGCTTCAAAAGAAATCATTTAGTGAAGTGATTGATTCTACCATTGATCAAAATGCACCATCTTGTACTATTGATGATAGTAAGCATGTCAATTTTGAAAAGATTGAATCAAGCATGGATGCCAATGTTGTTGATGATGTTCTTGCTCAATGGTATGTTGATTATCCTCATTTTGCATGTACGAGTGATTCTGCCAATTGTGTATGTGTTTGATAAAGAATGGTGCCCTATTTGCACCGAGATTAATGCTTTGCATTATTTGGTGATTCCGACTTACTTAGTGATTCTACCTTACTTGTGGATTCTCGTTGTCGATGTGAGTGAGAAAGATCATAGCCTAGAATACCAAATGCATAAAATTCCCATTGGATTACCTCCTCGTAGTCTTGTTGGTGACAAAGATTCTGAAATTTTGATTGATAAAATCCGCATGTTGATGAATCTTTCCAACAAGTACTTTCTTGTGATTTGCCACCTGATTTAGAAAAACAAGATAATTGTTTTGAATCTTTACACATTCCAGGGTGGGGATGATTTGAAAAATTCGCTTCATTCTTCCACTCTTTTCCTTCCATCTCTTTTGATTGCAACGATGATGTGGTGTACTCCAACAATAAGTTGGATTCCACACCTTCCATTTTGCAAGCACAAGAGAATGTTCACAATATGATTGGTTGCTTGACTCCTACTGATGGGAGTATCATTGATTTCCTTGGATGTGATACTTACTTGGAGAGTTTGGAACTTAACATGCCCTTAATTCACTCAAAATCTCCCCATGTCTCTATTTTTGGATGGGATGCTGCTATTTGCTTGTCTTATTTGCAGGAACATTCTTGGAAAGGTTGTCGATGGAACCAACATCCACCATACATTCTTGGACCTCTTCCAATAGATCCTGAGCCACCTCCATCAAGGAAATTCAATGTGGGAGAAGATGTTTCAAGGGAAAAATTCATGATTATCATCAAAGATGAGAATTTCTCCTTCAAGCGACTCAAGATACTCTAACAAAGGTTGTCTCTTTCCTTTCTTATTTTCTTCCTAATTCATATGATTACTTGGGCTTAATTGTTGTATGAGGAAGATAAGTGTGGGGAGGGACCCAATTCAGTAGAAAAAGTAGAAATAATGTAGTTTAGTAGGTAAAAAAGAGTTTTTATGAATAAAACACTCTCTTTCTATGATTGCTCTATCTCTTGTGAACTTTGACATCTTGGTTTTTATGGATCTTTCTGTTTGAGGCTGAATTTCTCGACTCTTGGATTACATTTCTTGGTAGTTAATTTTGGGATGCTTTGGTTGCATGATTTGGTATTGACCTTTGTGAGATTTTGGGCCTGCATGAATGGAATTCATCTTTTACCATTCTTTCTTTCATGTGTGCATCTCGCTCATGATTTGTGTTCTCTAGAACTTGCTCCTTTTCTTTTTGAAGCTAAATTTTTCACTTACGTGCATAAGTATGATGGAAGCTTGTTTTCTTTCTTTCATTTTCCCACGTTGGCCAAATAGACTCGCCCCTTACATTATATTCCCTTTGCTAGCCCCTTTGTGCCTTCTTGACTCATTCTTTTCTAAGCCGCCACATTACAAGCCTAAGCGTAAAACCTTTTTATTCCGCACCTTGAAAATTTATTGAGCATTGGTTTCACCTTGGTTTTGTGTTTCAATGTGAGGGTTGCCCAGTGTGTGCAACATTTTAAGTGTGGGGGAGTATTTGATTTTGATTTTGTGCCATTCATCATTTGGCATTAATGTTGGTCATTGTGATTCTATACCCAAAAAAAAAGTACAAAAAAGAAAAAGAAAAAGAAAAAGAAAAAGAAAAAAGTACAAAAAAAGAAAAAAAGAAAAAAAAAAGGAAAAAAAGGGAAAAAAAGAGAAGAAAAGAAAGAAAGAGAGAGGGAGGAAGCAATGTAAAGAAGGAGAAATAAAAAGAAATGATATTGAGGTGATTTGCCATTAACTGATGTTCTTTGAATTTCTTAGGTGCTTAGCCTATCATATCCATACTTATTCACACCTATACCCTAGCCCCATTACAACCTTCAATAACAAGCTCTCTTGATTTTTGCATGCATGTGTTATAAGTAGTGGAGAAGTAGAAATTGAGCAAGCTTATGGTAGATCAATTTTCTTGAGTAGAATTTGAGCGATACACTTGTTTGCCCTATACACTTGAGAGATTGATTGAGGGCATCCTTCGAGACCATCTTGTATGATTAGCATCATTGATTGAGATTGCCAGGATTTGTAATTGGAGATGAAAGGATTTTGGTCTTAATTGATTGGTCTTTTGAAGCTTTGTGTCCCTTGCTAAATTTTTGCATTGTTAGCAATTGCTAGAAAGGAAGAGTTTTTCATTTTAGTCTTTTTCTTTGAATTTTGCTCGAGTGCAAAAAGATAAGTGTGGGGGAATTTGATGATTGAATATTATTACACTTATTTGTATCTCTTGGTGAATAAATTTATGATTTTTTAGTTAATAAATAATGGATTTTATTACTTAATCGAGCTTTGAGCTTTCAATTGGATTTAATTCATTTTTATGATTAAATTCCAGATTTACAGTGATTTAGTATTTTCCCCATAACTTTTGATCTAGATATCCAATTAGCCTGATTCTTCTTTCCTTTTTAGATGATTCAGAGAGCTACAATTGTTATGAAGACTCTGAAGGCTGATTCGGACAAGAAGATGGACAAACTTGGAGCTAAAGACAGACCCATTTTTCTGTATTTTTATTCTGCTCGAATTTTGTAATAAAAGACCATTTATTAGAGGTTTCCTATTCTTAGAGGTTTCCTATTTTTGGGCCAATCTTGTAGCCCTAGTGTTTCCTATTTATAGGTTAGACTAGATGACTAAAAACAGATTCTCAATTACGTTGAATAGGATTTCTTTTTGGTTTTCTTATTCATCTTTTCTTTCGTGTTTTGCTTAGCCATGCTTGGCTAAGCTTTTGTGGTTAACCCAATGTGAGGATTCCATGATTCATCCGAGAGAACTTGTGCTTTATCGGTGATTTAACTCGTTTCTATTTTCATCTTATCGGATCCGATTGAAATAGTTCGAATATTAGATTTAATATTCGGTTTGGTTTATCCCAAGGACGAGTTCGAACTAGGTTTTAAGTTTTGTGTGTGATCTCACAAAATGGGACGCCGCTTTGTTCGGACATATTCTAGGCGATCGTCTAGTCGAGGGATTTTCTCGGCGAATGCAGAGATCTCGGTTCGTCCGCAGCCAAACGTGGGTTATTTATATTTTGTTTAATGATGGAAGTCTCGAATCCGAATGTTGGGTTGATCAATTTTAATCGCTTCTTCTCATTTTCTCGCTTCATTAAATTGTATTTCTATTTTAGTTTATTAATTTAAAAATCCAAAACCCAATCCCCCTTGTTTTCATTGCATTTGCATGACATTTAGATTACTTAGGATTCAATAAAAGGCTCCTCGAGAAGAGAGAACGATCCTAGGTTTTGCCTATACGCAATCCTTGGTTAATTGTTGATTGTGGACCCCAAGGCTAATGACAAAAAGTCTTCATCAACAGACCCTGTAGAGATAGGTTCATAAGTATGGAAACATTCCCTACGAGAAGTCATATGCCATGTTGCACCTGAATCCACGATCCATGCATTAATGAGTTCAATTCTATCTTTAGACATTGTTCCTGCTTCGCTACATAAAATGTCAGGAGCGGCCACACATCCTTGAGAATTTGTTGCTTCAGAGGTTTTGTCTCCACCCTTCTTGAATAAACATTCACTTTTAAAGTGTCATCTCTTGCCACAATTATAGCACTTGAAATTCTTCTTACTCCTAGATTTTATTCTTCGTTGTTTGTGACTCCCATTGGAATCATGTTCCATTGATCGTCCTCTCGTCATCGATAAAGCTTCCGCTTGACGTGAACTTGCCAGACTGTCTTCTTTGTTTGTGTGTCGACTTTCTTCTTCAAGAACAGATGCTGCAACATCATCGAAGACCAAACTATTCGTGAGGATATTGTTAGTTATATTGATAATGAGTTGAGCCTATGAATCTGGAAGACTTTGGAGCAGAATCTCTGCACGTTCCTTTGGGTCAATATTATGTCCCAACGTTGAGAGTTGACAACATAGAGAGGTCAAAGTATTGATGTGCTATGTTACTGATGTAGATTCAAACATCCGAAGAGTGTACAGTTTCCTCTTCAAAAATATTTTGTTGTGAAGTGACTTTGATTCGTACAGCTTTGTGAAATTATCCCATATCTCCTTGTCTGATTTCTTTTCCTCTTCACCTGATAATATCATCTGATAAGGACAGATGCAGATTAGAAATGGCCAGTTCATCAATTCTTTTCCATTTCTCATCATATGTGATCTCCTTTGGCCGAGTACTGATGGCCTCTAGGCAATTATCTTTGATCAATAACGCCTTCATCTTCAATTTCCATAACGAGAATTTTTTCCCGTCAAACTTGCTAATATCGATCTTTGTTGTCATGGTTCTATCACGAACTGCGTCTGCTTCAGGATAGCTCCCACTGTTTCACTCTGACTCGGGCTCCTTCGTATATGTGGATAGTACCTCTGTATGTGTGAACAAAACTTCTGTATGCTTGAACAGCACCTCTGTATGCTTGAGCAGCACTTCTGTATGCCTGAACAGCACCTACCTATGCTTGAGCAGCACTTTTGTATTGGACAGCACCTCCACACCGAACAGCACCTCAATATGTCACCGGCAGCACCTCAGCACTTCTCCAAGAATAATCCTTTTCAAATGTGACAGATCGGTTTATCTGCAGCCACAAAGCATACTTAGGATACCTTGGCTTTGGTACCACTTGTTGGGATTTTAGGATCCCACCGGACAGAACAATAACAACAAATAAAGGAAGCTGAAAAATAATAATAAATGACACACAGATATTTTCTATAGAAATCTCACTATATGGGAATTTTAAAATTACAACCTCTCTTTAATTACAAGGAGAGAACAATATTATCTCTCTCTTGTATTAAGAGAGCTTCTCACAAAATCACTCAAGAAAATATAGAAGTAAGGAAGAGATTTTGGTGTGATCAGAACTGAAGAGGGAAGGCTCCTCCTCTCAAGATCCCACCGATGTGGGACTTGAGGTTAACAATAAATTGCATAGTTAAAATGGTATTACTCTTACATCATAAGAGCTTATGTCAACTGGATTTGATCATTAACAACACCATTAGTCCTAAATAATGCAGCATTTGAGGATGTTTGTGAACAGTTAAAATTTTCATATACTTTTTTTTTTTTTTTTTTTTGCACGGCGTTTAAATTAAAAAACTAAAAGATACTTAATAACATTAAGAAAGCAAAATGAAATACTGTGTAAAGTTAAAGGGGATAAGGGTGGACTTTTTCTTTTTTTATATATACCCCACACACACATATATACATTTGATAAGAAACAATTTAATAAAATGGGTGTACAGGATACCCGACATGCCTTTTACTTTTTGTTACGCATTGATTGCAACGCGTTCTTATTTATTTGGATGTCGGTTGGCATCTTCCATGAATATTCGGTTTTGGTGAGACCAATGAGTTTGGATTTATTTTGTGATTTTTTCTTTGGCTTATTATTGTTCTCAGCATCACAAAGATTTTTGTGGTCATATCACAAATTTTTTCAAAGGAAAAATATCCAAGATAACAATACCTTTTTGTCCAACGAAAATAAATTTCCATTAAAATAAAAGAGGATACCTAACCATAAACTTATTCAAAAGCTGTCTATTGAAATTATAAAATACGCTCAATAAAATTATTTCTCATCAGTAGAATAGCATATCCAAATTTAAAGGTGATTTGAATCCATGAATATATTTAATGAATCTTAAGGAATTTTAGTTACAAAATAAATTTAAGGGTTAAAGTTGCGCAAATCAAATATATAGATTACCATAACCCATCTTTGAATTAAATAATATTTTATTAATATGTGATGCAAAAATCCAATAATGCATATTTAGTTTTATTCAAAAGTTATGTTCTACGAGGATGAAGGTGCATGGGACAGAAGATGAAATTAAGTAGATGCAGCCGCGGAATGCACGGGGAGTTTGTGCTTGTTATATTATCAATTGATTTCTAAGGGCCTGTTTGGTTTGAGGGAAGGGAGAGGGAGGGAGAGAAGAGAGAGATTTTTTTTTCTCTCATCTTTACTAAATAACCTATGGAAACTTTTTAATATTTCAAAATACTAGCAACAAAAAGGAATATTCTTTGGTCAATATCATCCATCCTACTCCCTCCCCCAAACCAAACAGGCCCTAAGAGTATTAGCAAAATAAGCCACTTAGTTTTGCTCATTCGACCTTCCTCTACACTTTTACTGTTACTACGAACAGTAACGTTTCATACTAGAGTTTGGTTTCAGCATACGGCTTCGCACAAGCAAGACCATGTTGTTTTTTTCTTTCCCTCCATTGCTTTCAAAGTTCAAATTTTTGTATTTCAAAAATGTCCTATCCATTTCGTTCAAACTTTAAAAGTCAAAAAGTGCAGACAATACTACAGACTTGGGCATTTATAAGACTTAATACATAATGGTATGGTAAAAAAAATCAGATATGTCTAGTTGAAGGTCGCACAATGATATATAATGCTTAAACGTAACGGTTAATTATGTGCACCTTCATGCATTGCGAGATAAAATTCATGAAAACACAAAAATAACGGTTATAGCTAATAACAGTCATTTATTTAGTGACAAAAGGTTCTTAAAAAAAATATTGTTATATAACACTTAGAAATAATGATTTGTCTTCCAACACTTTTATTAGCGAAGATAAAACATAATGATCTTCAGAAACAATTGTCATCTAACTCCTTCATAATCCTATGTAACATTTGGATTATCTTCAATGTTATAACTCATAACCCTTCGCAATCCTGTTAGACCTTCATAATTAAGATGTTAGGGTGTGACACGTGATTTGTCTTCCAATTTCATATCAGCAAATTAAAACAACATAACAGTTTCTCGTAAATAACCGTCAACTAAACCGTTCAAACATTTCCCTTCCCCATGCTCATGATGAGAATAATCTACTTCTTAATTCTTAGATGATCAGCAAGAGAACCAAGTACCCTTTTATTACCCACCGTTGCGCATGACTACAACTCTTCAACTTCCAACACGTGCAATAATGGTTTGAACCCGTCACTTCCAATCTATATAAAATCCCCATTTCCTTATGTTTATCACAATATTTGTTCTTCATCCTCCTCTGTTCTTTCAACCCCAAGATGAAATGCCATGGTGAAGACTTCCCCAAAAATCCACTGCGTCATCCTGCTCATCCTCAACCTCCACCACATCCTACTCCCCCTTCTCCTGCTCCACAACCTTCGCCTCCACCTAAAGTGGAGGCAATGGTGCACCATGCAAGATGCATTACGCATGCCATGAGGATGCTGGCCGGATATTTGTCAAGTTTGAATAGGAAGGCCAATCTCATTTTTGAGTATGAGATTGGTGACCAAGATCCTGACATACTCACATGATTCGGCCACTCTTCTTTGGTGACAAGTAGTGAGATGATGTGGGGTTTGCTGCAAATTTAGATATTAATGAAAGGATTAGGCTGCTATAAAGTAGATTAGGCTGCTATAAATTAATTAGCACATGGGAGAAAATTATGTGGTTTCTTAAGAAGCCAAGTGGCATAATCTCATGAAGGCGAGAAAATAAAAGCATTTTGGGCCATTAGATCATCATGGGTTAATAAAAAAATAATTTGAACTTGCTAAATCATCGAATTTAGTTGATAAAGGATAAGACCATCTAAGTTAAGTACATTACTCCCTCATTTAGGACATAAGGTCCGCTAAAACAAGACAACAAAAGAAAGAGAATGAGCTGGACATAAACAAGGAGAAGAAGAGGAATGATAGGAAAGTTTGAGTGTTTTATCCACTAGTCTTACTAGTCCTTCCTCTCTAACCATATATAAGGATTCTATAACCTCTCTTGAAGATATGCTCAACAGAAGGAAAAGGTGAAGCTAAGGTTACTAGAGAGGAAGTTTCACAAAATCAAACAAGGAGCCTAGGTAACTGGTGATTGTTGATGTACTGATGTTGATGATAATAGATTGTGTTGTTTTTATATTTGTATGATGTTGGGAACTAAGATAAATCAGGGGAGGTGCTGCGAAATATTAGAAAAATATAGAAAGCTTAATTTTAAATAGCATGATTAAGGAAGTTGTTAGAGGCAGAATTATGGTAGTTTATGGAATGAAATGACGAAAAATCCTTTTCTCTTTCTCCATGTATAATTTCGGTCATAACATGACATACAGAAGGGAGTGGAATTTGATATTTTGATGATTCCAAAGAGTTTCGAATGAAAATTTGTATAGGGTTCAAGTGAGAAAACAAGTTTGCAAACGTTAGAAAGCAAAATGACAATTTTGAACAACAAGGCCCTAAGTTTCTGTTTTGATTAGGTGAAGGGGAAGGATGCTTATTTTGCTCAATTTGAGCTTAAGAGTGGAATCTACATGAAACGTTATGGGGGAGAATCATGTTAGATTAATTTATAAGTCTGTGAAATTAAAAGTGCAATGTTGAGGTTTTTAAAGTGGTAAGTAAGAGCAATTTTAAGAAGTTAAAGTTTTGGCATGTTAAATGGCTCTAATGAATGAAATAAGGTATATGTATTATGTATTTAAGGCCAATGGATGTCATGGAAAATTAATTGAAGGCTTGGTCATGGTGGATTAAGTCAAGGAAGCACAGAGAACAAAGAGGGATTAGTAAAGCTAAAAGGTAGTAAACTTACCTTTATTGTGTGCTTAGTATTTATACTTGTGTGTTGATACGTATGATTGCTTTATTGGCTTATATGAAGCATGAATGAAGTTTTATAGCTTTGTTTCTAATTTATGCCCTGGCCATGTGGAATTATGAAATATTGAGCATGTAAACATGTCATTATGGTAATCATGAATTCATATAATGCAAGCATGATTGATATTATTTTCTACTAGGATTCTTTGAATATCACTCCCAATAACTAACCACGCTAGGTTATAAGGTTCCAAAGCAAAAGCAAAGTGCAAGGGTAAGCAGAAGGCACTACAAAAAAATCTTGTTTACCGATGGATAAAATCTGTCACAAGAAAGAGAAAATATGTTGCAAACAGCTTTTGTGATTGAATTTTCAATGGAAAAAAAAAATATGTTGCGAAAATCCTCGTTGTAAAGGAAATTTGTAAAGGATTCCGAAAATCGGTCGCAAATTGCAATGGACTAAAATTCCATCACAAATTGCGATGGATTTTTTGGCCGCAAATCAAGGAATTAGCAAAAATATTATTAATAATTATTAGGGCTCACAACAATCACCCAAATAAAGAAAAAAACATATTATGAAATAAATAATACTTTATAATATATTAAAAAAGTGTATATATAAATAAAACGAAATATAAACAACAATGTTGCTAACAAAATGACCTAAAAAGCACAAAAATTATAATTAAGTTATACACCAAGTAACTATAGAATGAACAAATTAGAGCTTTCCACAAAGTACAAAACTAGGACGATCCATAAATTTAGTTGCTAGACACACTAGTGCAAAAAAGGCTTTTAAGACCGGACAAAAGAGGCATCGTCGGACCGGACCCGCAACCGATCTTGTTCCAGCTGGTATTAAAAGTCTACATTTAAGACCGGACTACGAATAGGTCTTAAAGAAAATATTTTAGATCGGACATTTAAAACATTGCGTCTTAAAAGTCGTACTAAAATAAACCTGGAATACTTTTTTTTGGGTCCTAAAACTCAACTTTTAAGACTAGCTAATAATTAGGTCGCTCTTAAAAGATAGCATTTTAAGACCGAGACAAAAATAAATACGTTATTAAACTTAGCGGCTTCTAAGACTCGACTAATTATACGCGGTCTTAAAAGATTGACTTTCAAGACTCGGATGATAAATAAATGCGGTCTTAAAAATTTTATTTTAGACCGCATGTATCAATTTACCGGTCTTAAAAAGACCGACTTTTAAGACCGGCGCTTTCTAACCTTTAAGACCGGACATATAAATACATTCGATGATTTTCAAAAGTTCTGTTATGCTCCCTTTTGTTTGAACCAATTTGCAAAAGTTCTGTTATGCTCCTTAATCAACCTTTGTTCGGTCATTCGATGATTTTCTTTCCTTACAACTTCTTTATGTTCAGCTATCTTTGGCTTGAACTTCATCAACATTATTCAAGATGTATAAGTGGACTTGTGACAATTCATTAGGATCCACACTCTTTACGGAAGCCCCTCGTCTACCCCCTTCAAAGATCTTTGACATTTTGGAAGCCTAATATGTCTTACTTTGGCCAAATAATTTTGACAAAATTCCATGGCTTCTTCGAAACATATTTCGAACAATCGATGCTTCGGCCGGTATGCGTTCTTCACGTACCCTTTTAGGAATTTCATAGATCTTTAAATTGGGTACATCCACCGTAAATGGATAGGGCCGCACATCTTTATCTCCTTCACTAGATGAACAATTAGACGAACCATGATGTCAAAAAATGTAGGAACAAAAAGCTTCTCAAGGTGGCACAAGATAAGATATCCTTCATTCTCCAATTCATCCAACTTTTCAATCTCGAAAACTTTACTACAAAGCACATTGAAGAAGACACAAAGTCTAGTCAAAACGATCCGAAGATCATATTCGGCGATGCCTCGAATAGCTATTGGGAGTAGCTGTTGCATCAAGACATGACAATCATGAGACTTTTGGCCTACTAATTTCAAGTCCTTCATCGATACAATTCTTCTCAAGGTTGGACCGTCGTTGTCGTCGGTTTTACCTCCCTTGATTTGAAACAAAGTACCTTTTCAATACCTTCCTTCTTTTTCCGACAAAAAGAAAAGAGACAAAGAAAAGGGAAACCGATAATGCTGCTTAAGATCAAGAGAGGTAACATCGACTACAATGAAGGACCTAGCTTGAGCGGTATGCCAGAACCTCGGTTGTCTCAAACCATAATGATTTGTCTGAAAAGCGAGTGAACATTTCTATTTAAATGAAGACTATTAAGACCAGACATTTAACAATTACATGGTCCTAAAGGTTAACCAACTTCTAAAATTAAAATAAGAGGACTTTTAGGAGCGGACAGTAAAATAATATACGGTCTCATAATACTTTTAGGACCGGATGTTCACAATATACGGTCCTAAAAGTCTCATATTTTTTTAAACGAACATTTTTAGGACCGGATGTTTATTATGTGGACTTTTAAGATCGCACTTTTAATTAATATACGGTCCTAAAAATGTCATATTTTTTTAAACGAACACTTTTAGGACCGGATGTTTATTATGCGGACTTTTAAGACCGAACTTTTAATTAATATACGGTCCTAAACTCGAGATCTTTCTCAAATTTCAAGCACTAAATAGCTTTATCCACCATCCAATACATTCGAAACCCAAAATGGACACAAGAAAATTGTTCAAAAAATTAAACAAATTTATTTATTGAATTTTACATTGCCTATGTATATTTACAAATGAATATTGTTCGGAAAAATAAACAAATTTACAGAATATTATTGTTGTACGTGATATATTTACAAATGAATTTAGGGCATTAATTATTGTCCCGACTTTAAGATCAGTCATACAGATATTCACAAAACAAATTGCGTATGTCCTCCAGTTCATCATCGAAAAGGGAGCAGGCGGCCAAACATCTCGTAACATCAAAGACAAACCGAATTAACTTGCGTGCATATTTCATATGTAACATTAAGCCACACACTGAATTAACTTGCGTGCATAATATGTAACATCAAATATATTTAATTTTACAGTTAATTTAGTCCTTCCTCCGGTGATAATATCATACATGTGTTTCATGACGTACTGGCCACATAAGTTGGACCCCGGTGGTTGCCGACGGGTCTAAAAAGAACAAGAAATATATATAAGAGCATATATAGCTTAATGACCAACTTCACAAGACAAATGTGCCGTTGTACAAATATTGTACAAACCTCGTGTGTCCCGGATGGGGTCTTTGGCCCGACTCCTTTTCTTTACCTCGGTTTGGAAGGTCTTCATGGCACTATCATCAAAATCACAAATTTATCAATAATGTTCACCGAAAATTCACAAAGCAGAGATTTCGGACAAGAGAATCAAAATGACATGCTTACTCGTTGATGGTCTGCGTCAACGAAGGCAATGGCTCTCTGTGAGTGGAGTATAAGAAGATAACTTTATGCTCCTCCATGCACATGAGGACCAATTACCAGTGGCGGCTGAAAATTCACAGCAGTAAAATATACTCAGTGATATATGTAGCAGAATTAAGTGAATTTCAGACAAGATTTGTGATATGTACCTGTGGAAGAATGGCAACAAGTACACCTTTCTTCTCACTTCACACACCCTCTTTGATATGTACACCGTCTCGCTCGCATGGATGTTTGACTTGAATAGACAAAGGCACAAGAATCTAAAATCGTTGCTCCCGCCCTTTTGAACCAATTCTTGATGCAATAACCTACAATAATGACATCGATCGGGAATTAGTATATATGTATGTGTGTCTAAATGATGCATTTAAATTATGTACTCATAGACAGAAGATACTTACTTCATAAAAATTTGAACAATTGCATCAGTAAGCTCCTGTCGAGGAAGCAGGAGGGACTCAACATCAACGGTGTCAACTTGAACGGGAAAAGGATGAAGGACGCCTAATACTTCATTGACAGGCCACGATTTATCTTTAAAATATCCAATCTTCACCAGATCTGATATTTTTTCTGTGCCAGTCAACTTAGCAATAGGGGATAGAGCTTGAGGAGGGGATGGAGCTTGACGAGGGGTGGAAACTTGAGGAGGAGGGGGTGGAACTTGAAGAGGAGGGGTGGAGGTGGAACTTGAGGAGGAGTAGAGACATGTACAAGCTTCACTGGCCAAGAGATGAAGGTTCCCTTGACATCACTCACAAGCTTCAGCTGATCAGTTGGGAGAGGGAGAGGTACATCAATGATCACCTTTTCAACTAACACTCTGACTTCATCATCAGCCAATTGTTGGTTGTGTACAGTTGATCCCAATAAGTTGTGGACAGTCCCTTTTGCAACTAATCATGTAGGACTATCACGATCCTCCACATATAGGTCATAAGGTTGCTCTGACTATCCAACAATGCAGCTCCCTCTAGTGCTATTCTGCACAGGTGCAGGTGAATGTGTGAAGGGAACACTGGTCTCTGGACGATTGCTAAAGCAGCTTCATCTGATTCAATTTCTCCCTCATCCGGCTCATCCGATTCAATTCCTCCCTCATCCGGCTCATCTCGGATTGATACCTTGCTTCTTTAGCCGCGCCTCACTTAATTTGGCCACTGTCTCTGCTTCATCTCCTCCCGGGTAACCATACTTTGTCTATGGCGTTTGGATTTACCAAAGTATTCCTTCAGGCCTACCCGTCCTCCAATCCCCCTTACACGCCCACCATGATCCAATTTTCTGGTCACAACGGTCAGAACATCACTCCTCCCATCCGACACAAAAGATCCCTCTGCTTCTTTCTTTTTAAGATCTTCCTGTAAGATACAGATAACGAGAAGCTTAGTAATGAAACATGTTTAGTAACTACAAAATAACAATAACGATACTTACAATTCTTTTCAAAGAACTACACGAGTTTGTTCACTCGTGTAGGCGCGCTTGGCTTTTTCCGAATGTGCAACCACAACTCCTCGCGACGTATTGGAGATGGTGGATCATGTACCGCATGATTGGATTCCGCTTCATCATCCAATCTCTTCGCTTGGCCGCCATCAATTCTTCTTCACCTTTTCATATCCGCCGCAAGAATCCCTATGCGGGCAATCATTCTTTCTCTTTATCTCCCGTGCTCGTTCCCTTCTTTCCCGTGAATAAGCATTGAAAACAACTAATAATTATGAATTCCAGCCATCTCACTAATAGAAATTAGAGAACTCCTGCTTGATATGAACCTCAAACACTAGTCAAATTCAATCATCAAGTTTCAACATTTTATGTAAGGAAGATGTAGAATTGTAGAAGAAATTGGAGCTATGTCTTGTACTGCTAGATAGATAGGTTAAGAAACAAAAGAGAATTATGCTTACAGAATAATACAAACTTGATCCTTTTTAAGGCATCCAAAGGGGGATCAACAATCCTCATTAGATAGTAACAAACTAACAAGAATAATGTCTAACCACTACCTACTATAACAAACTAAGACTATAATAATGGCTTGACTCTTATGCCATTATTATTTCCCTAATTACCTTCTTAGTATTTTACCTTTTAAGGGTTTACATATCAGAATTGCTTAGACAAAGGTAGGAAATGTATACTTCTATTCATACACCAAACAATTTAACTAACAGGATTAGATGAACACAATAACATTCACATATCAAGACAAGTTAATAAGCAAACAAAAGGGCAAAAAAACTAAATATAAACTCACCGAGCTTCGAGGAGTGGTCAAGACTGAACAAATTGTTGCCAAGTTTGTTCATCAATAAATGTGTACTTGTCCCGAAGATTTTGGTCAGGCTGAACCTCAGCAAAAATATACTCGTTAGCGAGAGAGGTCTTAAACTTCCTGCACCGATCAGCACAATAAGACAATGTCTTGTCTTTCAACTTCTCAGAGTCAGGGACATTATATTTAAGCCGGATAGTGTCCCAAATAGGTTGCTTTACTTTGCCGAAGTCCACATTTTTCCACTCATCACAAGATGCTAACCTTGCTCGCGTTCAAGACAGCCGACAAAACTAGTATATTTGCTTTTATTAGGACCGAAAGGTCGCAACTTTTCATCAAACTGAATCTCCGCTTTGACCCAAGTCCGACTTAGGGTTACATCCATCATTCTTGTGCCTCTTCTACCACACCGTCTGGGGCGGTTACGAGGCACATTGTCGATGAAGAGGGTTCGTTCGACTCACACCCGATGAATCGGCGTTCCGGAACACGAATGGAATCGTTTTCACCGTTCATTTTCGAGACAGAAGAGAGGAATGCCGAGCAAATGAGAGCGTAACAGAGGCTAATGGTACGTGGGCGAGGAAGAGAGGGAATGCAACAGGAAGAGTGGTTTCACAACAAGAAGAGGGGTTTCAGAGGGACAACGTAAGTCATAAGGTAACGTTTCGTGTGGACGAGGAAGAGAGGTAATGCACAAGGAAGAGTGGTTTCACAACAAGAAGAGGGGTTTCAGAGTTCAGAGGGACAACGTAAGTCGTAAGGAACGTTTCGCGCGAAGAAGAATATATTTGGCGCTTTATTTTTAAGACCGGATGAACTAAAAAGACGTTCTTAAATGTTAAGTTTTAAGACCGTCGTTTATTAAACTCCGAACTTAAAAGTAATAAACTATTTAGTACCGGTCACAATTTATGTCCGGTCTAAAAAGTATAATATTTAAGGCCGCCTGTTATATATATCCTGTCTTAAACGTTTATTTAATTTTTTCCTCATTATTTTGGACCGCAGAAAATATAAGTCAGCCCCTGTTGAGATTTCTCTATAAAGAAATTTGAACTTTCAGTTTTTTTCAATAACATTTTTAAGACCGTTTGTTTTGTTAAGCGGTCTAAATAATATATTTAAGACTCATTGATAAAGGATGCGGTCCAAGAAGTTCTTTATATTTACAAAACTGCCACCGATCCTACTATTAAGACCGGTGCGTCATTACTTCGGTCTAAATGAGACAGTCTTAAAGCCCTTTTTCCACTAGTGACACGTATGATTTATCCTTGTATCTTTTCTCTCTCTCTCCCTTCTTTTCATTGCGTTTCTTCATAATAATGGAAAACAATTATGACAATGACAATCATAAGCAAAACTAGGACAGAACTTGTAAGCACATGACATGAGAAAATAATACAAGTTAAAGATATGATGTAATGAGAAAAAATAACAACGATGTAAAGATCCTCAAAGGTAAATAAGGGGCAATTAGGAAATGAATGAACTGAAAATATTATAAACAGAAACGCATTAACACTTCATATTAAATTAGAGATCTTTTCAAACATACTAAGCTAAATAGAAGATACATCTTTGCTACTGAACCTAGCAAGACATCTTATCCAACTCTACTTAGCATTCAGAAGACATGTTTTGCTGCTTTATAGGAAATAATAGAAACATGTCTCATTTCAAAATTTTGAATACCAATGAAAAGCAAATAAAATTTGCAATAGCAATAATAGATTAGCCATATGCCCTAGCAAAGAACAAGTCTAGGAAAAAAAGTCTCTGCTATTTAAGGAATGTGGAAAATCAAGTGATACTAAGGTCCCTAAACAAAAAACCCTTGGGTTCCTTGCCTAGTGATACTGAGGTCCCTAGGAAAGAAGGCAAGAAGCACATCAAAGCCATAGAATTGAGAAATGGGAAGTTCGTTAAGTAACACAAGGTGGCAAACCGACCAATTAAAGATGTTAAACCTTTGTCAAGCCAAGCAAAGAAAGGAGGGGAAGCTGTAGAATAAGAACAAATAATAAAGTAGTTCACCCTAGTACTGCATAAATCTGGTAATGCATCTAATGATGCAACAATTCCAGAATATTTTATAACAGAGTCGTAAGGCTCAAATCAGACACCAGATGTTGCATAATGTCGCAATAAAAGTCAACAAAACATAAGACTTGAAAACTTGTGAAGCAACCACCACATTTTCCTTAAAGACTACAAAAGCAAACTCAAGAGAAACAGTTCATGAAATTCTTGGATGTTCTTAAGCCTTTCCACATCATTATTCCTTTGGTGGAAGTCTTGGAACAAATGCCTAGTTATGTGAAGTTTTTGAAGGACATTCTATCAAAGAAAAAAAAGATTGGGTAAGCTTGAGATAGTAGCCTTGACTGAAGAAACCAATGCTATTTTGCTTAACAAACTCCCTCCGAAATTGGAATATTCAGGAAGCTGCACCATCCATGCACCATTGGAAGCAGTTTCTGTGGAAGAGCATTGTGTGAGTTGGGAACTAGCATAAATCTAATGCCTATGTCAATTTTTAGGAAACTAGCGGTGAAAGAAGCGAGACCCATGACCATGATATTACAACTTGCAAACGAATCTATTGTTCATCCAAAAGGAAAAATTGAAGACGTTTTGGTGAAAGTAGATAAGTTCATATTCCCTATTGATTTCATTATGATGGACTTCAAAACTGACTGAAAGGTACCTATTATTTTGGGAAGGCCATTCTTAGCAACATGAAGAACACTCATTGATGTCCACAAGGGTGAATAAACTTTGATAAGCAAGTAACTTTCAACATCGTGAAGGCAAAGAAATATATTGATGATATTGAAGAACGCTCACCTATTGATACCATCAAAGAATTAGTGCAAGAAACATTCCAGGAAACTTACAGCAAAGACCCCTATGATGAAATTATGGTAGAGAATGAAGCTTAGTAAGATTCTACAGAAAATCTGAATTTTGTTGAGGAGGCATATCTGAATAAAACAAAAAAGAACCCCTTTGAATCTCTAGAGCTTGACCGTAACTAGAAATAGGCAACCAAACCTTTAATGGAAGAGCCACTAGTTCTGGATCTCAAACCTCTACCTACACATTTAAAGTATGCTTATCTGGGAGAATCTAATACTCTGCTAGTTATTGTTTCTGCACATCTAACTAAAGAACAAGAAGAAAAGCTGCTTGCAATGCTAAAACAATTCAAAAGAAGTTCTATAGATCAATAGAGACGGTTGAATCTTATAATGAAGGAGGTAGTCATCTATCATATCACGTACAACAAATGGGTAAGCCCAAAGCTATGTGTTTCAAGAAAGGAGAGATTACAATGGTCAAGAATGAGAAAAATGAGCTAATTCCCACTAGGACGGTCATTAGATAGAGAATCGCATGGCTTATTGAAAAACCTGGCTATCACCCAAGAGGGGGAGTGAATTGGGTATTTGATAAAACTTTAGAGACTTTGAAAATCTTTTCGCAACTTATTGAAAGCAATTTGAATGACAATAATAATTGATAAAGCAATAATCGATCAATCAAACATGTATGAACATTCAGATATATATTTCTTTGGAAATGTAAGAGATAAGTGAAGAGAATGTGCACACTGATTTATACTGGTTCGGTCCAATCCTTGACCTACGTCCAGTCCTCAAGCTCCACTTGAGATTTTCAATCCACTATCTTCTTTCAACTTGATTACAAGTTCTGTACTTGAAGTAATCCTCTCACTAGGATTCACTCCTCCTTACAACCGTAATCAATACACTTGCTTGATTACACACTCGTACTCGAAGTAATCCTCTCCCTAGGATTCACTCCCCTTACAAGCTGCAATCAACACAATGTGTTTCCCACTCAAGATCACCCAATCTTGAGTAACTCACAGATAGAAGGATAAGATGTTTACAATAAATCTTCTCTCTCTCAGAAGTAAATGAATAAACACTGAAGTGCAATTACAAATCATTTCACTCTCAATGATAAGCTATGTAAGCATTGAAAACAGAGAGTAAATGATATGAAAAACAGAGTATTAACATGTTGAAGATGTAGGCATGTATGCTGCGTTTTTTTTGCTCTGTGTTCTCTCGTTTGGAGACTTCAAATCTTCATGTATTTATGCTAATTGAAGCTTGTGACCGTTACAAATTCGTTGAGACTTGAACCCATTCGAAAATATAGCTGTTATGGGTGTTTCTCCAAGAATCTAGCTGTTGTAAGTGTAGCTATCTGAATATAGCTGTTGGAGACATTGCAGATTCGAATTTTGGCTCTTCAAGGATGTCTCATATGATGATGTTCAGCTTTAGTTGGTAGAGGCTTTGTTGTTTGCATTGAGAAAAATGTTTTGCCCAAATCTCTAGCTGTCTTCCACTTGTTTTTGTCTTTAGAAGATATGTTAAAATAATACAAGTGGCTCATGGAGCAAATTCAAATGACGCTTTGGATGTCTAGTTTCATATGCCACTAGTTTCTTCTCAATCCGATTTCGGGTTTGTGAGATATCATCGAAATACCGAGGTTGCCCGTGCCGAACGTGAGACAAAGGTGTGGAACCAAGTGTCGATAACAGTTCAAAACTCGAGTTTTTCCTTCAAAACTCGAGTTTTTCTTGTCCAGTTTTCCTTCTAGTTTTCCAAAACTCATCCAGTCTTCCAAAACTCGAGTTTTGCTAGTCCAGAGACCCCAGAGACGCTGTAGACACTTGATAACTCGAGTTTTGCCTCAAAACTCGAGTTTTCTCCTATCGATGAGTAAATTACAGCAAAGAACGTAGAAAAGTCAAGTTTAATACTTGGAGACTCAAGTTTACTCATCCAAAACCTCATTCTTGCTTGTTTTAACTCGAATTGAATCATTCCAACTTCCATATGATCTTGGAGGCTTCTAGCATTGATATAAGAACTGGGATAAATAAATCTTCATTCTATACATCAAGTTCTTCCATCTTACATCTTCCAACTTGATCATTCTTCATTATTTATCTTGAGCTCATCATTTTCTGCAACTTCTACCCTCTTCAATATCCAGAAAGCTGATCCTATCCCGAACTTGTTTCCGAGACATGTATACTGCATTGTAGCTAAAATATGATGAAGCTTCCTTCCAACTTCTATTTGATCATCGAGACTTCTTGTATCGCAACAACTTGAATGTTGTGCAAGTTCTTCTTTCTTTAGTCTCTTCTCTTCTTCCTTGACAAGCTTTCAAAATCTATTAATAACATTTTGCTTCCTTGACATCCTCTGCAGGCTCTTCTTTCTTTCATCTCTTAATCCCTTCTTGGTTATTCTCCTTAATATAACTTGGATTAATCTACATTAAATACAACAGTCAGTTAATGTAGGAGATAACTATATTACTCAATCTTTTTGCTTATAACAATGGCATCTATATAAGACATCATCAAAACTAATCATAACTAACATTCTCCCCCTTTTTGATGATGGCAAATACCTTAAGAAAAATATGTATGAATATGAGAATACATTTGATGCAACATATTTTTCTTGCCATTCTCTCCCCCTTATTTGTCATTAGCAAAAAGTTGAAGTTAAAAAGCTCAGAGAGATATATATGAAACTGGATTAGCAAGAGTTAAAGAACTGATTTTTCTCTCCCGATTGAAAGTGTTTTCATTCTAAATATGAAGCAATTTGGAATGTTTTTATGAAAACAAATTTGAGAGAATTTGGAGAGGTTTTCAAGACATCTTTCACAATTAAAGCATATAGATACCAAACATGTGTAAAATTTCTACTTAATATAAAAAGATAGAGATTAGAAATGCTCATGTTGGTTTTGCAAATTGATGAACAATCTGTGAAGTCCATTTGATAGCTTTCTTGTTGAAAAAGGTCCATGATGTGCTCTGAATTGCCTTTGAGATGTGGAATACTGACTTCTTGAATTGTATCTCATATGAATGAATAATGTCAAGCAATCAGCTTCCATCCTTTGTTATTTTCTTCACAGATCATCTATGTAGAGCATATCTTGGCTTCAATAATTGATCATCAAAGCATCTTTCCTTAATTTAATAGTTTCTCCTTGTAGTGCATTAAGGAAAGTTGTAACACATCTCCTGCTACAGATTGCAAACATTCTTTCCAGAAGAGATTTGTTAGTGCAACCAGATATCAAAGTATTCCTTTCTATATGATATTTTCGGATAGAGATAATGAAAGGAAAATATAAGATATTTTAAAAAAATGAAATTAACTCATCATCAAAACTAATAAAAGTTGGTGAATATAGATGAGTATGCTTAAAAGGATTTTCTTCAAATAAAGGAGATGAGCTTTTAAGGCATCAAACACATGTGAATGTGAAGCTCCCCCTTAATGAATGCATGGCTAAAATGTGAAGTTCCCTTTCATGATGCCAAATAATAATGAGACACCAAATGTTATGAGGTTTGGAAATATCTTTACTCACAACATGGTACCTCGTTTTAAGAACTCACTTATGCTTTTTATGATGATAAAGATGTTTAAAGCATAAGGATCATTTTAAAAATGAATGTGCTTAGGCTAAACTTCATGAAATAGAATCGAATAAAATCAAATTAGCCTAGCATGATTATGACATATGCACATTATTTCAAATCTTGAATGTTCTTTCAAAATGTGATAATGCATTATGAAATCAAAATTTTTTATAAATGAAATATTCATTCTCGAAACATGCTTGAAAAAACAATGCTCATTTTAAACATGGTGGAAGTCAATAGGTTTACTAAATATATCAATATGCTTTAGTTTTAGAAAACATGTTGAACATTTGAAGTTAACATGTCGAAGAATTTTCTGAAAAGCCAAAGTCATGAAAGTAAAGCATTATCAAGACATGCTTAGCACAACATATATAAGCTTAATGACTTTGCTATTGACCAAGAGATAATCTTGCCTTAGTAGAGTTTTGAAAATATAAGAACATTCAAGGCAAGAATATGAATATATAGAAATAGTTACTCAAAATATGGATGTAGACAAATGCTTATGTATTTGAGTAACACAAGGAGTACTAGGATTCATAGATGATGAAGTACAAACTCATTAGTCCAAATGACTAGAGTTCCAAAATGTTATCCTAGTAAGTTATTCTATATAATGGTTAATGCACTAACATTTAATGCATTAATGAACATTTATAATGCTTGGAGTAACTTGACCAATAAGAATTTATCTAATAAGCATGAGTTTTCACAAATTGAAATCTTTTCTCGGAAGGTAGACTTGAAACTCATATATGATCAACTTTGTTAGACATGAGGTCCAACTAGTTAGTGAATGAAACTAAAGAGTTCAAGCAAAACATTGAATTCCAAAGATCAATATGTGAAAGATAATGAAAACTCAATTAGAGGAATTTGAAGCATATTCAACATTCAGTAACAATATTAACTTCCAATTTGAAGCATCATTTGAATGCAATCAAAGTATGGATATGTTTCAAAACATTTGTATGTACTTTCTCAAAACAATGTGAGTTGAAGTCCTTACATATTTTATATTTGTGCATTTCAAAAATATGAAATCAACAAAGTTATGCACAAATTCACTTGTTTGATCATCAAAAAATTCATTAACAAATTGATTAAACATAGTTAGAAATATGAGTGAATGATGATGGGAAGTATTAAGATCAAACAGAAGATTTCGCAAATTCAAAAATCTGATTTTCAAACCGAGTGTTGAAAACTGGAGCTTTGAAACAAAACTGGAGTTTTCAACTATTCCTCAAAAGCAAAACTGGAGTTTTCATCTCAAAACTAGAGTTTTGGATCTGTCTTGAAGCAAAACTGGAGGTTTTGGAGAAAACTGCAGTTTTGAAACTTGAAAAATTCGAAGGCTCTCGGCCAAGCCAAAACTCGAGTTTTGCTTCCAAAACTCGAGTTTTCAAAACCTGTGAAAACTGAAAACTGGCAGTTTTGACCCAAAACTGGAGGTTTTCGTTTGCTTTGAAATCAAGTGCACGAGTAAAATATCAAAACTGGAGTTTTGAACTATTTCACAAAATATGAGAAGTTTTTGAAATGTTCAAAACTGGCGGTTTTGCACCGTTCAAGATTTTCTCGAAAAACTCAAAACTGGAGTTTTACTTCAAACTGGAGTTTTCCCTTGATAGTAAAGAATTTAGATTTTTCAAGAGAAAACTTCACATTTTGGTTTACAATTGTTTTCAACCAACATCAAAACATATAGAAAACTAATAGCTTTGACAGTAAATTTGCTGATTGAATTTGAATAATTTTCAAAACCTTTTAAAGATAAATCAACAATGAATTTCATATGATCATAGTATGAGGCAAGGATTAGATATCATCATAATTCCTCTTTTCCTCATAGAAGCTTGCTCGGTTGAGATGGATTGATGTAGATAACTCTTTTTCCAAACTTCACCATCAACATCAAGCTTAGCTTGTTGAGCTTTCTCAAGACTTGGATCATTTCTCTGTGTTACATTCTTGAGAAATTTTCTTTGATCCTACAAAAACCATATAAATCTTTTTCTTCCTTGGTATCCAACTTAACTTGGATCCATTCATCTTTAGCTTGTAGGAACTAGAATTCACATGCTCTTATGAATATAATTAATTCGAACAACAAAACATAGTGAATAAAACATGACTCTTTTGCATAAAAGAAATACTTTCTTTTCAAATTATTATGTATGCATAAAGAGTTGAACCTATTAAACATTGCAATTTGTTTAGAAATATATATCGGGATATGAAAAACCAATTTAAAAAACAGATAGCTTGCAATGCTCATTCCTAAGGTTACAAAAAATAAAACCTCAATGATTATTTCAGATTATAGCATAGGAGGTTTTACCATTGCATACCTTAGCCTTAGGAACTTGAAGGATTGCATTTGCTCACCCAATTTATCATTTGTTGATACTTTGTCTTAGTGAATTTAGTCTTGGGATGAAGCAATGCTTTCTCATATGATGTAGACTGCAAGAATCCTTTCCCTTGTTCACAAGAGATCCTTCTTTTCTTATTCTCCTCAAGATGGTTGAATGGTACTTTGTGGTAATCCATTCTTGAGGTAGACGATACTCTTCTTGCTTGTGTCCATTGCTTCCTTTGATGTTTAAACTTTGTAGTTCCAAAGCAATGGGTGCCTTGAGAGTTCTCTTGCTTGTTATAGATGCTATGATCTTCTTCATTGGTGCATGAGAAACTCTTGGCTTCTTCTTTATCTTCTCTCGTACCTTGATGTCCATTGATATTCAAATCATCCCGCACACATGGAGTACTAGATGGACATTTTGGTACCCACTTATACTTGGGTCCTTGATCGTTAGCATTGGACCTTGATTGTCCTTTAGCAACCCAAATAAATTTATTTCTCACATTAGAATTTCTCCTAATATAGCATGTATGAGAAATATGTCCAGATTTTCCACAATAATTGCAAATAATAGAATTATGCTTATTATGAACAGCTTTGCAAGAATTGTGTGAGTCTAGTGAATGCAATGTCAAGTGACTCATATTTGTGTATTCTTTCTTCTCACATGATTTTCCAGCATCATTTTCGAAAATATGTTTGTTTTTCAAAATAGAATCAGTAAATGGTTGAAAAACAACTCTATGTGATTGTTCAAAAACATTTTCCTTATCTACACAAGAAGAATTGGAATTGTTTACCTCATGTGCATCTTGAGCTCTAGCTAATGAATGATCACGATCGTCTATGAGCTCATCCTGGGAATCCTCTTCCTCTTATTCTTTTGTGTTGACTAGATCATGGAAGAATTCAATGATTTCTCCTTCTTCATTCTCCACTTCCAATTGTTCATCAATTGTGGATACACTGACTTATAGTTTCGGATGAACTGTCAACACTTTCAACTTCAACACAATTGTTAGAAGCATATATAGAATCAAGAGTATCCCAAATTTCTTTAGCACGAGAGCAAAACTTGATTTTCTGAAAATCATTTTCGTTAAAGCACGATGAAGGCTTTTCATTGCTCTAATGTTCAAAGAAAACATCTTCATTTCTTTTTCTCGTCCAATCCTTTCTTGGTTTGAAATCAAAAGCATTTGTAAAAACTTCCACATATAAAAATCAGTTGCTTTGATAAAACTAGTCATTCTAGCTTTCCAAAACCAAAAATCAATATCTTTAAAAAGTGGTGGAATGGTAAAATCAAAACCTTCTCGAAAACGAAGAACACCAAATCAGCCATTGAAACTCTTGAGATGGTTAAGTCTTTTAAACAAGAGCCTAGCTCTGATACCAAATGAAAAACCTGGCTATCACCCAAGAGGGGGGTGAATTGGGTGTTTGATAAAACTTTAGAGACTTTGAAAATCTTTTCGCAACTTATTGAAAGCAGTTTGAATGACAATAATAATTGATAAAGCAATAATCAGTCAATCAAACATGTATGAACATTCAGATATATATTTGCTGGAAATGTAAGAGATAAGTGAAGAGAATGTGCACACTGATTTATACTGGTTCGGTCCAATCCTTGACCTACGTCCAGTCCTCAAGCTCCACTTGAGATTTTCAATCCACTATCTTCTTTCAACTTGATTACAAGTTACGTACTTGAAGTAATCCTCTCACTAGGATTCACTCCTCCTTACAAACTATAATCAATACACTTGCTTGATTACACACTCTGTACTCGAAGTAATCCTCTCTCTAGGATTCACTCCCCTTACAAGCTGCAATCAACACAATGTGTTTCTCACTCAAGATCACCCAATCTTGAGTAACTCACAGATAGAAGGATAAGATGTTTACAATAAATCTTCTCTCTCTCAGAAGTAAATGAATAAACACCGAAGTGCAATTACAAATCATTTCACTCTCAATGATAAGCTATGTAAGCATTGAAAACAGAGAGTAAATGATATGAAAAACAGAGTATTAACATGTTGAAGATGTAGGCATGTATGCTGCGTTTTTCTGCTCTGTGTTCTCTGTTTGGAGACTTCAAATCTTCATGTATTTATGCTAATTGAAGCTTGTGACCGTTACAAATTCGTTGAGACTTGAACCCATTTGAAAATATAGCTGTTATGGGTGTTTCTCCAAGAATCTAGCTGTTGTAAGTGTTGCTATCTGAATATAGCTGTTGGAGACATTGCAGGTTCGAATTTTGGCTCTTCAAGGATGTCTCATATGATGATGTTCAGCTTTAGTTGGTGGAGGCTTTGTTGTCTACATTGAGAAAAATGTTTTGCCCAAATCTCCAGCTGTCTTCCACTTGTTTTTGTCTTTCGAAGATATGTTAAAATAATACAAGTGGCTCATGGAGCAAATTCAAATGTTCTGAAATCTGAAGTGAAAGCATATCAAAGATATTGAACATTCGAATCCATTGAACAACATTACCGCTGAGTATTCAACTTCATTTCTTCAAGTTTCTTGTTGAATTTTTCTTTGCGGAAATTCTTCATCAAACTTTGATTTCGTCAAGTTTGATGTAATCCCAATCTTTAATCACCTGAAACTTATACACAAATGATATAAATGATGTTAAGAAGTAGTATAGATCATTTGAGTAATCATCTGGATGTTCTTGATGTGAAACAATATTTCAAATATGGTGATTTTTCTCGATCCACAGATTGTAAACTCGAGTTTGCTCTTGAAAACTCGAGTTTTCCTTTTGTTGTCGAATGTTGGATTTGCCTCTTTGAGGAAAAATTGAGTTTTGGTCCAAAAACTCAAGTTTTGGAAGTTGCTCTGAAGTTTGCTGCTCTCGTTCGATGAAAACTCGAGTTTTCACTTCAAAACTCGAGTTTTGCTTTCTGCTGGACTTTGTTGAGTTTTCTTGAAATAACCGTCAACTTTAGAAGACCATATCTCCCAGGTATGAGCTCCTTTTTGGTCCATTCAACTCTTGATGGAAAGATCTATGTGGCTAATTTCCAATGCCACTGATTTGAGCTCCATTGGATTTGTAGTTTGTGAGATACACTCAAAACATTGAAGCTTAGTCTGAAGCATGGCGTGAACTGATATGCCAACTTGTAAAATACATAGCTCCTTCACCTGAACACCTTTGGACTTCAATTATAGATCCCAATGACGCTTTGGATGTCTAGTTTCATATGCCACTAGTTTCTTCTCAATCCAATTTTTGGTTTGTGAGATATCATCAAAATACCAGAGGTTGCCCGTGCTGAACGTGAGACAGTGTGGAACTGAAGTGCTGATAACAGTTCAAAACTCGAGTTTTTCCTTAAACTCGAGTTTTTCTTGTCCAGTTTTCCTTCTAGTTTTCCAAAACTTGACCAGTCTTCCCAAAACTCGAGTTTTCCCCCAAAACTCGAGTTTTGCTAGTCCAGACCCCGGAGACGCTGTAGACACTTGATAACTCGAGTTTTGCCTCAAAACTCGAGTTTTCTCCTATCAAATGAGTACATTACAGCAACAAGGTAGAAAAGTCAAGTTTAATACTTGGAGACTCAAGTTTACTCATCCAAAACCTCATTCTTGCTTGTTTTAACTCTGAATTGAATCATTCCAACTTCCATATGATCTTGGAGGCTTCTAGCATTGATATAAGAACTGGGATAAATAAATCTTCATTCCATACATCAAGTTCTTCCATCTTCCATCTTCCAACTTGATCATTCTTCATTATTTATCTTGAGCTCATCATTTTCTGCAACTTTTACCCTCTTCAATATCCAGAAAGCTGATCCTATCCTGAACTTGTTTCCAGACATGTATACTGCATTGTAGCTCAAATATGATGAAGCTTCCTTCCAACTTCTATTTGATCATCGAGACTTCTTGTATCCCAACAACTTGAATGTTGTGCAAGTTCTTCTTTCTTTAGTCTTTTCTTTTCTTCCTTGACAAGCTTTCAAAATCTATTAATAACATTTTGCTTCCTTGACATCCTCTGCAGGCTCTTCTTTCTTTCATCTCTTAATCCCTTCTTGGTTATTCTCCTTAATTTAACTTGGATTATACTACATTAAATACAACAGTCAGTCAATGTAGGAGATAACTATATTACTCAATCTTTTTGCTTATAACAATGGCATCTATATAAGACATCATCAAAACTAATCATAACTAACACTTATCACAAGCTCAACAAGGCTACATTGAAGGATCACTTCCCTTTACCATTCATAAATCAAATGCTGGACAGATTGGCTAGTAAAAATCTTATTTTTCTTGATGGTTATGTTGGGTTTAATGAGATTGTTGTAGCACTACAAGACCAACACAAGACCACTTTCACTTTTCCATACGGTATGTTCGCTTTCAGACGAATGCCCTTCGGTCTGTGCAATGCTCCAGCTACTTTCTAGCTTCATATGATAGCAATCTTTTCTGACATGATTGAGAAATCCATTGAAATATTTATATGGATAACTTTTCTATGTTTAATAACTCATATGAAGACTGTCTACACAATCTGGAATCTGTCCTAAAACGTTGTGAGAGGAAAACTTGATTCTCAATTGGGAAAAATGTTATTTCATGGTGACTGAAGGTATAGTTCTTGGACATAAGATATCACGCTAGGGAATTGAGGTGGATAAAGCAAAGGCAGCTATCATTAAAAAACTACCACCTCCAACCACAATTAGAGTAATCAAAAGTTTTGTGGGGAATGTTGGATTTTATAGAAGATTCATCAAAGACTTTTCACAGCTATCAAAACCCTTATGCTCTTTCTTTGGAACAAGATACTAAGTTCAAGTTTGATGCAACATGTGCCAAAGCCTTTCTTTGTTTTGAAACAGGAACTTGTCACAACACCCGTAATAGTGGCACGACCGGCTACTACCTTTTCAACTAATGTTTGATGCTAATGATGTTGCTATAGGAGCTATTCTTGGAAAATGGCATAATAAAATCTTCCATTCCATTTATTATGCCGACAAAATACTAACAGTCTGCTCGGTTAAACTACACAACAAGCGAAAAAGAGCTGGGCGCTTTTGCCTACGAAAAATTCAAAGCATACTTTGTTGGCACCAAAATGGTGGTATACATAGATCACTATGCTATTAAATATTTTATAGCTAAGAAGGATGCCAAACCAAGACTCATAAAGTGGGTTTTGCTGCTACAAGAATTTGATTTGGAAATCAAGGATGGAAAAGGGACAGAAAATCAAGTTGTAGATCATCTATCCAAGCTTAAAGATCATGTGCTTGATCAACTAGAGATACCGATTCAAGAATTATTCCTTGATTAACAGCTATATGCTACGACATGTATCTCAGCACCTTGGTATGCAAGGATTGCTAACTTCCTAGTCACTTGAGAACTTCAAGAAGAGTTAACTTATCATATAAAAAAAAAAGCTCTTGCATGACAACAAACAATTCTTTTGGTATGAACCTTATCTCTTCAAGAGATGTTATGACCAGCTACATATGAGATTTATACCTGACAATGAAATGGCAGCTGTGCTTCAACAATGCCATTCCTCACCCTATGGAGGTCATTATGGTGGAGTTTGAACCATAGCGAAAGTGCTGCAGTCTAGATTTTACTGGCCCTTATTATTCAAAGATACACATGCACTTGTAGCTAAGGTTGATAATTGTCAAAGGACATGAAACATATCCAAACATCATGAAATGTCACTGAATCCTATCTTGGAAGTAGAAATATTTGATGTATGGGGCATTGATTTCATGGGAACTGTGAACTTTGAGAGAAAAATATAATTCTTATTTAATCTATAAATCTGAAAGAGTACATATAAGCCTTTATATAGGCAAACCTAGAGCTAAACCTAGAATCTCATAAAATCTAATCAAATCAAAGTAAATCAAACTAATTGAGATATAATAGGAAATATCCTAAGATAGAAATATACCTATATCTAATCATAATAATAAGATAATAATCATAATAAATACATAATATTCTCACACTCCCCCTCAAGTTGGATCATGGATTTTAATCATGTCCAACTTGCTTATACAACTTTATACTACGACACTCCCCCTTAGGCTTGTACTTCTTGAGTCTCAGAAGCCCATCGAGCTGAGTTTAGGATGACGGGACCCGGTCATCGAGATGAGTTGACGAGCACGATGACAGAGGAACTACCACCAACGATAATGTTGATGAAGAAGCGTGCTCACGAGTTCAGGACGACGGGACCAGTCGTCGAACAAGATGAGAGGCACAATGACAGAGGAACTACCACCAACGATGATGTTGATGAAGAACTGTGCCGAAAATGATGACAAGATCAGTCGTCGGACGAGATGAGCGGCACGATGACAGAGGAACTACCACAACAATGATGTTGATGAAGAACTGTGCCGGAAACGACGACGGGACCAGTCGCCGGACGAGATGAGAGGCACGATGACAGAGGAACTACCACCAACAATGATGTTGATGAAGAACTGTGCCTCAAACGTTACTAGGGTTGAACCCAGACCACAAAACCTGGCTCGATACCATGTGAACTTTGAGAGAAAAATATAATTCTTATTTAATCTCTAAATCTGAAAGAGTACATATAAGCCTTTATATAGGCAAACCTAGAGCTAAACCTAGAATCTCATAAAATCTAATCAAATCAAAGTAAATCAAACTAATTGAGATATAATAGGAAATATCCTAAGATAGAAATATACCTATATCTAATCATAATAATAAGATAATAATCATAATAAATACATAATATTCTCACAAGAACATTTCCCTGTCATTTAGAAACCAATACATTTTACTTGTCGTGGATTGTATTTCAAAATGGGTAGAGGCGCGGCTCTTACAATGAATGATCCAAAGGCAGTGGGTAAATTCCTACAAAAAATAATTCACAAGGATCGGGACACCTAGAGCAATAATCAGTGATATATGAATGCATTTCGACAACAAGTAATTCAAACTTATACTGGCTAAATATGGAGTAAAGCATCAGATGATTACTGCATATTACCAGCAAACAAATGGCCAAGCTAAAGTATCCAATAGATAAATCAAGACAAACCTAGAAAAAGTAGTAAATCCTAACAGAAAGGATTGGTCTGAAAAGTTGGACGACTCACTATAGACATACAGAACAACATTCAAAACTCTTTTGTGTGCATCCCTACACCATCTGGTTTTTTAAAAGGAATGTCATCTTCCTATGGAGTTAGAACACAAAGCTTATTAGGCAATTTCCAAGTTAAATATGGATGGAACAGCAGCTAGAAAGAAACGAATGCTGCAACTTTACAAGCTCGATGAATTTTGACTCTATAATATAAAAATGCTAAGCTCTATAAGGAGAAGGCTAAAAAATGGCTTGATAAAAGGCTTCTTCCACGGACATTCAAAGTAGGGCAATGAGTTCTATCAATATAATTTAAGGCTCAAACTCTTCCCTAGAAAGTTGAAGTCTAAGTAGTTGGGTCCATTCTGATATAATCTACTCTTCCTCATGGAGCCATTGAATTGTGGAATCCTACCCCATGAAGAACATTCGAGGTTGATGGAAAAAGGGTGAAACATTATTGGAATGGAACTTTGAACAAGGACTAGACTCTCATTCATCTCCCGATTCCTAGTTAGACGACACAGCATAGTCAGGTTAAAGACTCTAAAACAAGCGTTATTGGGTGGCAGCCCAATTTGTCTAATTTTCCCCTTTTCTTTTACTCATTCTATTTGTAAATTCACAAATAAAACCAAATCATCGATGAATAGCCCGAGGTAAAGACTAAGTTAGGATGGTAGTACGAGGCTTGCTTGAGACTGCTTCATCCTAACTCGCATTATTAGTTTGCATGGTAGGATAGTTGAGGTATGGTGAGGACCACACCATGTAGACCAAAGATTGTCAGCTAAAGCTTATGCACAATTGCTCTAATGTTGCTATCAACTTGCTGCAACAATGTTTGTAGTAGAATCCAACAAGTTAGCTACCCAATTGAATATCATTTTACCACGTTGGGTAATTTTGCACATTTTGCACTAGCATATGTGACATTAAAGCCCTATTACTGTTGACCCACAAAATCCCCCTCTTTCCTTTCTTGTCTGTCCACATCCCAATACATGCAGTAACTAACATCTTTCAAATCTCATTGAGTGCACATTTCAACCTCCATCATTCTCATCCTATTCTCTGTAAACTCCTCCACTTCCACCAATACATTCTTTGCATTGACCAAACGTCTAATACTCACTGCTGCTCAGTCTTCACATTTCCCCCTTCTCTTCCCCCTCCCTTCCTCCTTAAATACCCACACTCACCCCGTTTTTCCTTGTCCACTCCATCTCCTCTTCCTTCGAGTTTCTCCTATCTACTTCCATGATCCTCATTGCATCAACCATGCCACAAGTGAAGCAGGTCGCCCGTCGCAGTTGGTATGCTAATTCCACCACCTACCCCAAACCACCCCCAAAACACCTAATTCTCCCTTCCTACCTCTTACCCTTGTTCACCCGCGATGATTGAGTAGGTTCCTGGCCCACCACTAGGTTTCACCAAGCCTATACACCCACGCATGTCCACTCACCAACCCCACCCTCATTTCCAACTATGATTCTCACCTCACCACCCTTACATTGGAGCTTGTTGCCATCCGATGGGATTTTGAGGACTTCCTCGCCAAGAGTTACCACTGGTACGAAAACTAGCACCACGGTCCTTGATGCTCTTTCCGCCTACCCTGTGGTAGAGTCAATTCTCGACAATGCCCCTATGGCAGACACCACCACAAGGACCCCATCCTTGAGATTTTCCACTGACTGTACCCACAAGAAGAGTACTACCTCTAGTGCCAGCGTCCCGGATGGCGACTACTGATGGCTAGCCATCTTCACATCCTTTTTCATTGTTAGGCTCCTATATTTCTCCTCCATCTGTTTCTTTTTTTTTTGTTTCTTTATTTGCAACTTTTAAAAAAAATCTTTCTATATTCCTAAGCCATTGCAATAGAGTCGCGTGCACATAATGAAATGCTATAGCATGTATCCTTTATTACTATCGCATTCTACCTGCCTCTTGCTTGTTCTTATATGTCTTCTACTTGCTAACTGGACATATTACACGCACTTGGTTGCACATTGCTTACTTTTCCTCTGCTCTCCTCCTGCCCATTGCCCAGGCGTGCCCTTTGGTTTTCTGACTTATTCTAATTGCACTGAGGGCACAACAAATTTCCAATACGAGGGTAGCTATATATGTGTTGATACATGCTTATATGGACATATGCGTGCTAATATGGATATGTACTAGAATTAAGTTTGATCAGGTACCCACACTAGGTAGCTTGCAAATTTAAGCAATCTCAAACATGAACCCATTTAACAGTCAAGTAGAATTAGGCATATGCACAGTGATTGTATGAGGGAATATGTAGAACAGAGTTTTCTCAAAGAGTACAAACCAAGTGAACTTGACAAACTAACGATATTAGGCTTGATATTGTATATGGCATGGTTGTTGTAAGAGAAATCAAGAGAATTAGCCACATGGAAGTATTTTCAAGCTTTATTTACTAAAACTCTGTGTGCATACTCTCTTGCTCCAATACTCTCTTTGATTTTTGTCTTAGTTCCTATTTGAAATAATTCTGCATATTAGTGTATCTGCATATGATTGAGGCATTCATTTTTCACCCTTACACAAGCCATCTTCACACTTTAATCGTTGCCAACCCATTCAGCCTTGCCATGTTACATTCGTCATTGTTATGTAGTTCGAAGGGCAATGTAGGATATTAATATGTAAAATTGTTGCACGAGATGCAACGATCGAAAACAAATGCAATTGCTATAAGGAATAATGCTCTTAAGTGGAAAAAAATAAGCAAGAGAAGCAAGATTTTGTTTAAAAAAAGAAAAGAAAAGAAACAAAGCAAGAGAGCAATATGTGTGATTAAGCTTAAAATGTTTAAACACTGTTATGCACACTTGTTTGAACTGCACAACAATACATTTCTTTTCGTTTCAATCTGTATGTTCCATCTTAGCCACACCAACATTACATCCCTTAAAGTCCTCTTGATGCATTGAACTCATGTGCGTGGTAGAGATTCTGGAGCTTTGACAAGCCTAAAGTAGAGTATGGACTAGAAGAGGAGAGTGAAATAAGATCCTCTAATGAGAGAGAGTGTGACAAACACTTGACTCGATAGTGTCTTGAATTCTCTTTGCAAAAGATAAGCCATATATGAAGTTGAGTTTGTGCTGGGTAGTAGGATTGTCTACATGGTAAGTTGAACTTGCGATGATGACAGGAAACACAATACCCAAGAGAATAAGCAATGATGTATGAGTAGTTATACTCAATCTTTTTACCACTAGATTTTGCCCAGGAGTTGAAAAAGCTAAGTGTGAGAGAGTTTGAAAGTCTTCATTATGCTATATATTTCCATTCTATTGTGGCTAATTTAAAGGGAACTTTTATGCCTAAAATGTGTTGCTATGATCAATTGTGATAGATTTCATGCATATGTGGGAATAAGGATTTGAAGACTTGAATTGAAACATTCTAGGAGTTATCCTGCATATGTAAATGGAGCTATATACCCAAGAGGGGGGGTGAATTGGGTATATTGAAAACTTTTCTGAAAAAGCTCTGTTTTGACTAAGTAAAACCAGATTATAACAGAGGAAGAAGAGAAGGAAAGCTTGCACAAGAGATATTATCCTGGTTCAGTCTTATCCTTGACCTACATCCAAATCCCCAAGTCACACTTGGGATTTTCAATCCACTATACTCACAATCGATTACAAACTACGTACTCAAGAGTAGTTCTCTCTCTAGAACTCACTCCCCCTTACAAGTTGTAATCAATACACCCAACCACCAAGTCCCCCGACTTGTGGTTATCTTAATCAATGAATGATTTACAAATAGAACTCTCTCTCGAGTAGATAAAATGAACATCGAAGATCAAGTATCGCTTTGATACAATATAGATGAAAGTTTGAACACAATAAGTGACAATCAATGATTTTTCGCTCTCAGTAGTTGTGTCAACTTGAGAAGGAGTTAATGCACTCTATTTATAGGTAGAGAACATTAAATGACCGTTGTATGATGAATCCAACCGTTGTAGGTGATTAGCATTAAGTCTGGTCATCTTCTCTCTCTAAACTCCAGCTAATTCAGATGCTAATATGGTCTGATGTGGAACTCTGAGGATTTGCCCGTTGGAGAAGAGTTGGCTTGATGAAGAAAGTGTTTTTGAACGTTGAGAATTCGTGCTCAGATGGATTAACCGAAAAGAGGTTGATTTACTGAAGTGCAATAAATGCTCGACCACTTTTTGCTTTTTCCCTTGATCTTCATTAATTTTCATCTCGTGCTAACCGAAATCCACTAAATAAACTTGTTAAACATATCTCGGGAACATAAGTGAATGATTCATGAAAGCAATTGGAACAAACAAAAGTGATATGCGAATTCGTGAAATTCAAAAATTGACTTTCACCGTTGTATACTTTGCAATTTGTTCTTGCTTCCGCAGTTTGCACCGTACACAAGTGACCATACCGCTTTAGCATCCACTGAAACTCGAGTATGCACCTTTCGAGGACAAACATCGTGACTTATGTTTTTCAAAGATAAAACCCGTACTCGAGTTTGGTTCCTTTCTTTACGCAAGAAAAGCCTTAACTTAAAAGTCGCTTTTGCTCTCGGTAAGTCCAATACTCGAGTTTGCAAATGCAAACTGCAAGATTGACTAAGTTTCAATAACTTGGTTTGCTTCTGGAAGTCCAATACTCGAGTTTGGTTTTGGAAACCGCAGTATTGACTTCGTTTGAAAAACTTGGTTTGCTTCTGGAAGTCCAATACTCGAGTTTGCGAACCAATACCACAGTATTGTTTTAGTTCAAAAACTTGGTTGTCTTCTGTATGGCCATTACTCGAGTTGGGCTATAAACTGCAAAGATTGACCGGTCAATACTCGAAGTTTGCAAACCCATACTTGCAATATGCGAATATCGATCATTTTCAATTGACTTTGCAATCTTCAAAACATGTTTTACATTTGTTGTTAATCATCAAAACACATTTGAGAACTAACAGCATATAGGTGACAAAAGAGCTTGAAACTGATGTATTTATGAGCTAACAGATTATTGCTCGAGCAATGTTATCTCGATGCTACAGCATCATATCATAACTAGTTAATATTTATAGTAGCATGTTTATGAGATGCACTCATCTTTTCACACTACAAAAAAAAAACTATTTTTTGCGGCGGAAAAATTTCCCGGCAAAAAAGCTATTTTTCGTTGCAAAACCGATTTGCGGTGGAATAAGTTCCGTCGCAAAAATGGTCCTCGCAAACCAATTTTTCATCGCAAAAATGATTTTTTTCCTCGCAAATCCTGGAATTTGTGAGGGAAAAGTTTTCCTCGCAAATTTGAATTTATTTTTTAAAAAAATATAAAAAATGAGAAAAATAAAATAATTACGTAAAAAAATATTAAAAATTAGAAAATAAAAATACTTATATATCATAAAAATAAATTGTAACAATCATAAGAGTTTACATAGCAAAAATAAAATATTACAAATTATAATGTTGCGACCAAAATGAACTAAAAAAAGGGTCTAAAACATGCTTAGAGGTCACTGCTTCTTTTCCATTTTCAACTTGAACGAGGTTCTCGCTAAATTACCTTGCTCTCTCGAAACATTACAAAGACCAGCGTTAGATTGTTAATTATCAAATGAATTTAACAAGATCATCGAAGACGTTAAATTCTCAATCATTGCATGAACAACAATAATCATACTTGAATTTGAAACTACATGATTTTCACCAAACCAACAATAGTAGTTCCTGAAATGTCAATTATGTTCATGAACAGATATGGGAAGAACAAATAGGCAATTATGTTAATTGTTGGAGGTCATTGTTTGAAAACAGAAAACATCAACTTCATGTTGTTGCTCTCTCTTTTTTTTCCTATTAACAGATAGTTGCTTGATCTTTAAAGTGAACAGTATTTTAACAGCAATAAGCAAAGGATAATATCATAAGAGGAGGTAAAAGGAAAACCAAAAATCAGTATAATTTGGATCACTCCAAGAGGTGGAATAGCCTCCCCAATTTCCTATTCATGAACAATAATTTGCATAGAATTGTTAGTGAAAAAAATAAAGTGAAACCAAAAATCAGTATAATTTGGATGGCAAAATGGTATCACCTGTTCATGAACTTATAATGGCACTCACAACTTCAGTGGAGTTTGCAAAAGACTTACAACTACCTACATCTTAGAAGTATATCATGATAGCTTAAATTTTAATAAATTGGTAGACCAAACTAAACATACCAACTGCTTTACTATAATCAAGATGCATCCATGAATTATAAGCTGACTATAAAATAACAAATGGTAGGACTTTGAAAAAAGGCACAATGAAGTCATCAGCATCTTCTACAGAAAACCAAATCAACAAATAGCATAACATTATATTGACCACAAGAGCTATATTGTTGAATAATCAATGGATTTAACTACGTAAAAATAAAGCAGGCCTTAAATGATTAGTATTGGATGGACAACAATTATGAGCAACTTGTTGAGCTCCAGCGGCAGTGCTCCAAGTCTGCTTCCAAGAAGACAGAAATATTGCTTTATTAAAAGCAAAGTCAATTTCCTTACTTGATTATCATCTGAAATATATAAACATTAATAGCATGGACCAACAATAATAGGGTAGAAAAATGAACTTCAATATTTTTGTTTTATAAACATTCTAGGCAGTATAATTAAATTGATTGAACTTACTATTCGCAATAGGTTCCAAAATTCAAATGCCCTTTTAAGTCAGTTGAAACCATTCTTTTCAAAAGGATTTAGTTGAAATGTTTATAAAGATTCATGATTGCAAGTTCCTTGATTTTATGAGATAAAACAATCCATCTGAAAATTCCTTAAACCTTCTATTCACCAAATAAAGTTGGACAATGCTCTAATACTCCACACAGAATCCTCAATGACAAGATAGCTGGAATGCTCAACCTTTAATCTCTTAGCGGTTTCAAGGAATCGACACAATTAAGCACAATAGGTGAAAGTTTATAAGGAAAACAATTTGAGACAAAAAAAAACCCTCAATCAAATCCACAATAATGAAAAATACTTCATTGTATCTCACATTTCAGGAGAAGGTTTCCCGTTCGACTTCATCTCGCACCAAGTATAACGAAAAAGGATTTTTCCATCCTACATGTAAAGAAAGGGGGAAAAGATTATGAACACCCACTCGAAGAGGGGGAAAAAGAGCAAAGATAAAGGTTTCTAAGTACAAATCAACCATCATGGTAAGATATTTTGGATGGCAAAATTGTATCACCTGTTCATGAACTTATAATGGCACTCACAACTTCAGCAGATGAAGCAAATGCCTTACAACTACCTACATCTTCGAAGTATATCAGGGTAGCTGAAATTTTAAAAAACGGGTAGATCATTCACACATATTTAAGGAATTTAAAACTACTCACAGACAGAATTCTATGCATTTCCTTCAGAGCACACATTTACAACCTCGATTGTTTAACAATTATTATTACAATGATATGCTAACAGATTGGAAACAATGAACTTATATAGTCATTCACACATATTAGCATATCAAGATCTTATATACTCATTCACGCTAATCGATAGCCCAATCAATTATGGAAATCCAAAAGTCTTAAAACTATGTATATATTTGTGAACCAATCTAAAACAGGAGCAAGTGTTCAATCAATAGTTAACAGTAGAATAGAAAAGCTTTTGATGCATGTGTTAACTTTTTTGCAATGGTTATTATTATGGTTTGGCTGTACAAAAGGTTTTGAGTTCATAAAAATTTGCAATAAAGGCCATGAACCAATTGATTCTTGCATACAAGTTCTCATAAATGTACACCTTGGGGATTCAAAAGACACGTCATGACTAGCTGTTTTTCTTTAAAAACAAATTCCTTAAAATAAGATCTAATGGTACATGAACTAACCGATCATCAACTGCTCCCTTGCCATTTTTCATAGTTCATATTCCTGGTTTTAAGATAGCTTGCAGATGTAAAGAACAAAAGGGATCAGAAATATCCAATATAAAGGATAGATGACACTAGAGGCTGCAGTATAGCAGCAAAATCAGCTCAATTTATAAAACACGGTCCCAATAAAATTCAGATAGATGAACTAGACAATGCAACAGAGTTTCATGATCGCATTTTCTCGAGCTTCTTCTCATCGAAACTTAGAAAAAATATAATGAGAATCAAACCCAACAAAGACTAAACAATCATCAATTCAGGCATTTAAGGAGAATAAATATACATTCATTGGCCCTTGACACCCTTAAGCGCCAGAGTAAACATATATAAGCGAAAATAGAAAAACCCTTGCAAACTCACAAACCATTAAACTTAGTTTAAGTTGCTCCCTACTCATACGTCAACATTTTATTTTCAATTCCTCCCACAAGCAATAAAGTTGAAACAACATTGATTAAGGAAGTACCAACAACAGTGAAACAGCAACACTACATTGAATAGACATAATTTACAAATTACATCACACTGAACATTTAACCCAATTCGGACTCCTAATTGTTGAAGCCACAAATCCATAGAAACAGATAGATCAAATGACCCAAAACCAAGCTAAAACAGATCCGAAGCCGACCAAAAACTAGGAATAATACCATTACAATTAGGTGCGCGGCCTCTCGCATCTTGTCGCAACTTTACTTGCTTTAGGTGCCAAGATCATCAATACACCGGTTAGGTACCCATTAGTAAGCCCTAACAAGCTAGTCGAAGATCGTCACGGAATCTCGTTCGGAAGAATCTTGGACCGTGCAATATCCGAAGGAAGAAAGGGAAAAAAAGCAATCTTGCTATGCAACTTCCAATGGCAATTTTTGGATTCTCTAGTAGATACACCGCAGTTAAAATCTTGCCAAAAAGATCAAACACATTAAAGCATGTAATTAGGAGAATCGGGTACCAGTCCTTGAGAAGTTCAGAGCTCACATCCTCTGTAATGTACCCAGGAAATATGGCAAGAGTCATAATGTACATAAGAAAAAGGCCAAATCCATACCATTTCACTCTTCTGATAATATCCCTCAGAGTTGCCCTCCAAATAGAACCAGTCAGAGGACCTTAAACTTCTTCATCCTCAGTGACAGCCAGAACCTTGAGGCAATATCCCTACTCAAATCTTACCCATTAGTTCTTCTTATTGACTGCGAGACTAGAAAACCCCCACCGCAACCCATCAATCACCACCAAGGAACCTAGAGGCACTCATCAAAGGTCACTATCAGAGGCAGTCACACGGTTTCAAGAGCTCCAACCCTTCTCATTTTGAGCCCTGTGATCTACCTGCTCATCATTGCTAAAGGCTTATCTCACTACCAGAACAATAGACGGAGGGAAGGATGACCATTGAATGGATGATGATGGTGGAGCACTGTTGGCAAGTGAACGATTGAGAACAGGTGACCTTCGCGCGTGAGAAGGCGGCCGGAAATGAAACTTTTGGGCTGAAAATTAAGACGCCTAGGGTTAAAGGTGCAAAACCGATTAACTTTAGTTTCCCTCGTAAAAATTCACCTTTTTACGAGGGAACCTTTTTTCCCTCACAAATTAGCTAAAATTTGCGACGGAAAAAGTTCCCTCACAAATTCCATTGCTAATATTGTATTTTCTAGTAGTGTCTTGAGAAAAATACATAAGATAATTGCAAGAACTTGGGCAAGACGTTGAGTGGGCTTTGAAGCTAAAGACAAATGAAAGAAGGCTGCTTGCATGAGGAAAAAGGAAATCAAGGACAATGGGAATTTAGAAAGGATATCATAATAGAATCCCTCTAATTAAAAATAGAATCAATGAAAAAAGAAAATTTCCATTGAACCTGACAAAAGAGGAAACCTAATCTCACAAAAAGATAGATTGGATGTGTGACACAAGAATCCTAGACTACAGAAGTAAAGACAATCAACCTTAAAAGATAGAGATGGATATACATAAACGAGGAGAGAAGTTTGACAGATATTGACACACTCAAAGATGCCCAACACGCTGAGACGTTTGGAAACCTGAACATAGAAAGCCCGACAAACAAAACTACTGGAATAAAAGGTCGCTAATAAGAAGAAGACGGACAGGAGTTACGTGACAGACACTACCCTGTATTGTTGAACTCCTTCAACGATCTTCTTGTTCATAGTTTATTTCTCTGTGTTTCCATGGATATCATTATGATAGTTTCCGTTGTACTCTGTTTGCAAGCCATGAACTAACTTTCTTTTGGCTAAGGGATGATGGATCTTTAAGTTTTAGCTTGGAACCAGATTGCTAAGTTTTAATTAATATAATTCAGTTTGTTTAATGTGTGTATGTAACGTTGGTTTTGTTCGTTAGGTGGCAACTAATAAACAAGAGTAATGATCTTTACTTACTGGAAAGTAGCTAAGTTGAGACATCCATTAATTAGTGTGTGCTATTAGAATTTGTGCATAATTCTATCTAAATTATAAGCTACGAAATGGGTTTATCTCACACAACCATATTGCTTGTTTTGCATGTTATTTTGAACTTAAAAGTTTGCATAGGAATATGAGAAAAGCAATGTTAAGAATACTAGTACATGATTGTTTGAAAACTTATGTATACATAAGAGGTGGGTTAGATGAAGAACTTTACTATAGCATTGTGATAGCAATCTGTGTAAGGTTACAAATTAAGGGAAAATCTGAGCTTAGCCTATCTTTATCCTGATATCTCTCAATTATCTACATTCTTGATGTTTCTCGTTCTCATTTGAATTAGAGTTACTTTTCTAAACTCACATCCATATATTGTTTGCATCACGCGACTCGTATTCACTTTCTTGTAGCATAAGATAGTATTATTAATGTCTATGTGACGACACTTTACTTATCACTTTATTACTCATTTGACTAGTTCACTTGCCATACGGAAACATGACCAACCGTACCTGAAATGCTGAAACCAACATACCAAAATGTAATCAAAGTTCTAAGTAGCCAACTATTTAATTATAGTTGAAGAAATAACTCATAAAGATGTTGACTGAGCTTGTACTTGTCATCTCCTTATTTAGGGCCTCAAAAACAATCTCTTGGATTACAACTCTAATGAGTAGTATTTATGCCATATTTTCCCTATGTGTTTTGATTGTTTTAAATGATAAATTTGAGCTTTAATGTGTACTATCTAATAGAAAGTCTGAGAATTCATGTACATAGGAAAATAGAGGGTGGATCTTACAAATTGTTGCATTCATATCATTATCCTACTCATGGCCATAAGAAAATGACCACTTTATTGTTTATCGTGAAAGCACATAACGAAGCTGATACAATGTTATAGCATAGCTCATGCTCACAGCTACGCCAGCGATACAATGCAACTGCTGTGTTGTAGCATCGTAAGTAAGGCAGAATTATGTGCTATGTAACTCTAACCTTTCCCTGTGAGTTTTCAGGAAAATAAGACGTGTCATCAAAGCGCACATCAAGACGATAATTGAATCAAGCCGAATCCAGAAGACACGGAAGATCGAGAGAAAGATTTAAGGAATCCCGTTGTATGAAAAAAAGGATCAATCAACCGAATCTAGGAGATTGAACCTAACAGATTTGGAAGGCTCAACTCACTAGACGTACGGCACAAGACCTAACTATAAAATGAAAGCGTGACAAAACCTAAGGGAGTTGAAGTCGTGAGAGTCAAGCAGTCAACACAATTCCAATCTGACTGAAGTCACAACGAAGGAACAAAAGAGAAGACCAAGTAAGAGGACAGTAGACCAGACCGAATTCTTCCCTGGAGCAAGACGAATCGAGAAGATATAAAGACATCACGTGACAAGAAGCCTTTTACGCTGTCAACCTTTCGACGAGCTTTCTTGTTTTCCTTTTGTTATTTTATTTTCATAATTTTGCCATGGGCTATTCTCTACTATTCTTCTTTGTTTGTCCCTCATCATTGATGAACTAAATTCCCTTTTGCTGAGTGAGGATGAATTTCTAAGTTGTATAATGAACCCAGTTTGCTAGTTTTTCATTTAATAAATTTAGTTTGTTTAACAATGTTTTAATTCATAGCCAGTTAGCGAATGCTAAGGGCTATCCCAATGGTCTTGGCTTATAGGAAGGGAGTCAAGGTTAGACCTTTGTTAGACAGTGTTTGTTGGGCGAATCCATGCATGGCTCGACTTAAAATGTAGATGCTATGAATTGATTTACCGCTCATAACCAGGAACACCTAAGTTTAAACCAATAGACTAAACTTGAAATCGCCATAGGAATAAGGGAGAGAAGAGCAAGGACTGTATGTACAGGATTGTGAAAGCTTCTGTATAGGATAGTAGTGAGTTAACTGAATAACGTTGTGAAAGGCAGTTATATTATAGCAATGCAGAAGCTGTGTAGCATAATTACTATACCAATACGTTATATGCGAACTGGGGGAATGACAAAACTTAGGATGAAATCCGAGCTCAGCCTACTTTTAAACTGATATCTTCCTTTGACTTTCGATCACTTGTTTATTTCTTATCATCGGTAATTGCTAAATCAACCAAACCAAATACATTTTTTCATATATCACACTTGTCATTAGAAACTAGCGTCATATTCGGTATCAACAATCTCTATGGGATGATACACTACTCATTCTTTATTCCTTGTTTGACAGGTTCAATTGCCATAAGGGAATTCAACCAACAACATCCTCTCGATTTTGTAGGTTAAAGACCTATCTCTCAAATTTAATTATTGCGTATGGGTCTAAAGTGAAGAACTTGTCAGCAAACTCCTAGAGGGACTTTTGGGTAGATTGAGTAGTAGGCTTATTTTGTGACAAAGACTTCTTCCCGAATTGATCATTGGGTGAGATCCTTCTTCTTCTTGGACTAAGTAGGGGCTTAGACTTGGTAGGAAACTTCTTTTAACTGACAAATTTCTTGGTTGGTTTGTCTTCCGTGTAGAACACAGATGTCTAGCCAGTGGGCTAGTACTTTGATCTGGGATCGATGGGCTCTACCTGAATATCTATGGAGGAGATATCCGGGAGAGCGTGGGATCACTGTGCACGAATCAGGCTCTCGCCAAAGGGGGTGGTGTGTGTGCACAGTGTGACTGAAAGTAAATAATATTAAGTTAGAACATGTGCACCTTAAGGCTTGACCTCTATACTTATAGAGTTTACCTTTGGTTGACTTGCTTGGGCCCTGTGATCTGAGGCCCTGATATCATAACTACCAGATATAGATTTAGATATACTTGGATTGTAGACGAGATAAGATTCCCTTTTATTATAGGTAGATCCTGATATGCAATATATTCACTGTTGGGCTATATATTGAGTATGGGCTTTATCCAGGTCCGTAACAGTTGCCCCCCAGCCTGATTGCTCAAGATTTTGAGCTGCCGAGATGTATCTTGCCACCAGCCGGTTTTACTATCCGAGCTTTGCTATTGTGGGCCTTATATTATCGAATTGAGTTACGTTGATCCTGACTATCGAAGCGGCTTATTTTGAAGATCTGAGGCCTTGTCTCAAAGATCTGGAATAGTACCAGATTGTTTTGTTGACCGCGATTTTCGATGCCCTTTGTGCAAAGATCCGAGGTAGTGTGTCCAGGATCCGAGGTAACATCTTACCACTCGCATGTTTGAGGTGATATCAAGGAGCGTGCAGGCTCGGAGTGTTCCTTCAGTTTAGCCAAGTAGTTGCATGAGGACTTGATATTTCGAGCTTACGGCTTCACATGTTTTCGAAGTGAAGACCCTTTTCCATTCGCCATCATTACCCCCTTACACCTGACTTCCCAGGATTGGCGAGAGGCTGTAACCACCACGCCTAGCCATATACCCATTTTTTTGCACATTGAATGCCTCTTCCATGTGTCGTACGTCACCTCTCTTGTCAGGGCGAAAAGACTCTCTTACCCCCAACGTTTCGACATCTCCCGGCCTATGAGATTACATTTCGCGTATGATTCATATTTCCCTCCAATTCTCTTCTTCATTGCTCCTGCTCTTTCTCTCTGGTTCTCTGTTATCTTTGCCTTTTCCTGCAACAAACGTCCTTGCGACGCCTATAGATTTGTGGCTTCGTACTCCTTCAATCTCTATTAATCCAGGTATACAACTCATCTCCCACTGTTCTTCTGGTGTGATTCTGAAGTTTGGCTGTTCTTTGTGATACTTGAATCGGGACTTTCTGGGTAGGTTTCATAAGAGTTTTTTGGGGTAGTTCTTTAGTTCAGGCCTCCCTTCTGGTGCATCCTTATACGCAGAAATACCTTCGTGAAATACCTTTGTTTAGCCTTCCTGGTGATAATGGATAGGAGTACCCACTTACCCCCTTCGAACCAGCCACTAACTCCAGAAGAAGAAGAAGCCTTGTGTGCCCATTTCCCTTGTGCTAGTTATTGGATCCTTGGTTCTCCACTCACAGAGGAGCAAAAAATAGCCGCCACGCTCCGGGGTGGGTCTGGTCGAAAGAGCACAACTGAGTCTCGATCTGCCGCCGTTAGGGCTCAGAGCACCGATCCTGTCCGGGCTGGGCCTCATGTCGGGGTTCAACCCGAGGCTGAGGTCTTCTCAGCATAGCCTCTTGACTTCTATGAAGCACCCCCTCGCACCCGTTCGGAAACCCTTCCCGAAGGATACCTCGGCCCCTGTTGGGATTTTGTTGCTTCCAGCTCCTATCATATTGCGAATGGTGAAGATTCCATGGCTAACGCTATCCTAAGTTCCTGCCGTCATCGGCAATCCTCCGTTCCAGCCAGTCTTTTGGAAGTCTGCGTCCACCGAATCCGCCTATTCCTCTATTTTCGCATGATAACATGCATGTGTCAGGTATTCCCACATTTGCTGATCTTAGTATTTTTTGCTTTGTTTTTAGGTAAATGGACTCAGAATCTTCTCCCCATAGCATCTGGTCTGAAGCCGGGGAGTCAAATTCTTCTAGTCCTCCTGAGGCCTTGTATAGGAGATACAAATGGGTGGCTCACGAGGTCTTGAAAACTCGCTCATTGATGTCCAACATTGACATCGCTCGGATGGCAATACTAAACCTGGTTGGGTGCCGTACCAGCCCTCCTGATGACGAGGATCCTGTTTGCTCTACCCGTGAGGAAGGGTGTACGAATTTCTTCTTCTTTTACCATGACTGCATGACCCGGCTTAGTTTTTGCTTCTCATTCACCGAGTTCCAGATCTCCGCCCTAAATCACCTTAATCTTGCACCCTCGCAGCTTCATCCTAACGGATGGGCTTACTTAGTGGCTTTCGACCGTTTGTGTGCCTCCTTCCCCGGCTTATTCCTTGCACATCCGCCCTCTTTTTTTATTATTTTTGCCCCTTTACCCCTCGTTCTTCGAAAGAGGACGAGAAATTGAAAGGGTTGACTTCCCTTTGCGCTGATCCGGATAGGAAACTCATGACTGCGTTCTCGGACTCTTTCAAGCACTTTAAGAGCACATTCTTTAAAGTTGTTGCTAAGCCTGGAGAGCAACCCTGGTTTTTGAAGGGGGCCGAGGCTAAGGACGTGGAAAAGAGGTTCCCCCTATACTGGACCAAAGACCATCATACCTTAGGTTCCTCCACGTCGTACCAGGTTGCATCTGATGATCTTCTGGTGGAGGAGGTTCCCTCCATCGATCAATTAACTACTTTTACCAAGACATATGGCGTAAAGAGCACGACCTTTTTTATTACCGGGCCTGGTGCCAAGCCGGCTCCTGCAAATAGTATGGTCCCTCTATTTATTGATTCTCCAGACTTATGTGTAGCTTTATATTGTTTTCCTTTTATCCATGCTTTCAGCTTAGTGGCGTAAGTTCTTAATCTTTCACTTTGTTTTTGTCTATGCAGCTCAGGATATGTCGAGGCTACCTCAGTACATCCAGTAACCATGATAGAGCTCGATCTTAGAGACGAGCCCGAGGTCCCATGTCCAAAACCAGAAGGCGAGTTAGAAGAGTTGGTCCTAGGGAAGGATCCCTCGAAAACTACCAAAATTGGAGGAGCAATAAATCCGAACCTGAAAGCCCGATTGATGGAGTTCTTGAGAAAGAACCAAGATGTCTTTGCCTGGACATCATCCGAGATACCCAGGATTGACCTGACTTCTGTTGCCACAAATTAGCCACTCGGCCGGGGTCAACACCGGTGGCGCAGAAGAAGAGAAACATTGGAGCTGACAGACATAAAGCTCTTGAAAAGCACGTTAAGGAATTATTGGAAGTCGGGTTCATCAGAGAAATACAATACACCACGTGGCTCTCTAACGTTTGATCTTCCTCCACGACGGCTGTCCTATCTCGACCGGAATCATTGCCTCGCATCCATAAGTCAACCAGAATGGGTTTCCTGGGTTGAGGTCTGCATGCTTGTCCTATATCCCCACAGGACATTGTTGAAATGTTTGACCCGGTTAGATTCGTGTCTTGCATCCACTCCTTTAAGCCGTTGACAATGATCTTGTTGGCTACTTCGGCCTGGCCATTAGACTGTGGATGCTCCACCGAGGCAAAGTGCTGCCTAATGGTGCTGCCTTGGATAGAGAGACCAAGGTTGGGCAGGCCCCAATCTATTTTGTAAGCAAGGCGTTACAGAGCTCGGAGCTACGATACCAGAAGCTTGAAAATTGGCGTTCGCTCTACTAACAACAGCGAGGAGACTTTGGCCGTACTTCCAGGGACACCGGATAGTGGTACGAACTAGTCAACCCATCCGCCAAGTGTTGCACAAGCCGGATCTAGCTGAAAGAATGACCAGCTGGGCAATAGAACTATCTGAGTTCGACATCACTTTCGAAGCTCGACGTTCCATCAAATCTAAGGCATTAGCAGATTTTGTGAGAAAGCTCACCCCGACAGATAAAAGAGATACAGGCGAAGATGAAGTTTGGAAGGTTTACATCGATGGTTTGTCAAACGCAAAAGGAAGCGGGGCCAGACTCATAGTCGAGAGCCCGGAGGGGATTGCAATTGAGCATTCCCTTTAACTAAAATTTCCAACCTCGAACAACTAGGCCGAGTACGAAGCACTACTGGCTGGACTGTTACAGGCCAGGGAGCATGGAGCCCAAAAAGTAAAAGTTTTCACCGACTCACAACTCGTATTAGCACAGATTGAAGGTTCCTACCAGACTAAAGGTCCACTTTTAGCTAAATATATGAACAAAGCTAAGGAGGCCATGGCCGATTTCGAAGAGGTGACAGTGACTCATATTCCAAGGGAAGAAAACACTAGAGCAGACATCCTCTCCAAGCTGGCAAGTATGCAAGGCCCGGGAAAGCATAGGACCATGATCCAGCAAAACCTCACAGAGTCGAGCTGCATCATGACCATCTCAGCCTCCACAGATTGGAGAAAACCAATCGAGCACTATCTGGAGAGAGGCATTATTCCGGTTGATTCCACCGAAGCCAAAAAATTGATCCGAGAGGCCGCTAACTACACAATGGTCGATGATCAACTATACCGAAAAGGATTACACTCTCCAATGATGCGATGCTTAGGTCCATCCGAAGCCAAATATGTGTTGGCCGAGGTGCATGAAGGCATTAACGGCCACCACATGGGGGGCAAAGCTCTAGCCAGGAAAGTTCTACGTGTTGCCTACTACTGGCCAACCATGATGGCAGACTCAAAGAAAGCCGTCAAAAGATGTGAGAGCTGTCAGAAACATGCCAAAATCATCTGGCCACCGCCAACGGAGCTGAAAGGCATCTCGGCCCCTTGGCCCTTTTACAAATGGGGGATGGACCTCCTCAGGCCCTTCAAGGTAGCCCCTAGGAAATTTAAGTGGCTCATCGTAGCGGTAGATTACTTCATGAAGTGGATCGAAGCCGAGCCTTTAACAACAATAACCTCGGCGATCATACATAGGTTCTTTTGCCAAAATATTGTCTCCCGCTTTGGCATACCAGCCGAGGAAGTCACAGACAATGGAACACAAATTATGAATAAAGGGTTCCAGGACATGATGTAAGACCTCGACATTAGGCAGCACTTTGCCTCGGTGGAGCATCCACAGTCTAATGCTAGGTCGAAGCAGCCAGCAAGATCGTTCTCGATGGCTTAAAGAAGCGGATGCAAGACGCAGAATCTAACTGGGTCGAACAACTCTACAATGTCCTATGGGGATATAGGACAAGCATGCAGACCTCAACCCAGGAAACTCCATTCTGGTTGACTTATAGATGTGAGGCAATGATTCCGGTCGAGATAGGACAGCCGTCGTGGAGGAAGATCAAAGCTCTCCAAGAAGGAGAGGGGTCTAATGATGACACATTAAGAATAGAGTTAGACCTGATCGATGAGGTCAGAGTCGCAGCACACTACCGAGAACTAGCTGTCAAGCAGCTACTCGCAGCCAAGTATAATCGAAAGGTCAGACCCCGCGCTTTCAACTGGGGCAACCTAGTACTCCAACGCGCAGACATCGGAAATAAAAACGCCAGAGATGAAAAAATGGATGCAAATTGGGAGGGTCCATGCTAGGTTAAAGAGAAGTTGGACAATGGCGCATATTTACTCAAAACCCTAGGAAGGAAACTAATCAAAAGAACTTGGAACACCGACAAGCTAAAAATCTACTATAGTTAGATCTCGGCTCGGCACTCGTATCACCTCAAACACGTCATGTTTGAGCTCAATTATTTTCTTCATTTTAGTATTTAGATTTCAATTATTTATATTTTTGTCCATTTTAGATTTCATTATGTGACATTGTTAGCTCTTGGGAGCCAATTATCATTTTAATGAAGAATTCCTCAATGGAAGTTTGCGATACGGACTATCGATTGCTTAAGCATTACACCGAGGTCCCTAAACCCGGTACCAAAGAGAACCCATCTAGATGCCTTACACCAGGGCCCACATGCTCAAGTTAAGAGCACCGTAAAACTGCCATTACTGGCCTTCATGAAATTGACGCGTCAAAGCTCGTCCTCGATAAGAAGATGAATTGTCATCTCGACCTTGATCAGGTCAAAATGTCTAAGCGTTGAGTTTCAAACACTACGGCTGGACATGTGACAATTTGCCCTTGTCCTGGTTATCATCTCGGCCAACAGCTCTAGAACTCGGTAGTGCGGTTAAAATGAAAACCCTATGCGGTTTAAATCAACACCCTTTGTGGTTAAAAAAAAGAGAACCCTACCACTCATTCCCAGTCATCAAGCCTGGAAGAAAACACAGATCTGCATAATCAAAGACCCTGGCCCGGTCTAAGAATATCTAACTTAGCTTAGAATTCAAAAACAATCAAAATGGCAATACATTGATAAAATTATCAGCAATTGTCAGAAAGAAAATATACAATCGGCACAAACACCGGGGAAAGAAAACTCTAAAGGGCATTACCGCCCAACAAAAAAGAGGAGGCATTAAAAGCTAAGACCCCGACTCTCAGCTCGAGGGACAGCGTTGCCCGAGGGAACCACCTCAGTAGACGGAACGACACCGGAAGCACCTACCCCAGCATCATCACCTCGAGCAGTGCTTTGCTCCTCCTCGTTGCCTTGCTCCTTGTCGCCGACTTCCTTTTCTTGCTCTTCGTCCTCAAAAGATAGGGACTCATCTTTAGGAGAGGGAGGAGGCGAGACCAGGACACCGTCCTTAACATAGGCTCAGCAATCATACCCGGCGATATTCAGAGACACAGTCGGGTTCATATGTTGGATCTGTGCCAAAGCCATCTTAAAACAATCTGTGGCAGCCTCTTCCAGCGACTCAACACAGTCCAGGTGAGTTCGTTGCTCCGTGGCAAAGGCGTCCTTGGTCGTGTCCAGCTCAGAAGCCAGATCAGATCGCTGTTGTTGTAGGGCCTTGATAGCATCTAGACCTTTAGCAAGAGCCTCCTGCAGATGGATACACTCTGAGGTCGTTATCTCCAAGGCCTCTTTGGCGAGCAGAAGCTCCTCAGTTGATTTCCCAGCGCTGGCCTTGGCAACCTCGAGCTCCTCTTCGATTAACCGCTTCTTCGCCTCGACTTCCTCCTGGGCCAACTTCAAACGCCGGATCTCATCCTCGGCCACGACATATATGCCCTTCAGGTGGAGTAGCGCCTGTGTCAGTCCGATGGATTTGCACAAATGCTTCTGCACATCATGGACCAAAGTCTCATCTATGTTGGCTAGAGGTAAGCTACTCATAAACTGGTGAGGGGGAGGAATGCAATGTCAAGTTCCTCCGTCACCCCCTTTTCCCACGTGAGGCCACGGGAGATCTTATGAACAAGAGGAGGCGTATCGGAAGTCTGGGGTGGCGAAGGAGGAGGAAACACAGATCCAGAAGCAACAACTTCTTTGCCTTTCAAGGCAAGCACGACGGCCCCGTGACGGCCGACGGGCGAGCAAGTAACCCCCAAAGTTTCCGAGGCCTTTGTTTTCTTGGCCCTCGTTGAGCCAGTAGCCAACTTGGTTTCCCCTGTATCTCTTTTATCTGCCGGGGTGAGCTCTCTCACAAAATCTGCTAATGCCTGAGATTTGATGGCACGTCGAGCTTCTAGTAGTTGGCCTTGTTGGTTATGAAAGCCATCTTCTCCTGGTCGTCGGGGTGCATGGCTATTTGATTGTAATAGGAGTAGGCGTCCATGAAAGGCAGCAACTGAAAGTCAGCAGAGTTGTCAACCAACTGGTCTATGTTAGGCATTGGGTAGGAATCTTTTGGGCAAGCCTTGTTTAAGTTGGTGTAGTCCATGCATACTCTTCATTTCCCATTTGGTTGTAAAACCATAACCACGTTAGAGAGCCACGTGGTGTATTGTATTTCTTTGATGAAACCAGCTTCCAATAATTCCTTAACATGCTTTTCAAGAGCTTTCTATCTGTTGGCTCCAATGTTTCTCTTCTTCTGCGCCACCGGTGTTGACCCCGACCGAGTGGCTAATTTGTGGCAACAGAAATCAGGGTCAATCCTGGGTATCTCAGATGATGTCCAGGCGAAGACATCTTGGTTCTTTCTCAAGAACTCCATCAATCGGGCTTTCAGCTCCAGATTCATTGCTCCTCCAATTTTGGTAGTTTTCGAGGGATCCTTCCCTAGGACCAACTCTTCTAACTTGCCTTCTAGTTCTAGATGTGGGAACTCGGGCTCGTCTTTAAGATCGAGCTCTATCATGGTTACTGGGCATCGGGACGTCTTGTCCTTTACAGGTTCTGTTGATCATTCGCCTTTACGGACCCGAGGTAGCGATGACGGTCTGTCTTCCCTCTCCCGCACAGTCTCGAAGTAGCACTGCCTGGATTCCTTTTGGTCCCCGGTGACAACTACCACTTGGTTCTTGTTGTTTACCATCTTTAGCTTTTGATGCTTCGTCGACACCAACATGTCCCAATTATGGATGGTTGGTCTTCCCAGTATGATATTATAGGAAGAAGGGAAATTGGAGACTATGAATCTTACCCGTTCTCACTTGAACAGCTCTTTTGTTCCTAACGTCCCCATGATCGGTGCCAATGTTCTGGTGTAGAACACAAATGTCTAGCCAGTGGGCTAGTACTTTGATCTGGGTCGATAGGCTCTGCCTGAATATCTGTGGAGGAAATATCCGGGAGAGCATGGGATCACTGTGCACGAATCAGGCTCTCGCCAAAGGGGGTGGTGTGTGTGCACAGTGTGACTAAAAGTAAATAGTATTGAGTTAGAACGTGTGCACCTTAAGGCTTGACTTCTGCACTTATAGAGTTTACCTTAGGTTTAGTTGCTTGGGACCTGTGATCTGAGGCCCTGATATCATAACTACCAGATATAGATTTAGATATACCTGGATTGTAGACGAGATAGGATTCCCCTTTATTATAGGTAGATCCTGATATGCAATATATTCACTGTTGGGCCATATATTGAGTATGGGCTTTATCCAGGTTTATAACAGTTTGTAAACTCTAAATATATTATGAGGCCACACAACGAAGCCGCCGATAGCCCTCCCACTATATTTGTGTCTTTAGTAGCCACATGGAGCGGAAAGCTAAGGTTGATGTTAGTGTTGATTTGTACATTCACCTCTTAAGATGGATAGGCTTGTTATGAAGCATGTTATCCTCTGGGTAGCTGAACATGCAGCCTGTTGCAAGAGTATGGTGTATAAACCTATTAGAAAAACACTCAACATCTGTCAAGCTCTCAGGCAGATTATGCCTTAGAATTGTGTAGTTGGCTCTAGTACTTGGGTTGCCATTTCCCCCTTGCTGCTTCATACAATGCTACTTGATTAGCTTTTGTGTGAGAAATAGCATTTGTTTTTGCATTCATCTTACTACTTTTGGCACTTTTTTTTTGTCTCTATTATTTCTTTGAGATTTGTTGCTGACCATAATATTTTGTCTTGGTTAATCCAAAGCCATCACCCTAAGAAGATCAGGATAGTTAGACCCAAATATCTTGGCTAATATGTCCTTATTTGTAGAAAGGTAACCCTGTGTTCTAACTTCTAGGGATATGGCTTGATATACATTTAACAATAATGTTAATATTGATAGTTAATTGAAGACATTACTTTCATGAATTAGGGGCTAATATTAATACTTCAAATTTTATTGATGACCTCCTTTAACTAAGGATTGTAATACGAGCCATCTTTATTTGGCCTCCCCAACAACCAAAGTTCATGACTAGGGGGTCTACTACCATCCCCACTCTTATCAGACAACTTTTGAGAAATATGAGCATACCTCGTTCACCTTGCTTTATAGGGATTCTTATTATTCTTTACCCTCTCCCTATTCACCCAGCTTAATTCCTACAAAAACACACAACACTCAAGTTAATATTAAACAAATACATGCAGGTCTTGTGAATTGTGAATAACAATTTCTTGGAATGATGGCTCGTGATGTGAGATGACACAATATCTCCAATCATCCATTTTGATTGGGAACCAAGAATCCCCACAAATTTCTATCTCATCATCCTCTTTAGAATTATGTAACTATTCCTTCAAGTTAATATTAGTGTTTGTCTAGCCTTATTAAGTACAAATTTCTTAGAATTTTCGTCTATATGATATGTAGACTGCAAAGCACACAATTCAAGTTAACAATTTTTTATAAGTACATAGCAAGTAATTAGCAGGCATATATACCTTACTCTGATATTGTCCCAAATAATGTATGTGTACTCTTTTTGTACCAAACACTAGTTACCGCCACAATAAGAAAGTTGGTCCTTTCTGTTACGTTAATGTAGCTAATGAAGTATGACAGCCTAAGAACTTGACCCCATTGTTCCATGTCACGTGAAATTTTCTCCTTATGGATATTGCTTTGTTTACAAAAGTCAAGGCGCAGTGGCCGCACCTTACAATATCAAGCACTTCTTCTAACGCCTATTCTTGGGACAAGTTTTTGATTTGCATACTAGGGGGAATACCAATACTAGGGCACTATCATAACTAGGGGCATTATTAGTGCCGAAGGAAGTAGAACTAGCCATTTTAACTGAAAGCAAAACTCTTTTAGTCAGTCACAGCGAAGAGTACAACGGGTTTTCCAAAAAAAAAAACATAATGAACGATTAAGGTCAAAACCTAGCTAGGCAAGACAAAGTGAAAAATAAGGAGAATGCAGAAAGCTGTTGGTCAAATTCCTTGATGGCAAGTGAACCAGTCGAACAAGTAATAAAGAGTAAGTAGAGTATCGTCCCACAGAGACTAAGATACCGAAGAGTGACGCGAAATTGCTATGATAGTTGTGAAAGCATGAAGTAAATATAATGGTTGTGAGGGTTGTGTGCTTATGCTACTAGCAAACATAAATAAAATAACTGTAACGAGAGAAGATATCAGTGAGAAGTTAGGCTAGACTCGGACTCATCCTTAAGTGCATCAATCCCCCAGTTGCTCTACCCAATGCTATAGCATCTAGACTCATACGACTTCCGTAATTGCTACGGCATAGCTACCATTTGCAAAGCTATTTGGTTAACCCACCTCTATAGTCTACCGAAGCTTCCGTGTTCGATACTTATGATGCTAACTATACTCCGTCCATATTCCAATGGTAACTTTCTAGTCAGAAGATCCGTGCTACGCTCAGGGTATTATGGTTATGAGAGGTAGACCCATTCCTGAAGCCTACAATAATACGTCTAGCCGTGCATGTGCCGCCTAGCAAACACTGTTTTTCAGAGGTCTAACCCCAACTCCTTGCCAGTAAGCTGAGGCGACAAATATAGCCCTTAACTTTCGTTAGCCTACTAGTAATTAGAACACTGATACGCAAACCAAATTTATTGAATTAAGAAACTGCAACTGGGTTCATTCAACACTTAAAGATTCATCCTCGTCCGGCCATATAAAGTTCGGTTCATGGCCCGACGAGGGGCCAAAACAGACACTAACGAGAATGACCCATGATCGAGAAAACAAACATAAAAAGAAAGGAAAACAAAAGCTTGATGGAATTTCCGACGGCGTGGTCGAGGTCTGTCACATCACCACTCCACGTCTTCTTCGTTCCGTCGTCTTTGCGGGGAAGGATCTTGGGTTGTCTGGAAATCTCGTGCTCTTGTGAGCTCTCTCTCTCTTCTCTTGAGTCTTCCAAAAGTTAGAATCTTGTTCTAGGGCTCTCCGACTCTGTTAGGGTTGGCGCTACTGTTTCCTTTTATAATCAGACTTTTCTTGCGACGTAAGTTACGGTGGTGGGCCTTTCCTAATCCGTCGGGATCTATCATATCTCTTGATCCGAGTAGATTGCTTGTTGATTACGTGGGATTCTCCAAATCTTTTAGTTCGATCCTCCGCATCTTCTATTCCGTCATATCGGCAACCTATCATCAATATTGCCCTTTATTTATTCCCGAAATCATCGGGTAAATCGAGAAAATATGCCGCATAGCATTGCGTCCTTTACTTTGCTATAGCATTCGGGATGCCTTGCACTTCGAATCACATCGAGAATGCTATAGCATCGTATCAGCCACGCTATACGATTTCCCTTAAAAATAACGTAAAACTTGTTCCATTCTTAGCACATGCAAATGATTTCTCCTCTTTAGTCCCTATACCATGAATGTATGTTTTTTGCTTAGATTATCTGCAGTTAAGCTTGTATTTAACATTTAATTCAGTCAATAAGTATAGGGAAAACATGGTACGAATTGTGGTCATCAAAAGCAGAATGAAAAATGCAGAAGAAAAAACAAACCTTAAGATAAGGAGAACAAAGCACACGAAGGAATGCAACCTAGCTAGGGTTCCAAAACAAAACAAGTGAGTTAAGGAAATCGAAGCAACTCGCGACTATCAAACTAAATTTCAAAGAAAGCATTGGACGATGTGTAATATCCTGAATTTTGGACCCTGAGAAGTGAGAATAAGCCTGAAATAGACGGACGACTAGGCCCAGTTTGGGAAAAGTCCCAAGAACGTCGAGAGTTAGGAAGCCTCTCTAGGACTAAGTAACTCGGCCATACGGGTCAGTAGACCTAGTATGCCAAAGCCATGGAATTAAGGTGCTAATGTAAAATGGGCACAGAAGATATATACGGTGTAAGTCTGGTCAAAAAAGATACAGCCCAACTATGTCCTGAGGTATAGGACACTTAGTTGAGCGAAAATATGCCAGTACATGTATGTGTACGACATTTTCAGGGTAGTCATGGAAGTCCAGCATTTTTGAAGGAAATAAGGAGGAGAGAGAGAATGCGTATCTGGACCAAATACAGAAGGGAAAGTCAACAATAGCAGTGCTACTCGGACACATGGCATTTCAGGGTCAGAAATCAGATTATCGGGTAGCACGTAGTACGAGGCGGTTATGAGATACTAGAATATGGGTTTCTTGCTCCCCAGAAATTATAATCCATCCACCGGTGATCTGGGAGAAGAGATTGTTGATCCGAGGCCCACACAAGTCCAGTTGAAGGGCACGAATCAAGAGGAAAAGTGTAACCGGCAAAAAGGAGCAAACGGGGACCGGTTAGGGTTTACTGGAGTCGAGCCCATACCCCTGGACACAGAAGAGAGAGAAAGTGACTTGAAGGAAAAGAAAAGGGTCACATCATGTAATTATGAAGAGAGAGAATGTCACATCAAGTAATTATGATGAGAGAGAAAGAATAAAATAATCTGGTTTAATCTGGACCACATGTTTGAAAGTGATGTGAAAAGGTGAAGGACAAGTAATTATGACATTAAGAGGGTAATTATGATAGCATCTTGGGCAGATTTTGTGGGTCCCACTGACTTGGAAGAAGAGCAGTGCAAAATGACCGTTTTACCCCTGGGCCAAAAACCTACAACTAGCAATTTCAGAGACCACCACCAGGGGCAATTTTGGAGTCTTATTTTTGGTCTTGGAAGGCGCACCCATATGCCCATGGAGATCTCTAGAAGCCTTGAGAAACAAGAAAGAAATAATAATTTAAATCCGAGGAATTTTCCCAACCGTTGGATCGTTATCAAAGTTGGATAAAGGCCCCACCTTTGGAGTCTATATAAAGAGACATCCTCCCCTCATTTTCACCTGCCCAAGGACGTGCTCCAGGTGTAAGAGGAGAGTGCCCAGCTGAAGTCTTGGTCGGGAAGTGAAGGAAGTCATACGCAACCGAAATTCCAAGGTAAGCCTCTAACCGACAACTTGGAATTCTTGCTTCTGCCCTATGATGTTTTTTGTGGAGTTAAAGTGGGATTTTGGTATTTTTGATGCTTCCATTGAGTCCAGAGGGTTGTTTTGTGTGGGGACATGTAGTAATCGATGGTTTTAAAATAGTAAATGAATTCAGTTTTCTCTGAAATTTTACATGGTGAAATTAGACATCCTAAGGATGATTTTGATATAAGGTTTTGTGTCATTTGGAGTTTCCAACCAAGAGATATTTTAAGTTGAAAATGACCTAAAAACTTGAACTCTATCTCGGACCAATGGCTAATGTTTGGGAATAAGGACAAGTTGTGAACCCGAATGACTTTCGTAACTATTGTTCCTATAAATTAGACATCCTAAGGGTTCAATATCCACTGATTTCACGTTAATCTGATTTTTCTAGAATTTATTAAAAATCGGTGAAGTTTGGAATATCTAACTGTTGATTTAGAAGACACGAAAAGATTTTCAAAGTTCCAAGTTTTTTATCATATACCCAATTCACCCCCGAGGTAACAGCCAGGTCTAACAAACAAAACTTGTTCATGGTTATTAGTTTAGAATCATTATGAATGGTGACATTTTTTACGGTTCTTAATTTTCAACCGTAATGAACCTTTAAACAAAAGTTCATAGTTTTACATCATACTCGTTAGGTTTTGTAAACGATGGCGTTGTTTTTTTAATAACCGTTAGGTATTAGACATTATATTCTAAAAAGTGACAAGTTTTATATAATAATTGTTACTTATTTGATTTTTTTTTAATAAATTTTGAAGTTGTTATTCATTTCTTCTTGTCTTCCCATGGTATCTTGACTTCTTAATCTCCTTTATAACTTTTTCTTCATTGATTTTAGCTTCGAATGTCTTCAGATGTAGCCCAATTGACATGCTTCAACATCCTATCAAAGCAAAAGGATCTATAAAAGCGAATGTTGATGAAATCCGAAAAAATATCCACACTTCAATCAAAAATTCTATTACTTTAAACCAAGTATCATCTAAAGCAAATTTTCTTACAAATGTATCCCCAAATATGTATGAATTCTCCAAAAGTACGTTAAATTCTATGCAAATGTGCCAAAATGATATGAATTTCATGAGGCTAACACTTACGTATGTGGAACTGGTATAAAAATGTACGTATATTTATATAAATACCACCAGTCGCACTTTTCAAACCTTACTACTGGTAACCTTTTTTCTTGTAGTGTATATATTATTAGTTTCAACATGCAGTCCAAGGAGTCCACATTGCTTCCGAGGCGTGATTATGCTTTTTCTAAAACATCTAAAACTATTATAATAATTTATTTTTCATATTGCTGTTTTTTTATTACATGTGGCAAGCGGAGGCTTGCAGTTTCAAAAATATATTGTCACAAAATAAAATACTAAATAGTCGAGGTCAAACCCTCCCCTATGACATGCGTTGATCCAGCGGGATATTTCTCTGCTACTTCTTGACACATCATGTAGAAGAGTGATTTGATCAGGCTCCATGTGAGATTCCCTTGCTAGAATATCAGCGCATGCAATAATTTCTTTCCTGGTCGGGCCTGTGGCTTGTTAAGGCCTGTATTTTTCCTGCTTGCTGGTTAAGGGAAAAGTGACTCAACATGCCCAAGAAAGAATCAAATGGAGTAAACGATTTTGAGTTGAAACAACTGCGTCACTAAAGGCATAATTATTTTTTGGCCAGAAAACTTAAAACACAGTTAACAAATTCACAACTCCACACCATTGTTTGTTCAAATTTTGGTCTTATTAGAGAAACTCATTTATAACACCAGCTATCTATAATCTTCTTCTCCTAAGGCAAAAACACATTAGAAACTACCAAACGCCTCTTAGAAACATAAAAACTAATAATAATAAAGATTTTCCAAAAATCTACTTCGTAGCTACCCTCTCCTCCATCTTCAACTATAGAAAACCTAAACGTGAGTAAATATTTAATACTAAACAATAAAAACCAATTTCAAAAAATACTTTTAAGAAAAAAAAAACTCCATATATTCCGAGGAAAAAACATTAAAATCAAGCGGAGGAAAAATTGCTTCATCTATCATATAAACGATGCAAGATATTTATAATATGCTTCAACTTGACTTCATGTTGTATCATACCAGGAAAAATTGCTTCAAAAGCAACTTTGACTTCACCGTATATATAATATAATATATTATTTAGATATCTATTTTATGTCACATATGTGAGCTATAATTAAATTAATATGGGCTCCTTTACCTAAATTTATACTCGAATACACACACACACACTCTCTCTCTCTCTTCAATATATATATCTCACACACATTCAAATATGGGCGAGCATAGGCAGGTCTAAGGGTGTGCTTGTGGCCCATCCCATTTAGTACACAAGCCTACCCGTCATGGGCCTTTCTTAGGCGGGCCAAAATGGACAATTTTTTAGTAAGCTTGGGTGGCCTTACACTACTACAAAAAGCGCTCGACGTCCTATTTTTTTCACTTTTAACGTCCTTTTTCCATAGGACGCCTATCTAGGGGGCGCAATAAGTAAAACTTACGATGTCCCAAGAAAGGTAGGACGTCGTAAGTTCCACTTATGACATCCTAAAGAAATTTTGGACACCATAGTCCATCTTTTTTTTATAAAAAAAAATAAAAAAGAAAAAGAGCACAAACTGAGAACACAGATCTGAGATATCCGAATTTGTTCGACCAACAAGCTTCCAGAACGAAACAAAGATCTGAGATTCTATTGACAATATCTTCTGTTTGAGATATCCTAATTTCGTGTAATGCCCAATTCTTAAGTGCAGTAATTTAAATACCCAGACCCATCTTGTACAAATAAAACACAAAGGCAGACCCATAAAGAAACTTGCGTGACGAATGAGATTGATGGCTATTTTATGAGTGAGATCGGAGAAGCGAGGATCAAGTAGCGAAATATAAAAAGGAAGCACACAAGCCCGAAAGTAGATCTAAAAGAAAATCGAAACGAAGCATATCTATGGAAATCAAAACAAATACCAAAATCACAGATGTAACAAAACACGGACGAGGTGAGAAAACAAAAAATTGCAACAAAAGAGATCTTATAAAATTGTAGAATTGGATCTTACTATCTCAAAATCACATATCAATGCAAAATCGGATCTCACCATCTCAAAATCGTAGATCAACGCAAACGCAAAACAGAGACAAATCAACGTTGAAATCGAAGGTGGGTCAGAGTTGAAAGAAATGAAGTACCGTCAGAAGTGTAGATCTAAGGCAAAATAGAGATGATGAAAGAGATTGTAGATCTGCCACCATCTTTCCAGATCTGAGGAGATGGGAGCGGAGGAGCAAAGGAAGCCCTCAGAGATGGAAGCAAAGGAGCAAAGTGTGACAAAGATGGGAGCCGAGGAGCGGATCGAAGACGTGAAGGAGATAGGAGAGCGAGGTGCGGCGACGAGGCTAGAGAAGGCGATCGAATGAGATGAGAAGTGAAGGATGTCTAAAATATTATCATTGGCGAGTAGTGGAGTTGAGAGGCATCCGAATGAAATGAGAAGTGAAGGTGGGGAAGGTCTGAAATATTAGAGTTTTAGCGTCTAAGTTTTGAATTTAGACGCCAAAAGTGATGCTTTTGGCATCTAAGTTTTTATTTAGACACCAAAAGTGATACTTTTTGGCACCAGGCTTTTCATTTACCACATTTTTTCTTTTTTTGAATCACTTTTGGTGCCTAAGTTTTGAATTTAGACGCCAAAAGTGATACTTTTTGGCTCGGGCTTTTCATTTACTTTTGCATTTTTTTTTTTTGAATCATTTTTGGCGTTTAAGTTTTTAATTTAGATGCCAAAAGTGATGCTTTTGGCATCTAAATTAAAAAATTAGAGTCTAAATTAAAAACTTAGCGCTAAAAGTCAACTTTTGTCACATGTAATTACAAAAATGCCACCGCTTTTATTTTTTACTTCCTTTCTTGAAAAATGACGCTTTTTAAGGAAGTAAAAACCCGTTTTGTAGTAGTGTTTATTATTAGTATTTTTTTTAATTTATATTAAGAAACCAAAGTGGTAATAATGTAGTTGAAGTGCAACTGCATATTGAGTTTTTTATTTTGTTTTTTAAAAAAATGCAACTATCAAGCTATCCATGCCCATTCAAACCCATACGGGTTTAGTCCCATTTAGCATGGTTTTAATGTGCATCAAGAAATAAATGGGCAGGTTACCGGCTAACCATCGGGCTTCCCATTCAACCTATAGCACAGCTTTACTTGGCACTCTATGTTAGTTCTCTATGTATTTTGATGATAAATGACAATTGTAAACACAAGCCGTAGTTTGTCTTTGGTAAGTTGAAAAACTTGCTATCAAAGGCAAACTCGAGTTTTGGTTTCAAAACTCGAGTTTTGACTTTGACAGAGAGTGGCTTGATTTCAATGAACAAAGTAAAACTCAAGTTTTCATAAGAAAACTCAAGTTTTGGACTTACAGAGAGCACTTAGTTCTTCACCTTCGGACAAACTCGAGTTTTGACTGAAAAACTCGAGTTTTGCAATATGCAAAGACTTCTCATCATTTTCTAATGAAGACAAAACTTGAGTCTTGATTTGGAAACTCGATTTTTTCCCATACGAGAGTCTCCAATATTTTAAACATATGCAAACTCAGTTTTTGATTCAAAACTCCAAATTACACTTTGCCATGAGTTTTCTAAGTTTTCTCAAATTTGTGAGAAAACTTGAGTTTTGTTTTGGAAACTCGAGTTTTCCCTTGCGTAGAGTTTTCAAGTTTTTTCTCGGTTTTGAAAACTCAAGTCTTCATAGAAAACTCAAGTTTTGACTTGGCATAGATTCCTCAAAGTTTTCATACTTAAATAAAAACTCGAGTTTTGTTTTGGAAACTCGAATTTTGGCCAAGCCGAGAGCACTGTACTTTTTCAATGATTTGAAAACTCCAATTTTGGATGAAAACTCCAGTTTTGATGTTTTGGACTAAAATTTATACTTCATGTTAAAAGTCCAAAACTCAAGTTTAGTTTTGGAAACTCGAGTTTTGAGTTTGATTCAAAAATGTGTTCCAAAGCTCAAATTGCAACTTTCCTCTCTGGAAGGAGGAAACTCGAGTTTGGTTATTGAAACTCGAGTTTTGCCTTAAGTGCACAATTGAAAACTCGAGTTCAGAAGAACAAACTCGAGTTTGTGTCGCAGAGTCTGAAATTCAAATCTGACGATTTTGTAAAACCTTCTTGTTTGATCTTAATACTTCCTATCATCATTCATTGATATTTCTAGCTATGTTTAACCACTTTGTTAGTGAGTTTCAGATCATTTAGAGGATATTAGGTTTGAGCAAAAGCAAAAAGTGATGTCAGCACATTAAATGCAAAGTTCAGAAAACTTGCATCCTTTTGGACAATCATTCTACACACGCTGCAAAGGGATTAATGTTTCCTTTCCACATCCAGTAGCTGCTCTTCCAACGGATTAAAAGTCAATAAGTCAAGCACAAACATCTGTGCAACTGGATTAAGCAAAGCGTAGTGAGAGAAGAAGACCAAAGCTTAAGTTAATCCTTGTCTAATGAAGGCAACGGTTATATTGAAGATTACAACGGTCATTTAATACTCTTTTAGTATAAATAGAGTTGCATTCAATTCTTCTCAACAACCAATCTGCTAGAAAACGAAAATCATCAAGTTGTCAACTACTCTTTAAGTTTTCTTGAGCAAAGTATCTGTTGATATATTCTGTACTTCAGTGTTCATATTTATTCACTCTTAGAGAGAGTTCATTTATTGTAAATCATTCATTGTAAGAATATCAAGTCAGGGGACTTGGAGATTGGGTTATTGATTGCAACTTGTAAGGGGGAGTAAGTTCTAGTGAGAGAATTACTCTTGAGTTACAGAGTATGTAATCAATCGATATAGTGAAATCCCAGAGTGTCTGGGGACTAGACGTAGGTCAAGAGATTGAACCGAACCAGTATAAATTTCATGTGTCTTGCTCTTCTTCTTTATGCTTTGTTCAGCTCTGTTTTAGTGCCCAAAAATAGAGTAATCAGAAAAGTTTTTGAAATCCCCAATTCACCCCCCTCATGGTGATTAAGCTCCACTTTCACTCTAAGTACAGCAAGCCTATTGGTGGATATCCTGTTCTCTAAAGGATTCCATACATGAAATGGTATAAAGATTCTGGAGATAACAGAGCCAATCTCAATGCCGTCAAATTATGACTTGTAACATCCCAATTTTTGAAAGCGTTTCCACGGTATCATGATCAGAGTAAAGCATCGGAAGTAAATAGTATTTAAAAAGTAACTGATAAATCCACTGTAATGTATGTGATCAGCCTTAATGGCGGGTACAAAAAATTTCAAATATCATAAGTACAAACAAAAGGTCTATCTCCAAATAGGCCGGCTCCTAGATCTCTTGCTTACCCTTGTCTCCGGTCCCGTTTACTCCGGATCCCGGAGCTATGGTAAGAGCGAGGTTCAATACCCATTGAACCTCAGGTAACGGTTAACCTCATGTTCAAGTACAATTATGTATGACAGATATTCATGATACCACAGTAAAATTCACATATACCAAGTAATAACACACCATATACACCTGCATATGAATGTTATTACAGTCGCACTATTCACCGATGCCACGATGTACGGCCGTGTCCTCGCGCTAGGAAAACTCAACGGCGTTATCATGACTATAACCCGTATAAAGCTGTATGTGCACAGTCAATAACTTTTGAAAACAGAATCTCAGTTTAAAAACACATCTCATCACATATAGGTATACAATGAACATCGAGTTAGTGTTACGATGACGCGTCCGTACCTTCGTCGGCGTTGTCGGTACGTTTGACGTCTGAACTGTGATCGCGTTGATCCTATAATGGTAATACCGTATTTATTAATTTGTAGGTAATATCCTAAGAGATATTTTGGCCCCTAATGACCATTTTGCCCTTACAACTTTTATTTTTCACTTCATTCCCTCAAAATTCGTACAACAACGCTGGTATAAATCTGGGCAGCATTTTGTCTAACTTTGAAAAATCATAATTAATTCTACAAAAATCGAAACGAGGATCCGTAAAATTCCTTGGAATCCTTAGGATGTCTAGTTTCATTTAAAAATAACCAATTCTACCCAGATCACACGGATCATTCCCAGGTTTAAAGTGTTGAACCTCTGCCCAGAATTTTTCCAGAATTTCGTAGCCTAACTTTGAGGAATTTTAACTCTCTGTAAAAAAATCATTTGGACATGTTCTTGACATATTTAAAAAGCCCTATATGTCTACTTTAACCATGAATTTTATCAGAATTTTGGGATCATCATTTCAACATGAAATCCTGGCGTTTTCATGGCTGACTTCAGAATTTCCGAAACCGATAAAATTTCGCCAGAACTTCGTTACTTTCATGATCTCTCCCAGAAATTTTGCCATAACCTCTACTTCATCAATTTTTCGAGATAAAGGCAATTTTAACTATAAAAACATCTATATAAAATCATCCTAGCATATTTAAGATCTAAGCTACTTCTATCTAAGAATTTAAGAACTAAAACTTAAAGAACTTAAAGCTAGAACTAGAAAACTTACCAAGAACTCTGCTCCTTATTTTTTCAAGGCTCTCACTCTCACTTTCTCTCTATGTTTCAGCTTGTAAGCTTTGTGAATTGGTGAGAAAATATGAAGAGCAAAGCCCCCTATTTATAGCAAAAGGCTATGGCATTTGTGTAATTGTCTTGCTAGCTTTCATTGGTGGATTCCAAATGAAGTTTAAATTGTGACAACTTCTTGACTTCCTTTTTAAGTTAGAATTTCCTACCTCTTCCATTCCACTAGATAGAATAACTAGATAAAAATTCATTTGGGGACCTTAATGAAGTTTGATTCAAATTTTCTTTTGGTTTTGAACTCTTGAGATTTTTGGCTTTAATTAGAGACCTCAATCTCTCATTTTCTCAATTGGAAAATTCTTAAAAGTTGAGAAAATAGCTTTGGTTATAGTCAAATTGAAGCTTGAATTTTGCTTGTTAATAGTCACTTCTTATCTTTGATTGATGGTTAGTGGATTTCAAGATACAATTTATTTTGTATAGATTTCCCTTTGATTAAATCTTGAATTAATCCCATTGATTATCTTAATCATCTTATGTGTAATCACTTCATTGGCTAATGGCTTGACTTTCTCCTTGATTTTTCCTCTCACCACCTTATCCTCTCTATGCAAGTGGCCAATTTGATTTTTAGCAACTCTTTCTCTCTCTCCCAAGTGCCAAAACAGACCCCCCTCCCCTTTGTTCAGTTTTAGTTGCATTTTTATGCTCTAATTGATTGCATGTGGGGTTATCTAATTGGTTGTTTGCCTAGTTACATGGATTAGGCTTTATAAGAATTAATTAGGGCCTTTAGATAATCTTTATGAAATTAATTCTTGACCTTTAGATCTTGTTGCAATTGTTGACTTTTTCAACTCTTGATTAATTCTTGATTAGCAACTTAATTATAAGCTTAATCATCTCTTGATTGTTATATTATTGGTTCAAGAAGTGTTTTATGATTGTTAACAATCCATTTAGTGCTAATCTTAATCCCTTATTAGCTCTTGACATTTAATTAGGCTAATACACCTTTAATCAATTTTAATATAAATTGCTGAATAATTATCTAAATATTCCATTAGGGTAGTTTTAATTGCTCATTAATTATTAAAAATTGCCTTTAATTGTTTCAAGTGTTTTGGTAATTTTTTATGGTCTTTTATAAATTAGACATGAGCTATTTATTAATCATAAGGTGTTAGAAAATTTAATCTCTCAATAAATTATGAGAATAAGTATTTAAGGCTCTTTAATCAATTATGAAACCTTAGACAATTTACTTAATTTAGTGAAGGTTTAGTTGTTAGTTTAATGGACATTTTTTCTCTAAATTTGTCTAAGTATTTTCATCTCCATATGAATCATAATTTAAATATAGTGTTTATTTCATTTATGGTATTTTATGATGCCAAATATAATTTATTAACCCATTGGTTATCCTAATCCTAAGGAAAAATTACCTAGAGGATAGAATAAACACATCTCAAAATTTGAGACCGTATATTTACCTATTTTCAATAGGTATTATTTGTCAAAATATGACATTTAAAATAAGTGAGATTTTTAGGGTATTACATGACTTAAGGACAACACACAATGGATGGTGGGAACCAATTTCCCTACCTATCTTTGGGATAGGTAGAGAGAGCTTTTCTTAATTTGGACCGTCCAAATTTGATCTGGACAAATCCAGCATTTAATTTTTTTTTAAACTCAATTTTTAAATGAAAAAAATCATTTTTTAAAAATATGTCAATTGAAAAATTACCTTTATTTTAGATTCTCTACCCATTAAAATAATTATTTTTTAGAAAATAAAATAAAAATAAAAATTCAAATCTAGAACATCTAGATCCCATCTAGACGGTCTAGATGGGAAAGATGGGTAGGGAAACTGATTCCACAGATGGTGACCTCAAAAGGCAAGCAAATTTCTCAATTAGAACCATATAGATGCAAGCCTCGCAGCATGTATAAGACAAACAATCTTATATTAACCATTTGAATCATACTCTTGTCCTGCTTAAAAAGGAGGACAGGCCCTCTTCTTCAACATCACCTACCACGAGAAAAATTAATCAAAGCTCGTATGAAAGCATTTAATCAAATAGCATCGGTTCAACTTTGTAAATTCAACTCCTATTCTAAGAATATGAAAATTGCAAACCATAATCAGTGTATAGACTGGAAAATTCAACTCCCTTTGAAGCTCCAAATTAAAGCCCAAGCCCCTATGCCTTCCTTTTCTCAAGTTGATCCTGGTTGAAGATTGATTCTATCAAATCCCTTGGAGCTCCTATCCCTGAGTAGTTATTGAATTTGATGAGTTTTGAGCGTTTTTCATTTGTGTCTCCCCTTGGATGCTTTTTTTTTTTCCATTGAAAGGTATGGATATGAGAATAAATTCAGAGTGGGTTGGATAAATGAATGGATGAGTAGCTATATTTAATTTGTGTCTAATGGTGAATTCTCAAATTTTCTTTGATGAAAGATAATAAGGATAAAATCTAAAGATACAAGATAATTCATGAGAGATAAATGAATGGAGGTAAAGATTCAATTATCCATCCCTAAAATTTAGTATAGATGGTTTTCAGTAAGAGTATTAAGCTAGCTTCCTCAAATTTAGGAACTCCCTCCGGTGAAAATTTTATTGTTGGATCAATTTACAACTCTGTTAGACTCCTCAAAGTACGTGGTCTCTTCTTCCTTTCTCAGTGCCGGATTGACTTATGTTGCATACAATCTTGGTGATTTTCTGTCGTTAGCAGTGGCGAGCTGGAATGCATTTTGGGAACGGGTGTTCGTCGCCGCAAAACGGGAGAAACACATCGTTTCGTGTGTGTTCACCGTGGTAAATGTGCAATTACATAAAAGGCCGAGATGGTTTTTAGCATCATAATCCAGCGGCTAAAAACCTAAGAGATCTTATTTCTCTCTGCGAGGACACGAAGTTGTGATCCTTTTGAGTGATTTCAGAGGATCCAACACGTCAGAAAGTAGATCTAACCCTTCTTAATTGTTCTATTCGCCCTTGAAATTTTAGATCAAGAATTTAGGTTAGTTTTAGAGTCCCAGTTTAGAGTTTTTAAGAAAAATCAATATTTGGCCCTCTTCTTCTCAAATCAATGATAAAAAATCAATATTTGGCCCTCTTCTTCTCAAATCAATGATGAAATATAACAGCTAAGGCTAATCTATTATGTTTGGATGTATTAGTCCTTAGATCTAGCCTATTTTCCAATAATTTGAGTCAAAACTTGTTACTCTGAGTTATTCTGAAAAACTATGGGGTACTTTAGGAAACTATTGTGTTACACACCTACCGGGCTCGCCCTTTCGGGTGGCGGGTAGTGTGATTCTTTACTTTTATTTAATTTTTAGCTTATATTTCCTTGATTAATTTATGACACACATCAGAGTATAAGCAGCAGAGAACACACCGGTTTGGACGAAAATATACTGATAAAATTTACGGAAGGATAAATTCTTCCCAGGAGGGATCAAAATATACAGTCATCCGGATAATAGTGCCTGACCAGCCAGAATAACATAATACAGTCATCCGGTAATCAAAATAAATACCCAAAAATAACAACCACCAACATCCACCTCCACACTACTCCGAAGCCCTACCTCTGTCTCCCTACTCCGGTCTCGATGAACCGCGGAGGGCTTAAATGGAGCCGGGATTCAAAAATGAATCCCGAGTAACCATTAATTTTATATAAAATGTATAACAATGCATGTAAGAAAAACCATAAATAAACAAATACCACATAACATTCGCATCAAGGCATACAAACAAATGCGGAACTAGCAGTCCTAATAGCACACGGCCTGGTGCGGTGGTCCTAATAACACACAAGCCTGAGACCACGGGCATAGCACACAGCAAAGCCCTTAATGCACACAGCATGTTCTGGTTCCAGAGCGCTCGGAAATAAATGATAACCAAATGTATGCAACATAACATGGTAAAAACATACATACACAAGTCACACAGAGTATATGAGTATTAAGGTTGTAAAACCCTAAAATTCATATTCATTATAAACATTATATGTTGGTAAGTAATACCTATTAGAACTAGGTGAATATGTGGTCTCAAAATTTAGTAACATATTTATGTTAATTTAGGGAATTTTCTCTAAGAAATAAGGTAATCAAAAACCAAATTCTCTAATTTTATTTTGGGATCATAAAATACCACAAAATTACCATATTAAAGCCTAGTCTTATATAATCATAAGAGCAATAAAATGCTATGGAGATACTAAAATTTATTAAGAAAGATTAATTAAAGTTGAAGGGCCAATTTTAAGAGTATGATAAAATTATCATGTTAAAACATGGTTCTTATGTAACCAAAATAATCAAGGGGTTGTTATGAAACCACTTGAATTAATTAAAGAGAATTAACCACAATTAGGAGGCAATTAAATTTGCACTAATTAAAATAATGGTATAATACCCCAAAATTCATATTTATCATAAATATTATAATTTGGCCAAATAATACCTATTTAAAATAGGAAAGTATGTTGTCTCTAATTTTAGTAATTTATTTGTTTATTTTCCTTGGAATTTAAAGAGGCAAAAAAATCCAATTTTATTTTAGGGATCATAAATTGCCCTATAATTATTGAATTAATACATGGTGCATGAATGTCCATCAAAAGCTAAAAAGTTGTGAGGAAATAATTAAACCAATTAGAGAAAATTGCCAACAATTAGTAGATAATTCAATCTATGTTAATTGAATTATTTTCATAAACATTCACAATTAATTTAGTGGCATATGTTAAATGCATAATTAAGGATGTATTACCTTAATTAAGAAACAAGGGCTAGTAAAGGGCTAGGATTAGCATAGAAGTGGTTTCTAATTAATCTTAGAACCAATCATATTTTGACAATTACACTTAACTACTTTATTAGATGCTAATTAAGATTAGATATGGAGGGCTAAGATTAAATTTAATAAGGCCAAATCCAAAGGCCTTAATTAAGCCTCATAAAGCCAAATCCTTGTGAAATTGAATTGACCAATGATAAATCAAGAAAATATTCTTAATCCTCATGAAATTAATTGGGCCAATGAGAGATTGGAAAATAAAAGGCCAAGATTTGATTTAATAAAGTGTAATCTAATGGCCTTAATTAATAAATAAGCTTAATCCATGTGATAATTAAAGAACCAATAGGAGGAGCTTGAGCTCATAATATCTACATATTATTTGAATCAAACACATGGGTTCACATGGGTTCATTAATTGCAAAATTGATGAAGGAGAGAGGGAGACTGTGTGTATGTGTGTTGTGAGTGCTAATGTTGTGAGTCTAGTGAGTGAGAGAGAAAAATAAACTTAATTCAATATTAATTTGAAATCCAAGTAAATATCTTATGTACACGGTAAAAACTCAAACCAACAAATAAAGTGAGAATTTATACAAATCTAAATAGTTGTGAAGAAGTAGGAACTCTGGAGAAAATATAAGGACTTATCTTGAACCCACATAATTTAACCTCGAAAGTAAGCCTAGTAAAGGCTATTTTTGCAAACGTTGAAGAATAAGCTTAGTACAACCAGGAAAATCTAATTAGACCATAAATCGGATATCCAACTACTAATCAAAAATCATACTCGGAATTCAAAAGTATTGGTAATTGATCAAGCAACCAAAAATAGATTTCATTAAAGTAAATTAATTCTCAAAAAGCAAAACTTAGAGATTAAGTTAGGGTTTTCTAATCACATGGATGGATAAGATTAAAACTTCTTTACTAAGTTTAGATCCAAGGGTTCATACACAAGAAGAGTAAAGTTGCAAATATTTACCCAATTGTCATACCATTTTCCTATAAATAGCAAGCCATATGCTTCATATTATCTCACCAATTCACAAGCATAGGAACTGAAACATAGAGGGAAAGTAAGAGTGAGAGTCTTGGAGAAGAAGGAGCAAAGTTCTTGGTAAGTTCTCTAGCTCTAGCTTTAAGTTCTTTAAGTTTTAGTTCTTAAATTCATAGTTAGAAGTAGCTTTGATTTTGAATATGCTAGAGTAATTTTAATATCAGGTTTTTATAGTCAAAAATGGTGATATTTATAAAATTATATGAGCTACTTGGTATAGCAAAATTTCTGGAAAACTATGAGCAAAGTAGCGAAGCTCTGTGAAAATTCATCAGGTAGGAATTTCTGAAATCAGTGATAAAAATGCCAATATTTCATGTTGAAAATAAAGTTACAAAATTCTGGGAAAATTCATGGTTAACGTAGACATATAGGGCTTTTCAAATATGCCAAGAACATGTTAAAGTGAGTTTTTTACAGTGAGATAAATATTCCCAAAGTTGGGCTACGAATTTCTGGAAAAATTCTGGGCAGAGGCTCAAAACTTTAAAATTGGGAGTGACTCGTGTAATCTGGGAAGAATTGAATATTTTTACTTAAAAATAGACGTTCTAAGGAGTCCAAGGAATTTTACGGATCCTCGTTTCAATTTGTGTAGATTTAATTATGATTTTTCAAAGTTACCGAAAAATCTGCCCAGAAAATACTGCACTGCGTTTTTAAATAAATGTAAGGGCAAAATTGTAAATAAAAAACCCACCAAGGGTAGAGAGGTAAATAGAGGTGAAAATATCCCTTAGGATATTATTCTAAGTACTATGGTGATATGTTAGGATATCCGGGATGTCTGGGGCTGCGTTCAAAGGTCAGGAATGTGGCCATTATACGGTGAAAGGTACGTTCGCGTACTGTAACACTAACTCTGATGCTTATTATATGCTTATATGCGATAGACTATTTCATAGAGTCATGGACAGGACTTTGTCTTGGGTCATACACCGTGTCTAAGACTCTGTCTTAGTTCACTGTTTATACATTCAGCTTTGTTTATACGGGTTACAGTCTTGGTAATGCCGTTGAGTTTTCCTAGCGAGGAGCTGTCGTGGCACTGGTTAGTGCAAACATGGTCGACTGTGCATGTGCTGTGTGCTATGTACTATTGTTGTGATTGACATTACATCTGCTGTGTGCTCATGTATTGTTGTAACCTTACATCTGCTGTGTGCTATGTATTGGTTAATGCTTTGTAATGTTACGAATATCGTCATGCATATTTTGTCACACATAAGCATGAGGTTAACCATTACCTGAGGTTCAATGGGCATTGAACCTCAGCTCTTAACATAGCGTCGGGTCGGGAGGACCGAGGATCGAGGAGAAAGGCAAGCGGCATGCATAGAGACTCACCAAGACTTTCTTTTGTTATTTACTTTGAAAACACTCGGTATAATGTACCGCTACATGTCAATCGCCGGACTTACGGCCTTTTGAATATAAATATCGTTACTCAATCGCTCCGATGTTCTACTCGATGAAAGAAAAAAAAAATTATTCCGCTTTTGAAAATGGGATGTTAGAAAGGTTACTACGATAGTCGACCATAGATAAAAATAACTTTCTCGGTGCAAAATATCACAATTATCCCTAAAATAATAAAATGTAAATATAATTAAATTCCTTCCAATAAATATTCCTTTGATAATTTAAAATAAACCCAATTAATATGCCCATATTCACTAAATCTCTTTCCTTATTAAGGAATTTAATATCAGCTTATATTCCCTTAATTTTCGTCATTTTCCAGGAATTTCCAGCAAACAATGACTGACCTTCAAAAATTCATAATTAAATGTAAAAACCTCCTTTTGGGTTTATTTCAAATCCAAAATGACCCTTAATATGTCTATTTTCAACCAAAAATACTCACTTAGGCCAGACCAAGTCGAAAATATATCCACAGCCCAAAATACTCCCGTTGTCCGAAATAATGCCCAGTTTTCAGGGGCTATTTTGAAACATTTATTTCTCTTAGCAAAAAATTCTGAAAAATAAAAATTATATGCGTAATTAATCCTTGAGATGTCTAATTTCTCCCTGTAAAATTTTATAATTGTTCAAGTCCAGTTGATAGGTCATATTTCGTGGAGAATGTGACTGACTCTACAGGGAATTTCCAGAAACAGCACCATTTTCAAACTTCCATTTATGCTTCCAAATCATCATATAATCTCATATTCATGAACAAATCATTATGAGACTCCAAGAATCCTAGTTGGCTGAAAAAATATAATTTTACAAAGTATTCAAAAACTCACCCAAATTTCAAACCAATCGGTTTAAAATGAAGCTTACGCTTACCTTATCACGATTCCACAGTCGGTTTAGAATTTTGACAGCAACTCGACTAACCCAATGACTTGAAACTTCTCCTATGAGAAACTGAGACCATAGAATTGAAGCTCTCGAGGTGTAGAACAATGTTGTGAAGGGAATTTTTGGATTGGAAGTGATTTGGTAGGAGATTTTGACTGAAGTGCGTTTCTCTCCCTTCTTGAATTTTCTCACGCCATTAATAAGATTCTCTATCTCTTTCCTGCTGGTTCTGGTCGAGAATGAAGATGATGTAAACCATGGCAATTAATGAATGGGCCTGTTTGGATTCACTTAAATTTGAGCATTAAAGGCAAAAAAATGCGGTAGCTTAAAAGCCAACGCTCACACAAAACATCAAAAGAAAATGGAACTGTTTGGATTGCCCAGAGCGTTAGCTTAACTTTAAGTCAAAAAAGCTCAAAAAGTCAGTTAAGGAAAAAGCTCCAGAATCTAGCTTTTTCTAAAAAGCTCTTAGATTTTTGATGTGGGCTCCACCACTTCTATAATACCTGGAAAAAAAAAAAAAGAAAAAAAGGAAAAAAATCCCTAATTATTTTAAATACAATATTTTGGTAAATAGTGCCTATTAAAAATAGGTGAATATGTGGTCTCAAAATTGAGTAACATATTTATGTTAATTTAGGAATTTTCTCTAAGAATTAAGGTAATCAAAAACCAAATTCTCTAATTTTATTTTGGGATCATAAAATACCACAAAATTCATATTTCTCTTGAATATTATTGTTTGGAAAAAATAATACCTATTTAAAATAGGAAAGTATGTTGTCTCTAATTTTAGTAATTTATTTGATTAGTTTCCTTGAAAATTAAAGAGGCAAAAATCCAATATTATATTAGGGACCATAAGTTGCCCTATGATTATTAAATTAATGCATGGTGCATAAATGACCAAAGTAAAACCAAAAGTTGTGAGGAAATAATTAAGCATATTAAAGAAAATTGCCAAAATTAGTAGATAATTAAATCTACATTAATTGAATTAAATTCATAAACTTTCATAACTAATTTGATAACATGTGATTATGATTAATATTGTAACCAATCAAATAAACCTAATAATATTTAAGAACACCTTGTTGGAAATAATTAGCCAAAGGTTTAAATTAATTACTTAAGTTAAAGCCTAAATCCAAGTGGTAATTCATGAACCAATAAGAGCTAAAGCTGTGGAATATGTGAGACCATGGAAACAACAAGCAAGAATGCATGGAGTAAAGGGGAGATGTGGCAATTGTGTGTGTAGTGATTAAAGGAGAAGAGCCTTGTTGGCTCAATGTGTGTTCCATAGATAAATATGAGAAGTAGAAAGGGCCAACAAGGCAAGTTAAGAGACAAGGACAAGAGGTGGTGGAACATGGAAGAGCCAACAATGCAAGGTCAAAGGGAGTAAAAGGTGATGATTCATCCTCCCTTCTAGCCATAGAATTATTGTTTATGTGGCATAATAGAAAACACAAGTCCAAAGCCAAGAGGGAAGAGAGATAGCTTGTTGAAAGGGGTTGCTTGGAGCCTATAAATAGAGAGCAAACCTCTCTTCATTCTTCACACCAAACAAGCAAGAGAAATCTGAAATTAGAGAGAAGTGAGGTTGTGTGGGAAGTAGCTTGAAGGAGTTCAAGCATAGGTAAGCAAGTTCTTGAGTTTTGAGTTTTAAATTCATAGATAGTTGTGTTTTAATCTTGAAAATTCTAGAGTAGTTTTATTTTCATGTTTTTATGGTTAAAAATAGCTTTATTTCAAAAAATTGATGAAGGAAGGGTTAGGGAAAAACTTCGGAAGAAAAACACCGAAGTGACGAAGTTACGGCGAAATTTTGTTGGTAAGCGATTTCTGAAATCGGCGATAGAAATGCCAATATTCCTTGTTCAAAATGATGTTGAAAAATTCAGGGAAAATTCATGGTGAAATTAGACATATAGGGCTTTTTAAATATGCCAAGAAAATGTTAAAATGAGCTCTTTACAGTGAGATAGAAATTCTCAAAATTTAGCTATGAATTTCTGGAAAAATTCTGGGCAGAGGTTCAAAACTTAAAACTTGGGAGTGATTCGTGTAATCTAGGAAAATTTGATTATTTTTAATTGAAAATATACATCCTAAGGATTCCAAGGAATTTTACGGATCCTCATTTCAATTTTGCTAGAATTAATTATGATTTTTCAAAGTTAGACGAAATGCTGCCCAGATTTGTACCAGCGTTGTTCTACGAATTTTGGGGGAATAAAGTGAAAAATAAATGTTCCAAGGGCAACATAGTCATTAGTCGCCAAAATATCTCTTAGGATATTATTTGCGAATTAACAAATACAAAATTACCATTATAGGATATACGTGATCACAATCCGACCGACGTACGTACCACAATCATGGACAAAGGTACGTTCGCGTACTGTAACACACTAACACTCACTCTGATGCTTATTATATGTTTATATGTGATAGATAACTTTACGTCTGCTGTGTGCTGACGAGATACATCTGCTGTGTGCTTATGTACTGTTGGGATACATCTGCTGTGTGCTTATATACTGTTGGGATACATCTGCTATGTGCTTATGTACGGTTGGGATACATCTGCTGTGTGCTCATGTATTGATTGTTGCTTTGAAACGCCATGAATATCTGTCATATACTTGTCATATTTAAACATGAGGTTAACCGTTACCTGAGGTTCAATGGGCATTGAACCTCAGCTCCTGCTATAGCCTCAGGATCTGGAGGGATCAGGACCGAGGACAAGGGCAAGCAGCACTAGTGAAGACCCAGCTGGAGAATTTTCTTTTTGGATATGTGTTAGTGTATTTTTGAATATTCGAATAAATGTACCGCTGTATAAGCAACCAGATACACCACAGTTAATGTTATATCAGTTACTCACTTGCTCCGGTGCTCTACTCTGATTAAAATATTTTGAAAACGCTTTCGAAAATTGGGATGTTACAACTTCTACCACCATCAATCCAAACACAAATCATTATCTATAACCTGACTTTTTTCCTACTGAGCTTTTTTAAAAGTCAGATAGTCTTTAAGCCACCGCTCCTACCGCCAACCCAAACAAGCCCAATATTGAAAGGGTCAAAAGTCGGTGGAAGCATGGAGCAATTAATTGGACTTTAACCTTCCATTTATTTACAATTATTACCATTGCTTTTTGACTTAACTTACTTTGTTGACCAAAGGTGTATAAGTCAAGGCTGATGCTGCGTGATCATTTGGAGAATGGAATTAATGAATATTAGCAAGTTAAAGTCGGTGGAGGCATTGTGGAATTCATAAGACTTCATTCTTGCTTTTAATTACAATCGTGTCATTGAGCTTTCTTCTCAATTACATTGCCGAACGGAAATTTGAGAAGAAATGGGTAATAATGAGTTTAACTATTTGAAATGTTTAAATTTGACACTCCAAATTATTGGCCCAATAGGCTTAAGTCAGTTTGAGCAAGAGGAATAAATGAGCTTGTTTGACATTAACTCTTCACAAAATTACTATTCCAATTTACCATTTGATCATCCACATGACTTTTTTATCGTAACTTAGTTCATTACTAATTTAGTTGCAAATATTGGATAAATATTGAAAATAAATCCTCAATCCCATATAAAGATTTCTCTTCCTCGAGTTAGCTTCTCCATGCCACACGATATTGCACTGTACAATTTCCAAGCCCGAGAATCACCCTTTTATTAATTACTCTTTAATTTTTCCTCATAATCTCCTATAAATATTCATGTGACCTTCTTCTCATCCTCTTGGTCAAATTTAATAAACTAAAATGGAACAAATAAATATTAATTTCTTTTATCCCATGTTGTGTCAACATATGTCCTAAAATTTTTCGGTCTTGATGAAATCGGGTATTTTGGGCAAAATTGGCCTTTTAGCCAAAGTTCACCATTTCTTTTCTCCAAGTGCAAATACATCATACATAGAGTTTGTTAGACCAAATTTAGGATATTACATATGGAGGGTAGATAGCGACTCTAAACATGACTAGCGTTACTCCATAAATAGGTCATATTAAACTAATTTGGGAGTATATGATGACTCATATTACCTCTGGATTATCATGCTTCACATTTCGAGTCCTATTTGGTAAAGTTTTAGTCATAAATTGGTAAAAGAGGTCACCTTAATGATAGGACTTCATAGGGCAATTTCTTCAATTCTATCAAGTCGTGGAAGAATACATATAAAAGATCTTATTTGAGAGGGTTTCCAATTAAGTTATCTTGTTTCTATTTTCTATATAAATTTATTATGTAAGAGTCATTTTGTATTTCCTATATTATTATGAAGATTTGATATATCTTTTATCTCAACAATCTTTTTAATTTATTAGTAGTTTTTTATTTAAGATATTATTCTAGATATATATGAGTTGTTAAATAGGGATCTCAAGGATATTATTTAATGTCTTACTATTATATCTCTGACTTAATTTTTTATAGATGACATCTTATCCTCAATATTTTTAGAATATCTTAGAATACATATTTTTTAATCTTGAGTCATATCAAGGTTAGTAAGTTTCTTTATATATTGGTCTGAGTTGTACTCAATTTTTTTCAGATTATGAGATTATGAATAAGAAGATTTCTTTTTGCAAATTTTTATTTGTGAGTGTATATTTGGGATAGAATATGGTTGCTTGCAATAATTTGATCAACTCTTGTTTGAGATTATAGCTAAGGATCTAGAGATGAGTTCCTCTAGAGTCTTAGATCATCAAAGTTTCCTACTTTTTTTGGGTTTTATTATATACTTCCTATCCCGCATCACTAATTACCTCTTGTTGTGTGGTTATTATGTGTTTGTGGGTATTACGAACCTAAAGGACTTATCTAAGACTTCTATGTTTATATAATGCGATACTCTTGTTTTTTTTTTTATTTAAATAAAATCACCTTGTAGAATATTTTTACTTGAAAAACATTCTTTTGAGGACTCTGATTTGTGAAAGTTATTCAAATATGTTTTTCTTCTTGTTGAACTGTTGAGGTAATGACTGGCATGACTATACCTTGATATTGTTGAACTGATGTGGACTGTTGTGAATTGTTAATAATAAGTAGGAGATTGGTGGAGTTAGAGTATAGTGTATTTGGTTTTGATCTCTCTTCCTCTATGGAGAAAGACTCAAATTTTATGCATGTCCTATTTTATGTATTGTCTATTTTATGAAAAGAAAAAAAAAAAGGAAAGAAGTAAAAGAGTAAGATAATGAAAAAAAAAGAAAAGGAAAGTTTCCTAATGGTTCATTATGAGAAAGAATATTCCTTTGCAGTTTCCTAATTTGAGGCCCATTGTATCTCACTTATTTAAGTGGAGAGGTGGTATATTAAGTTTTTGGTCGGAGAGACCCATCAGAGAGGCTAGTGAGGCTGGAGTAGTCGGAGAGATCTAATTATACAGCCTTGTGAGACAAAATAAGAGAGAAAGCATAGCTTCAAGGCATTCTTGGTAAATCGATGCTTGTCCACTTGTTAACTGTTGGATTGAGCTGAAATCGAGTCAGTAGGTTGACGCCTAGTGTGAAAGAAAGCATGTTTGTGGATAGAGACTTTTTCAAGTATTTTCAACTTCTTTATTCTCTATTCTAAGCTTGTAGCTTTGGTTGCTTAGCTGGGTGATTACACCTATTTATGCATGTGATTGAGACTCTCTTATACCATATATTTTTTATCATAATGTATATGATTTTCATTGGTTTGGATGACCCGTAGTTTTTACCATTGAATTGAGAGGTTTTCCACATTCATGATTATGGTGTCTCTTGTACCATTAAATTTCTGCAATATATATGTGTTTATTTGTTTCCTCATAGAATCTTGCAAGTGATAGGAATGTTTAACATCTGTTGTGCCTCTTCCTAAGGTTTAGTGTCTTGTGCCATATGGTGCGCTACCATATGGTAACCTATGATTGTCCCCTTTTCTTGTCCCACTTGTTTATGATGGACTGCGACACCCTATTGGTTCATGAGGGGGAACCCATGGTCCGGCATTTGCTTTGCAGTACTTTGGTTTGTTAGTATCATTCGTTGGTGAGCTCCTTGACTTACTAGTCACATGGGAAGAACTTAGCCTATGGGTTTAGTTGGAAGAGATAAGGAGTATAAGGAAGGAATTGAATTAAGTGCTTTCGAGTAATTATCATATGTACATGGTGTTGTTTGTATCTGCTTTTACTGTTTTATTTATGTCACTTTTGGCACGTCACGAGCACGTAGTAGTTTATAGTTGGCAGGGGTTTGGTTACTAAGATGTTGATCTCACCCCTTCGTCTAACATTTTTCAGAAGAGAACGAAAAGAAAGCACCATCGGGGAAGAAGACCAAAGGAGTAGAGCTGCATTTTATGTATTTTGCTACATTGGGACCTTGCTGCATTTTAAATTCCATTTTAAAATTTTTTCGGGAAACTGTGTTTTGCCACGGCAAAGTTGCGCTCTTAGTCGTAGCGAATAGTGCAGAAACTTGTATGTAGCATTAATAAGTTACAAATATTACTTCATAGAATATATAGGTGCATTATTAAATTATTATGAGAAAGTATCAATAAGGGTATTTTAGGAAGAAATTAATAAAAATTAGATTGTTGTCCTATAATTAGAATTAAAACCAACTCTCAAATGTTATCTTATAATTAAGACTGGTGGGAGTATTTTACTTTATTAATCATTGGACTTAGTGTTGTTAGTGGGCCAGAGGCCTTAGATCAATAAGGGGCGTGTTTCGTTCATTGTTATATTGCATGTCAATCCTACCTGAGTATTAATGAATCATGTTAGACTTTTATATGCATTTTCTCTCTCTCTTTTTTCTTTTCTATTATGCTTAACGAATCGAAAATCTATGCATCTCCTTTTATAACTTTCATGGGACTCGAGACGATGGGTTTTAACTTGTCCTTCTCTATAATATTATTGAGAAATGGTTAAGTGTCTAGTGTAACAGGAAGGGTATTACATCGTTCACTACGGCGAATGTCCTAATTTTATAATTAAAACATGTTTCAGCATAAGAAAAAACAGAAAAAAAGAAAGGAAGGCGGTTTGAACGGTTATAAAGCTTGATTGTTATTTTATATAATATTTTGCACTATTTTAACGAAGTAATTTAGTGGCTCATTGGTTATAAAACTTTTGTTTACCAATTAAGAAGTCCACATTTTCAGGGCATTTACAAATTTTGTATAACCATCCCATATTTTGTTTAATTGTTACTTGATCTAAAAGAAAATTGGTAATAACTAATAAAATGCATGTGAGGAATATTTATATAAAACTTGTGAATAAACTGAAAGTGCGGTTTTGTTACATGGTAAACCAAAGTTAGTCATAGTTAATGAAATGTGGAGAATATTTATAGAAAAGTTGTGAATGACCTAAAAGTGTGGATTTGTTACTTGGTAAACGGAAATTGGTAATAGCTAATGAAATGTGGGGAACATCAATCCAAAAGTTCAAAATGAGATGGAATCAAAACTAAGGAATTAACTTACATATATTTTTTACATGACATAGACACACACACACACAGACAGACACACACAGACGCACACGCACACGCACACACACACATGCACGCACACACACACACACACACACACACACACATGTATGCACGCACACACATAGAGGGCTACCTACATGGTGTGAGTATATTTAAGTCAAGTTCCTTATATTCATTTTGTCAAGTTATTTAATCATAATGACCATGCGTCCTATTTTTTATGTGAGTTTATAGTTAAATGCTAATATCTGAAAAATGGAACATACGACAATATGTTATTGGAAAACTTGACATAATAGTTATAAGGAACCTGACCCAACTATTTTCCTAAGTGGTGGGGGGATCAAAGCCCACCTTTCACCACTTTGCAAACATACTCTTCTTCCCAATGGAGGCTGGTCGTCGGTGAGGGGTTGTTACTTTTCTTTTTAAATACAGGGCAATTTGTGTCTTTTCACATGAATTTGGAAAAAATCGTTTTAGAATACCACATCGCATAGGGATTATTGAATTTTGTTGCCCCTCTCACTACTACAAAAATCACAATATAAGACGGTTATTAACTGTCATACATCACAATTCTGAATCTTTATATATGCGGTCATTATAAAAGTTTGATGTGGATACATTACGGTTTCAAACCATTATTTATTCCGGACCTATTATAACGGTCATAATGTAACACCCATTATGTATTAAAGCTTGGTGAAGCCATGAAATGCCCAGTTTGATAATAATTAATAGGGACTAGTAAACAACCGTCGTAATATATGGGCCATACATAACGGTTTTGCTTTAACTACTATTATATATGTTGACATAAATAACTATTGTTAGATAACAACCATGATTTATTGAAGCTAAGTTTTTCTTAAAAAATAAAGGGGGTTTCTACTTTCTATAGCCCCCTGCATATATACATTTGGTAATGAATCACAATATATATTTACATTCATTCATATACAGAACAAAAAAAAAAACAAAAAACAAATCAATATATACTTACATTGATTCATGTACATGTAGAGACTATTTAAATCAAAACATTAAAATAAACAAATCGTCAATATCAAGATATTTACAATCATTCTATACGTATTGACTCTCCCACCGATGTTGAACAGATGTCGCCAACTCTTCAGCCACCTTCCATTTGTGAGTTGCTAAACATCGTGCAGGAGACATTAAATTACTGTGTGCAAAATCATATTGTCATATATAGCTGGCTGAATGTATGTATGAACAAATTTAGCATATAATATACCTTATTTGTATCAATATATTGAGGACCGTGTGTGATGATGTCCTTTATGTACTGATCACACAATACCCACAATCATTATTGTTTTCCAATTACTTTGGGAATTATAAAGAAATGAGAGAGAAAAAAAATGTGTCAGTCATATATATATAAACTATATTGTACCAATTTATTAATATTATAGTGATCAGTAAACAATATATACACCTTCGAACACAACCATTGGAAGGCGCATCTGTAGGTGCCATTAATGAGCTTGTTCTTGGTGCACTTGAGACCAATTTGAATGTGGTAATTGTAGATCGTTATGAGAGGATACAATATAAAATTATATATATAGAAACATGCAAGATGAAATGAATTATAAGAGATGATGTATGAATAACTTACTAGTTGAATGTCTTCTACATGTATGGTCTCCTGTCTGGAACCCCTATCATAGAGTCATAGTGCCAAATCCTTTTGCACATTGGATTTATGACTATGAGAATCTAGTGGTTCCTAAGTACAATAATAGATCACACTATCAGGACAATTACAAAATAAACAAAAACTAATTTAAGCAGAGTTAATAATATTCTCGCCCTTGAATGTAAGGCACAATGAAGTAAGTTTCACTTATGTTTGGTGCCCTTTTAATGAATTCATCCCCCAGAAACCTCAGTGTTGTTGCTTGGGATCTACATGTCGTCACCTTGATTATTGAGATGGTCAGGGCGGATGAGCTTGATCTTATCCTGGACACCGTGGGGGACAAGGTTATTGTGTCACAAGTGCCTGAAATGTCAAAACTAACATATCAAAATATAATTAAAGTTTTAAGCAGCCAACTATTCAATCACAGTTGAACAAATGCCTCGTAAAGAAGCTGACAAAACTTCAACTTGTTATGTTCTTGTTCAAGACCTTAGAAACATGCTCTTCGTTTATAGCTTCCTCTTTGTTTGGTTGGTCAAAGACCTCTCTCTCAAATTTGACCATTGGAAACTGGTATGAAGTAAAGCACTTGTCAATGAACTCCTAGGGAGACTTCTGAGCAGATTGACCAATAGTCTTACTCTATAAGGAAGACTTCTTCCCAGATTGATAATTAGGGGTAGGATGCTTCCTTTTCTTGCTTGAATGAGGGTCTTAGAAGTAGGCGGACAAGCCTAATTGGGGTCTTGAAAGTTGTGGGCGTGGATTGATTAGGGGTCTTTAAAGTGGGGCGTGGACTAATTATGGAACTTAGAGTGAGTGGAGGGCTTGGAATTAGTAGGCAACTTCTTTTGAGTGGGGGGCTTACATAGTTTAAATAGATAGCGAGGCCATACAACGAAGCTACCTGTAGCCTCTCCCATTATATATAAGTCTTTGGTGGGAATAAAGAGCAAATATATAGGGTTATGCAGCGTGTTATCCTCCGGGCGATTGAAAATGATGCCCATTGTAACTATATGGTGCTGGGTATCGAAAAAACACTCAACATCAGCCAAACCTATAGGAGGATCATGGAGGGGGTGTGCCACCACCTCTAATACTTGGGTTGCAATTTCCCCCTTGCTACTTCGTAGAACACTCCTTCATCAACTCTTGTATGAGAAACCGTATTTGTTCATAGATTTCATCACACTATTTTCTGGAACTTTTTATACTTTTCGTCCCAGTTATTTCTTCAAGGTTGCCACTAACCATAGTATTTTTTCTTGGTCAATCCAAAGTCATTACCCCTAAGAAGACTGTGATGGTCAGTTCAATGTCTTGGCCAATGTGTGCTCACTCACGAAAGGCGGCCCCGTTGCTATAACTTGATGGGACATGGCTTGCTGTGTATTTAACAATAATGTTAATATCGATAGTTAACTGAAGACATTACTTTCATGAATCGAGGACTAATATTAATACTTACTATTTTATCAATGACCTCCTTCACCCAGGGATCGTCATAAGAGTCATCTTCATTTTATCTTGCCACCGACTAAAGTTCATGACAAGGGGGTCTCATACCATCCCTACTCTCAATAGCCAACTTTTCAGCAATCCAAGCATACCTCATTTGCCCTCCCTCATAGGGATACTTATTGTTCTTCACCCTCTTTCTATTCACCCTACTTAATTCCTACAAAAACACACAACACTCATGTTAATATTAAACAAATACATGCAAGTCTTATGAATTGTAAATAACACTTACTTGGAATGTCGCAACATATGATGACAAAATCTCTCCACTCATCTAGTTTGATTATGAACTACAGATCCACAAGAACTTTTGTCTCATCAACCTCTTAAGGATTCTACAAATATGATTTGTCAATGCATGATGGAATGTGTGTAGTAATTGGCAAGCCTTCTTGATGACAAATTCCTGATCGAATTTCCATCTACTTGAAGTACAAATTGTAGAGCACATAATTCAAGTTAATAATTTTTACAAGCAATTAGCAGGTATATATACCTTACCTTAACATTGTCCCAAATAATCTTTGTGTAATCTCCCTGTACCCAATGCCAATTACCCACTGAGGTTGGAATGTTGGTCCTTGCCATTAAGTTGGTGTAGCTATTGAAATGTGACACTTAAGAGGTTGAATGTCATTATTCCATGTCATGTGGAATTTTCTCCCTAAAGACTTTTCTCATTTACAAAAGTCAAGGCGTGGCAACCCCTCCTTACAATATCCCACACTCGTTCTAACGCCTATTATAGGATCTAATTTACGGGCTGCATAAGGACAACATTAATACCAGTAGGAATACCATTACTAGGAATATTATTGAAACTATAGGAACTATTAGAACTATGGACATTGTCACTTCCGCATGAAGAAGAACTAGCTATTTTAACTTGAACACAAAACTCATTCAGTCAGCCACAAGGAACAAAGCAATGGGTTTTTCAGAAAAATACAATGCACGACTAAGGTCAAAACCTACCTTTGCAACATGAAGTGAAAAATAAGAAGAATTTGGAATGCATAATGGAGAATGCAAAATCAAGAAGAGAAATCGTTTCTTCAAATAAGAAGAGCATATCATGCAAAGGAATGTGATCTAGCTATGGCTCCAAAACAAAAAGTGATTTCGGGCACTCAAAGCGAATCAAGAAACTATCATACGGAAGTTCAAAGAAAGCAATGGAGGATCTGGTCCGCTTAAAAGAGACTGTCAATAGTCGAAAAAGTCAACCGGACTTATGGGCTTCGAGGATGGTGGGTAACGTTTGACCAAAGACAAACATGCTAAGTGTAATAACCTAGGAAAGTGAAGAGGTGCATGATAGCGGGTGTTTTACAGGATTAACAAAACTTGCTCACGATTATAAGTCTGGAACTGTCATAAAAAGTTACTTTTAAATAAACATTTGAATGAAAAGTTCATAGTTTTAACATCATAATAGTTAGTTTTTGTAAATGGTGACGGGTTTTCTTCATGAATCTTTGAACAAAAGTTCACGATTTTAATATCACAATTGTTAGGTTTGTAAATGATGGCGGTGATTCCTAATAACCATCTGGAATTTGACATGGTATTTAAAAAAGTGACGGATTGTACATAATAACCATAACTTATTAGTCTTTTTCAATAATTTTTATATTTGATTATTCAACCCCATAGTACAAAAAAATAAATAAAATGAGAGTGTGAACTAGAGTGGTCGAGTTCCTTCAAGCACTTTTCCATACAACCTTACTCTTCCATGCAATCGATGAAGAACAAAAGTAAGAAAATTAGAATAGAAGTGGATGTATGGATAAAGATTTCAAGGGTTATCTAGCATATCGTTTCCTTTGGAATGGAAAGGGTTACATTATAGAGCCAAATGTGTCGTTATAATTTGCCACAGATAACATAAGTAACGGTTATTTACTAATAACCATGAAAAACCCCGTAAAATGGTTGTTTACTAATAACCGTGAAGAGTCAATTGTTTTTTTTAAAAAAATTATTTTTGGTCTACATTTCTTTAACGATTAATTCTTTTAAATATAAAAAAAACAATAGTGGTTTTCAATCATCACCACTACTGTTATCCTCGTCCTCCCGCACCTCCCCTTACTCGGCACATCATTGATGTCTAAGGAAGGGATGAAGGGTTTGTCTCGCATCGATCATATTCAACCTGATTATGATGAAGGATAAGGTCTAACTTTATGTTCCAACTGTGGGTGTGTCTAGTGAAATGCCTTGTAATGCATCCAAGGCTGACCAACTTCTACAGCAAAGCCTCCATTTGAGGAGGAAGAGGAGGTGGTGGTGGTAGTGGTGGACAAGGGGGAGGAGGTGGTGATGGTGGTGGTGATCGAAGAGCAGAGTCTTGTGGAGGAGGAGGGTAAGGATGACGAGAAAGAGGAGGAGGAGGAGAAGGGCAAATAGAAAGAGCTCTCTAGCGTCTGATCATGATGAGGGAGAAAATGACGATGTTATGAAAAGGTGCTTCTAGAAAAGTACTAAGACCAAAAGAAATAGGTACTTCTCTCTGAAGTATTTAACATAGGAGCTCTAGTACTTGGTGTCAAAACAAACAAAGTTTTGAAAAGGTACGTTTTAGACTTGTTCTTTACATGACCATTATTCATTATGAAAGGTTACTTTTGTCATTCATACTTTACGGTTAATAGATATAACCATTATGTTTTTGTTTTCATTAATGTAAAGTAATTAAACAAATCATTTGTAAGTATTACATTACAATTGTTTTAAAAGAATCATCACTTTTCCCACTAAATAAATAACGATTATTAATTACAACCATTATTTTTGTTTCTTCGTGAATTCTGCCTTGCAATACATGACGATGCGTATAATTAATTAACTGTTACTTTTGACTGTTATATATCCTTACGCGACCTCTGCCTTGACATACATGACATTGATTAGTTGTAACTGTTACTCAGTTATGTATTTTATAAATGCGCAAATCTTTAGTAGTCTCTATCTGTTTATATTTTTCAAATTCATTTAGTGAGATTTTCCCAACAAATAATATAATACATGAGGAAAAATTAAAGAGAGTACATATGGGATATCAAAGTAATCTCACGTTCGTATGAATTCATTTTTCAAATCTCTCACTAGTTATTACGTAACTGCGATGTCACCTTTTTCCTTCCACTTTTGGCCTTTTATTCCCTCACTCTCATTGGATCAACATTTTATTAATTTAGATTTAATAATGGCTTTAGTTGTAATCCAAGTTCCATTACTGAGTCTAACTCAGATCTTTTTCAAGACCATTATAGCACTCATGGGTTCTGTCCCACCATTTTTATTGATTTTACAAAGTTCAGGGAGGAATCCAATATTGATTTATCTCCCTAGCTTAAATACTTTGAGACTCTATTAGCCTTACATACTCCTTACTTCCCCTTTGTTGTTAATGCGTTCTATTCTTACATGAAAATTACCAATAAAGTTGATGAAAATGATGAATTAATATAGGAGAAATTGGCTACTGTCGTGAGGGGCAAGAGAGTCTTTATAACTTCGGAATTCTTAAATTCTGTCTTAAGGATCATTGATCCTTTTCCTATGCCTAAACTTACTTTTTTTGATGAGGAGATTTTTCAAATCCTCGGGCTAGTTGTGCCATTAGGGTCTCTGACCTTTGCCCCAGTTGGGATGCCTCCACTTCATAGAGTCATCTGGTATATTTATTCTCGAAATTTAGTTTAAAAGGGGAAGAATTTCACTCACTTTGCTAAAAGGGACTACTCTCTTTTGGCTTCTATTATTGCCAAATTTCCCACAACATAGGTCGTGAGTGTTTAGTAAGATGAAAAGATTTAGAATAGAGTCCCGAGAAGTTGTTCACTATACCTTTCCCAAATTTGGTTTCCCTTATTCTCTTTCAACACAAGATATGGTATCTTGAGTTGAATGAAAAGCCGAGACACCAAGCATGTTTGGGCGGTCTCACAAAATCATTTGAGGATTTCCTTTAGAGAAGGATCAGGATAGTCCAAGGCTACATCTAAGACCCAAGCCGCCTACTCAAACTAACGAGGCTCAATCATCTCATGCTGGTGCCCCCTTTGCTTTCTCTCAGCCACCTCCTTCTCTATTTGGAGACTCTCTTCAGTTAATCACTAGTGGAAAAAAGGGCTTTAAGACCACCTCATTTAGATCGAGTAATGACGCACCGATCTTAATAGTATGACCGTGGCGTTTTGTAAATATAAAGAACTTCTTGGACCGCATCCTAATGAGCATCGGTCTTAATAGTATGACCGGTGGCAGTTTTGTAAATATAAAGAACTTCTTGGACTGCATCCTTTATCAATGAGTGTTAAATATATTATTTAGACCGCTTAACAAAACAAACGGTCATAAATATGTTATTTAAAAAACGAAAGTTCAAATTTCTTTATAGAGAAATCTCGAACAGTGACTTATATTTTACGCGGTCCAAAATAATGAGGAAAAAATTAAATAAACTTTTAAGACCGGATATATATAACAGATGGTCTTAAAGATTATACTTTTTAAACCGGACATAAATTGTGACTGGTACTAAATAGTTTATTACTTTTACGTTTGGAGTTTAATAAACGGCGGTCTTAAAACTTAACATTTAAGAACGTCTTTTTAGTTCATCCGGTCTTAAAAATAAAGCGCCAAATATATTCTTCTTCGTGCGAAACATTCCTTACGACTTACGTTGTCCCTCGAACTCGAAACCCCTCTTCTTGTTGTGAAACCACTCTTCCCGTTGCATTACCTTTCTTCCTCGCCCACGCGAAACGTTACCTTACGACTTACGTTGTCCTCCGAACTCAAAAACCCCTCTTCTTGCTGTGAAACCACTCTTCCCGTTGCATTACCTCTCTTCCTCGCCCACGTACCATTAGCCTCTCGTTACGCTCTCATTTGCTCGGGCATTCCTCTCTTCCTGTCTCAAAATGAACTCGTGAAAACGATTCCATTCGTGTTCGGGAATGCCGATTCTTCGGTGTGAGTCGAACGAACCCTCTTCATCTGACAATGTGCCTCATAACCGCCCAACATGCCTTGGTAGAAGAGGCACAAGAATGATGGATGTAACCCTAAGTCGGACTTAAAAGCCGGAGATTCAGTTTGATGAAAAGTTGCAACCTTTCGGTCCTAATAAAAGCAAATATACTAGTTTTGTCGGCTCTCTTGCACGCAGCAAGGTTAGCATCTTGACTGATGAGTAGAAAAATGTGGACTTCGGCAAAGTAAAGCAACCTATTTGGGACACTATTCGGCTTACATACACTGTCCCTAACTCTGAGAAATTGAAAGACAAGACATTGTCTTATTGTGCTGATCGGTGGAGGAAGTTTAAGACCTCTCTCGCTAACAAGTATATTTTTGCTGAGGTTCAGCCTGACCAAAAGCCTTGGGACAAGTACACATTTATTGATGAACAAACTTGGCAACAATTTATTCAGGTGGGACCACTCCCGAAGCTCGGTGAGTTTATATTTAGTTTTTTTTTTGCCCTTTTGTTTGCTTATTAACTTTGTCTTGATATGTGAATGTTATTGTGTTCATCTAATCTGTTAGTTAAATTTTTTGGTGTGTGAATAGAAGTATACATTTCCTGCCTTTGTTTATGCAAGTCTGATATGTAAACCATAAAAAGGTAAAATACTAATAAGGTAATTAGGGAAATAATAATGGTATAAGAGTCAAGCCATTATTATAGTCTTAGTTATTATAGTAGGTAGTGGTTAGACATTGTTGTTAGTTACGTTACTATCTAATGAGGATTTGATCCCACCTGATGCCTTAAAAAGGATCAAGTTTGTATTATTCGTAAGCATAATTCTCTTTTGTTTCTTAACCTATCTATCTAGCAGTACAAGACATAGCTCAAATTTCTTCTACAATTCTACATCTTCCTTACATAAAATGTTGAAACTTGATGAAGTGAATTTGACTAGTGTTTGAGGTTCATATCAAGTAGAAGTTCTATAATTTCTGTTAGTGAGATGGCTGGAATTCATAATTAATAATTGTTTTCAATTCGATCACGGGAAAGAAGGGAACGAGCACAGGAGATAGGGAGAAAGAATGATTGCCTGCATAGGGCTTCTCGCAGCGGATATGAAAAGGCTGAAAAAGAATTGATGGCGGCCAAGTGAAAGAGATTGGATAATGAAGCAGAATCCAATCCTTCTGTGGTACATGATCCGCCATCTCCAATACGTCGCGAGGAGTTGTGGTTGCACATTTGGCAAAAGCCAAGCGGCGCCTACACGAGTGAACAAACTCGTGTGGTTGCTGAAAGAATTGTAAGTATCGTTATTGTTATTTTTTTAGTTACTAAACATGTTTCATTACTAAGCTTCGCGTTATCTGTATCTTATAGGAAGATCTTAAAAAGAAAAAAGCAGAGGGATCTTTTGTGTCGGACGGGAGGAGTGATGTTCTGACCGTTGCGGCCGAAAAACCGAATCATGGTGGGCGTGTAAGGGGGATTGGAGGACGGGTAGGCTGAAGGAATACTTTGGTAAATCCAAACGCCATAGACAAAGTATGGTTACCGGGAGGAGATGGAACAGACGGTGGCCAAATTAAGTGAGGATGCGGTGGCTAAAGAAGCAAGGTATCAATCCGAGATGAGCCGGATGAGGGAGGAATTGAATCAGATGAGCCAGATGAGGGAGGAATTGAATCAGATGAAGCTGCTTTTGAGCAATCGTCCAGAGACCAGTGTTCCCTTCACACATTCACTTACACCTGTGCAGCATAGCACTAGAGGGAGCTGCATTGTTGGACAGTCAGAGCAACCTTGTGACCTATATGTGGAGGATGGTGATCGTCCTACAAGATTAGTTGCAAAAGGGACTCCCACAACTTATTGGGATCAACCGTACACCACCAACAAATGGCTGATGATGAAGTCGGAATGTCGGTTGAAAAGGTGATCATTGATGCACCTCTCCTCTCTGCCAACCGATCGATCGGTGAAGCTTGTGAGTGATGTCAAGGGAACCTTCATCTCTTGGTCAGTGAAGCTTGTACATGTCTCTACTGGTCCTCAAGCTTCAACCCCTCCTCCTCAAGTTCCACCCCCTCGTCAAGCTCCATCCCCTCCTCAAGCTCCATCCCCTCCTCAAGCTCAATCCCCTGGAGCTATATACCCAAGAGTGAATTGGGTATTTTAAAACTTTTCAGAAATTGCTCTGTTTTGAAGCTATGAAAACAGAGGTAAACAGTGAGGGAAGAAGAAGAAGGACACAAGGATTTATACTGGTTCGATCCAACTCTTTGACCTAAGTCCAGTCCCCAGAAACACTCTGGGATTTTCCACTATCACTCAATTACAATTACACACTCGTACTCGGGATGATCCTCTCCCTAGGACTCACTCCCCTTACAAGTTGTAATTGTAAACAATCGATACACACTCGTACTCAAGAGTTATCCTCTCCCTAGGACTAACTCCCCCTTACAAGTTGTACTCGATTACAATCGATACCCACTCTGTAAACGAAGGATGCTCCTCAACCTAGGACACACTCCCCTTTACAAGTTGTACTCGATTTTCCCAATCTCCAAGTCACGACTTGAGATTGTTACAATGAATGATATACAAGGAAAAAAACTCTCTCTAAGAGTAGATAATGATACTCACCGAAGCTCAATGTATCACAAGATACTATACGATAAAACGAAGAAATAAATATGAGACTTGAATGATTTTCGTCTTCAGCGGGTGTGTCTGCATTGGAAAGGCTTGAATGAAACTCTATTTATACTCAGAGATCATTAAATGACCGTTGCTTTCCAAATAGATCCGTTGGAGAAGTTCTCCCAGTGTTAGGAGGTAGCTTAGCACTTTCTCTCTCCAATATTCTCTTAAACTAGCTGGCCAAGTAATCTGAGTTGACATTCTGCAAATTAATCCGTTGGAGATGCAGTTGCTTGTTGTAGAAAACATTCTTAAATGCTTTGCAGACGTGTGCAGGTGGATTAGCCAAAGTTGTGCAACTTTCTGATCAGTGCATTTAATGTTCTCAACCACTTTTTGCTTTTTGCTTTATCTCTTCAAAATCATTCTCTAAACCATCTGAAACTCACTAATAAAGTCATTAAACATAGCTAAGAATAGTAGAGAATAATCCTGGAAAGTATTAAGATTAAACAAGAATGATTTGAAAAATTGTGTAAATCAAATTTCAAAATCGGCGGCCAGAAACTCGAGTTTTGTTCTTCAAAACTTGAGTTTTCAACTATGCACAAGACCAAACTCGAGTTTCAAGATCCAAACTTGAGTTTGCTTCTTCCGAGAGCAACATCGCGATTTATGCTTCAAACCAGGTTTTCGATGAAAAACTCAAAACTCGAGTTTTGACCAAAACTCGAGTTTTGACCAAAACTCGAGTTTTGGACTATTGATATGAAAATGTAGTTTTAGTCCAAAACATCAAAACTGGAGGTTTTCATCCAAAACCCGAGAGGTTTTCAAATCAAGAAAATACCGATGCTCTCGGGTTGCCCGAAACTCGAGTTTGTCTTCCCAAACTCGAGTTTTCACTTATAACATGAAAACTAAAAACTTGTGAACATATCAAAGCGGCGGTTTTGCTTCAAAACTCGCGCGGTTTTGCAATTGTGAAAACTTGGATGCTCTCTCGCGACCAAAACTCGAGTTTTCATGTTTTTCATGAAAACTGAAAACTAGCGGTTTTAACGAAAAACCCGACAGTTTTGCTTTGTTCGAGGATTTTCTCGGAAAACTCAAAACTGGAGTTTTACTTCAAAGCTGGAGTTTTCCCTTGACGGCAAAGTTCTTGATTTGCAAGAGAAAACTTCTCACTTTGTTTACAATTGTTAAAACATCATCAAAACACATATAGAACTAACAAAGTTATCTTCTTATGCTCCACTCACGGCGAGCCGTGCCTTCGTTGACATAGACCATCAACGAGTAAGCATGTCATTTTGATTCTCTTGTCGAAATCTATCTTGTGAATTTTCAATGAACATTATTGATAAATTTGTGATTTTTATGATAGTGCCATGAAGACCTTCCAAATTGAGGTAAAGAAAAGGCGTGGGTATCGGGCCAAAGACCCCATCCGGGACACACCGCGAGGTTGGTACAATATTTGTACAACGCACCTTTGCCTTGTGAACTTGGTCATTAAGCTATATATGCTCTTATATATATTTCTTGTTCTTTTTAGACCCGTCGGCAACCACCGGGTCCAACTTATGTGGCCCGATCGTCATGAAACATATGTATGATATTATCACGCAAGGAAGGACTAAATTAACTGCAAAGGTAAATGTATTTGAGGTTACATATTATGCACGCAAGTTAATTCGATTAATGCGGCTTAATGTTACATATGAAATATGCACGCAAGTCAATTCGGTTTAAATCTTTGATGTTACGGATGTTTGACCGCCCGATCCCTTTTCTACGATGATGAACTAGGAGCACATACGCAATTTGTTTTGTGAATATCTGTATGACCTGATCTTAAAGTCAGGACAATAATTAATGTCCTAAATTCATTTGTAAATATATCATGTACAACAATAATATTCTGTAAATTTGTATATTTTTCCAAACAATATTCATTTGTAAATATACATAGGCAATGTAAAATTAAATAAATAAATTTTTTTAATTTTTTGAACAATTTTCTTGTGTCCATTTTGGGTTTTAGAATGTATTGGATGGTGGATAAAACTATTTAGTGCTTGAAATTTGAGAAAGATCTCGACTTTTAGGACCGTATATTAATTAAAAGTCCGGTCTTAAAAGTCCCCATAATAAACATCCGGTCCTAAAAGTGTTCGTTTTAAAAATATGACATTTTTAGGACCGTATATTAATTAAAAGTCCGATCTTAAATGTCCATAATAAACATCCGGTCCTAAAAGTATTAGTTTAAAAAAATATGAGACTTTTAGGTTTAGATAGACTTTTAGGACCGTATATTGTAAACATCCGTCCTAAAAGTCTTATGAGACCGTATATTATTTTACCGTCCGCTCCTAAAAGTCCTCTTATTTTTATTTTAGAAGTTGGCTTAACCTTTAGGACCATGTAATTGTTAAATGTCCGGTCTTAATAGTCTTCCTTTAAATAAAAATGTTCACTCGCTTTTCAGACAAATCATTATGGTTCAAGACAACCGAGGTTACGGTGTTTTGCTCAAGCTAGGTCCTTCATTGTAGTCGATGTTACCTCTCCCGATCTTGAGCGCATTATCGGTTTCCTTTTCTTTGTCTCTTTTCTTTTTGTCGGAAAAAGAAGGAAGATATTGAAATGGTACTTTGTTTCAAATTAGGGGAGGTAAAACCGACGACAACGACGGTCCAACCTTGAGAAGAATTGTCACTGTGTTTGTTTTTATTCAAATAAGGTAAAAGATGTTTTTTGTTTTTTGTATGTTCTTAACGTATTCTCATGAATTTCTATTGTTGATTTACACAAGGACAATGTTTTGTTTGTTTCCTTTTTGTCGGAAAAAGAAAGACGATAATGAAAAGGACAAGGCGGTCGAATATGGAAACCAAAGCTGACAAAAAATGGCAGTGTTTTTAGGACCCTCGATTTACTAAGTGTGCGGTCCTAAAAGTCTTCATTCTTTCATCTTAGTTTTTGAGTCTGTCATTATCCATCTTTCATAGTTGCCTTGTTTATTGCTTTCCGAGTTCGGATAATGGATAAACTAACGAATTAAAGTACTAAACTCGCACGAGAACAAAAAGAGTGCATAATATTTTATATAATAATTTTTATCGATGCCAAAAAAAAAAGCAACAAAAAAACAACAATAAAAAAACAACTAATCCTCTTCGTAGACGGAGAGGGAGGGGGAGCCGAAGTCGTCTTCAGCGGGATCGTACTCCACGTCATTGGTGTGAAGTACCATGTTAAGCTTGTTGTTCACGGTATGAACAAGCTGAACCAATTGGCCCAAGCATCGATCCATGTGATCAACGTGGGCCACCAATGGCGCACCAACTGCTTCACGGTCGGAATTGGAGGAGGGAATGGCGGAGGGGCCGAGGTTGAAGAGGAGGAGGAGGAAACGGAGGACTGGGGGAGCAGCCATTACGGTGGAGGCTAGGCGGTGGAGGAGGCCTGTAGAAGTGATGGAGAAGAATGTGAAGAAAGTAAAGTAACAATGGGTTTAAATAGATAACTCATCCTAAACAATGTGAAACGCCAGAAACTTTAATGAGGAGACGCATAGTTCATCAGAATACGAGGAGACGCCTAGTTGGGAGTTTATCTGGAAGCCGAAGAGACTACGAATCATTTATTTAAACGAGTGTAAGGATACGACTACGCCATCGAATTTGAAAAGAATGAATTTTAGTACGGGTAAATGATGAAAGGTCGGTCTTAAAAGTAATAGAATTGATTTTAAAAATAAATAGACTTTTAGGACCGGACATGTTATAAAAGGTCGGTCTTAAAATAAATTGAATTGAAAAAATAAGATCATTTATCACTTGCGTCTCCGGCTCTCTGCCTTTATTAACTCCTCATACCTCTCTGAAAATAACTCCTTATTAATTCCTCACTACCTCGTAACTCTAAACTATGTGCGTGGCTATCTGAGAACAGCTCTCTACCTTTATTAATTAACTCCTCATACCTCTCTGCCCCAACTGCTCAAACCATGGTTAGATACAAGAGAACCACTCGTACGGGTACTCTTACTCATGATGCTCGTGCCTTCCGTCGATCGTTATACGGTGCGCCTCCTCCATCGAGAGTCCGTCCTATTGTGACAGAAGAGTCTCGGGTCGTTGGACCCATTGTTATTTCTTCAGATGATGAAGAGATTGTTGCAACCCCTACCCATTCTTCTGGCAATATCCCCCAACCTCTTAACCCAACGACCCTCTCCATGAGTTCCTCCGTCTTGTAGACCATGAAGAGGTTCCCGCTCCCCCTCCCCAACATCTTGGCCCCACCGCAACTACTACGACCCCACTCCTCTTTCCTCTAATGAAGCATTGTGGCAGATGCAAGTAAGACGGAACTTGCGATCTCCGGCGGAAATGAATGTTGTTCACGCTGATATCACCAAGGCTTTAGAGGATAATAAGCTTTAGGATGTTTAGTCAGATTCTTGTTTTTGATAATTTTCTGCTTTTTTTCTCTCAATTTTCTTGTGTACGTGCATATTCTCCAGTTATGTATGGAAGCGGTAAAACTAAGCTTGTGTCTTTCTAATATTCATATTCTCCGAGTTTTCCTTTAATTTATTTTATTAACTCGGTTTTGCTGCACTTGCCAAATGCAACCCTCTTCTTTTTTTTTTGGTTAATTAATAAACGAAATACTTTTAGGACCGTAGTTCTTATAACCTTTGGTCTTAAAATTAAATGAATACGAAAGTTAGGGCCGGAGTATTCTTAACCGCTGGTCTTAAAAATTAGTTAATAAATGTTTGACTTTTAGGACCGGACGCTTTATAAATCTTCGGCCTTAAAATTAAATGAATACTAAAATTTAGGACCGCAGTATTGTTAACCTCTGGTCTTAAAAATTTATTAATAGAATTATATCTTTAGGACCGTATACTGTCTAATTAACTGGTCTTAATAAAATCTAAAATATTAAGACATGTCTCTGTCGCGGGGAAAATTAAATTTCTCTCTCAAAACTTCTCTTGTCACGCCGAAAGTGATTACACAGGTTCTGTCTCTAGTATGTGTTGCATCGTCGCTGCTTTGCGTTCCTCTCTCAAGATTAACTCTCTGGTTCCTTAGCTAAACTTCTATAGACCAAGCTGTTCAAAGTGTTTCGTTATATAACTTTATGATTTTCCTTCTAATGGTTCTGGGTTTTTCATGGGTTGAACGAAATCGATGAAATGTTATTGTGGGTTTCTCTGTTGTTAATGAATATTGTATTTTGAAGATTATATTTTCACTTTAGACCTACCCAACTGACCAAGAAATGTTTTTAGGTTACTCTTCTTTGTCGGCAATATCAACGTTCGTGGCGGGAGAAGAAAGACTCGAAACACATTTGAATTTATATGGTACGGTGAGTCCACAAGACCTTCATGCGATGCATTTAATTTCCTCGTCATGTATTTATTTTGCTTCTTGGATTCAACTGTGATACATTTATGACCAAAAGTGATTCTTCGTTATGCATTTAATGGACAAGTTTCTCCGTAAAACCAAAAAAAAAAAAAAAAAAGGACATGCATAACCACATTGAGCATAAATATGCATTTGGAGTTGGCTTATTTTATATGCAAGTCTCTGCCTTTTTCGGATTATGTATATGTTAAATCTTTCCGTCTATAGGAATTCTACTATGGACCACAGTTGGATAAATGTTTTACGAACGAGTGTTGAATATCAGAATGGGGTGAGGGACTTTATTGAATTTGCTCAACAAAATCCCATGATGATAGTGGGAAGTTTTATTGCCCTTGTGTAAAATGTCTGAATGAGAGGCGACTAAGTGTTGAAGTTATACACACACATTTAATTTGTGAAGGATTTTGTAAGACTTATACAGTATGGGTATGGCATGATGAAAAATATCAAGTGGGTCTCAACATGGGGAAGTGGCCTTTGATGATAATGACACGGATATGGATGATCGCATAGAGGACATTATCCGTGATGTAGGAGAAGAGGCTTTTCATCAATCACATGCATATGGTAATATGTGCGTGATGCGAGAGACCCTCTATACCATGGGTGTAAAAAATACCAATTGTTGAACGCCGTATTGAAATTGGTAAGCTTGAAGGCACGTCATAGATAGAGCGACAAGAGTTTTTCGAAATGCTTGAGGCTTTTAAGGACATGCTTCCGGATGATAATGTGTTGCCGCATCGATACTATGATGCTAAGAAAATACTTTGTCCACTTTGGGGATGGAGTACAAAAAGATCCATGCATGCCCGAATGATTGCGTATTGTATAGAAAAGAGTTTGAAGAGAAGCGGAATTATCGATATGTGAAACCCCAAGGTACAAGTCAAATAAGTGGCCTCGCAAAAGTGTTGTGGTATCTTCCAATCATACCAAGGTTCAAGCGGTTGTTTGCGAATGAAAATGATGCAAAAAATTTGAGGTGGCATGCGAGATGAGAGGATTTCGATGGAAAGCTTCGACATCTGGCCGATTCTTCTCAATGGAAGAAAATTGATCAATTATTTCTGAACTTCGGTAAAGAACCTAAGAACCTTAGGCTTGCCCTTAGCACGGATGGCATGAATTCATATGGAAGCCTTAGCAGCATACATAGTTCATGGCACGTACTACGATTATTTACAACTTATCTCCAATGTTATGCATGAAACGAAAGTACATCATGTCATTTATGTTGATTTCGGGATCGAAACAACCCGAAATGACATTGATGTTTACCTTCACCCTTGATCGAAGACTTGAAGGAGTTGTAGGCGAAAGGTGTCGATGTTTTTGACTCTTTCAAGAAGGAGGTGTTTAAAATGCAAGCCATCATATTTTGTACTATAAACAACTCCCCAGCATATGGGAACTTGTCAGGGTATAGTGTAAAAGGCCATAAAGCATGTCCGGTTTGTGAAGAAGGCACACACTACCATCAATTTCAACATGGAATAAAGACGGTTTATCTTGGACATAGGAGATTTCTTAGATGGGGCCACCCATATCATCGATTAAAGAAGGCCTTTTTTGGTGGCCAAGAGTATGAAGATGCTCCGGTGGCATTGACTGGGGAGCAAGTTTATGAAAAATGTGAAAAATATCAATATGTCGTCTTCGGTAAGACTGCAAAGAGTAGAAAATAAACAAATATATGGAAAAAGAGATCTATATTCTTCGATCTTCCATATTGGCGCAATCTTGATGTGAGACACAGTATTGATGTCATGCATGTGGAGAAAAACGTATGTGATAGTATTGTTGGCACGCTTCTCAACATACAAGGTAGTTCCAAGGATGGTGTGAAGGCAAGATTGGATCGATAGCAATGGGAATACGCGAAGAGTTACATCCAAGGCCGGATGGGAAGAGAACTTATTGTCCCCCGGCTTCTCATACTTTGTCTAAGGATGAGAAATGAAGTTTTTGTGAGTCTTTACATGACATAAAAGTTCCCACGGGGTATTCTTCAAATTTGAAGAGGCTTGTATCGATGAAGGACTTGAAATTAGTAGTCCAAAAGTCTCATGATAACGTCTTGATGCAACAAACTACTCCCAATAGCTATTCGAGGCATCGCCGAATATGATCTTCGGTCGTTTTGACTAGACTTCGTGTCTTCTTCAATGCGGTTTGTAGTAAAGTTTTCGAGATTGAAAAGTTGGATGAATTGGAGAATGAAGGATATCTTATCTTGTGCCACCTTGAGAAGCTTTTTGTTTCTACATTTTCGACATCATGGTTCATCTAATTGTTCATCTAGTGAGGAGATAAAGATCGTGGCCCTATCCATTTACGGTGGATGTACCCAATTGAAAGATCTATTAAATTCCTAAAAGGGTATGTGAAGAACGCATACCGGCCGGAAGCATCGATTGTTCGAAATATGTTTCGAAGAAGCCATGAAATTTTGTCAAAATTATTTGGCCAAAGTAAGACATATTGGGCTTCAAAACGTCGGCATCTTTGAAGGGGGGTAGACGAGGGGCTTCCATAAAGAGTGTGGATCTTGATGAATTGTCACAAGTCCACTTATACATCTTGAATAATGTTGATGAAGTTCAAGCCGCATAGCTGAATATAAAGAAGCCATAAGGAAAGAAAATCATCGAATGACGAACAAAGGTTGATTAGGGAGCATAACGTAACTTTTGCAAACGGTTCAAACAAAAGGTCGAGGGAGAGGAATGTGTTTCGATACAATCAAATGGTTAGCACGTGGTCCGGAGGTTGATGTCATAAGTTGGAATTCGTATGTGATCAATGATTATACATTTTACACGAAGTCCCTAGATGATAGGAGCACCGTCCAGAATAGTGGTGCTATGTTAGAGGCTGAATCTATGCACTTCTCCAGTTCGAAAGACAAGAGCCCTTTATTGGCAGTCATGCCATATTATGGGGTTATTGAAGAGATTTGGGAGGTGGACTATGTGAAAATTAGATTTGTCATTTTCAAATGCAAGTGGGTCAATGTCAATAATGGTGTTCGGATCGATTGGCTAGGATTTACATTAGTCGATGTCCATGGTAGAAGTTTTGGAGATGAACCTTTTATTATGGCAGACTAGGCAAAACAAGTGTTCTATATCATTAGATCAAGAAAATAAAATGTGGTCTCGTAGCTCTCCAAGGAAAGAGGGTCATTGATATTGATGAGGAAATGAATTCGAATTATGGTATTCCCGAGAGTACTCCTTTTTCAAGGGGTCTACCTGGACATAAACGAAGAAGATGAAGCGGATAATGAACCCGGCATAAGAAGTGATCATCAAGAAGGGATATGGGAAGATATCACTTTATAAAAGAATCAATTCATAAGGTAATATTCATATGTAGATTTCTTTGAAAACTTTAAGGTTTTAACTATATTATATTCCTTCTATGTTCATAAACAATGTAATCGACTATGAAGTTTGTTCTTGTTTTATTTTTGTGGCGGATCCGATCCAAAGGGGCATGTTATAAAAGAGGATGTTATTTTGTTGGGTGGGAATCGAGATGAAGGCATGGTGAATATTATTTTGGGCATGTGTGTTGTATTTGTAACTTAATTATTGTATTTGTAAGTAAGTTATCTTATTGTATGAATTAATTTGGGTGTTGTAGTCATAGTATAATCATTAATTAAGAGGCCAAATAACTCATGGTGAATAATATTTGTATTCTTTTTCCAATTCAATTTATTCAAATAATTGTTCATAGCTTACGGCTTAAAGTATCGACTTTTATGTCTGGATTGGGTGGTGGATTTGTGTGTAATACAATCAGGAAGAACATAACATGGAAAAATTCAGGAAAATTTACACCGCAAATAAATGCGCCGGTCTTAAATGGTGAGTTTTTAAGACCGGATGTATTTATATGTCCGATCTTAAAGGTCATAAGCGCCCGATCTTAAAATTCGGTCTTTTTAAGACCGGTAAATTTATACATGCGGTCTAAAATAAAATTTTTAAGACCGCATTTATTTATCATCCAGTCTTGAAAGTCAATCTTTTAAGACCGCGTATAATTAGTCAGGTCTTAGAAGCCGCTAAGTTTAAGACCGTATTTATTTTTGTCCGATCTTAAAATTATATCTTTTAAGAGCGGCCTAATTATTAGCCGATCTTAAAAGTTGAGTTTTAGGACCGAACAAAAAGTATTTCAGGTTTATTTTAGTACGACTTTTTAAGACCCAATGTTTTAAATGTCCGGTCTAAAATATTTTCTTTAAGACCGGTCGTAGTCCTAGGTCTTAAATGTAGACTTTTAATACCGGTGGAACAAGATCGGTCACGGGTCCCATCCTACGATGCCTCTTTTGTCCGGTTTTAAAAGCCTTTTTTGCACTAGTGAATGATTGAAAAGGTTGTGGCAAATGCTATCAATTCCTTATAGACGTTGATGATTGCCACTTACCAAGAGTTAGTTGGGGAGATAGAGTCTCAGATTAGAAAGTTAGCCTCTGAGGTCACCAACGATCACAACAAGCTAGTTGAGGCTTAAGATGCTTGTGAGGAGAGATTGAAGACCATTGAGGATACACTAGATGATCACTCTGTGAAGCTTCATAGCAATGAGTATATGCTTCACAACATTAATTCTACTCTTACCAAGTTTATGGGCTCCTCTGCTGCTAATGGGGTTGGTCCTTCAAGCACTTTGATAACTCTCCATATTTTCTATATTTAAAGTACATTTTGAAGATATTTGGAGAGTTATCTAAGCAATTTTAGGAGATTTTTATGATATTATATTATTATAAGATCAAATCAAATTGGTACATCATTTATAGGGTTTCAATTTAACATAAAAGTTTAAGTTTAGGAAATAAATAAATAATAATAATAATAATAATGAGAAGTTTTCTTTAAAGAAAAAAAAGTCAATTTTATTATCATCATCATCATCATCATCTCTTCTTTTTCTTTTTCACTGCCAAGCATGCGCTGCATTTTGAGAGAATTGGAGGGAAACCTAATCAACAAAGAGCTAAAATCAGCACATTTGTAGCGGTTTTTGCCGCTACTAATGACATTTGTAGTGGTTAGCAAATCCGCTACTAAAACCACTGAAACAAACAAATTTGTAGCGGTTAAAATAACCCGCTACTACATCGACATAAACCGCTACTGTATTTGTAGCGGTTCGAATTGACCACCACTATATGAGGCTGCACTGACTACTTGTATACACATTAGTCGCGGTCTACATATCGCTACAAAATGAATTTGATCATTTTTTTCGAGATTACGTAACCGTTACTACATATTTCGAAATATTTTGTAGCGGTCAGAGAACCGCTACTAAATAGTCCAAATTTTTGGGAAAAAAAAATTATCGCTAGAATATTTGTAGCGGTGGATAACCGCTACAAATAATTCCCGCCATTTTTTATAAAAAAAAATTTTGCCGCCATTTTTTCATTATTTATATTTGTAGCGGTTTACAAACCGCTACTGCAACCGCTACAAAATATTGATCTCATTTGTTTGAAAAGTAGTTTTGGCGCGTCCGTGGGTATTTTGGTATTTGTAGCGGTTGCATAACCGCTACAAATGGATGAAATTGAAAAAAAATTAACAATTATTATTGTAATTAAAAATATATTATATTGTTAATCATTTATATTTTTACTCGAAAATAAATGATATTAAAATATGATATTTGATTGTATACGGTTACTATATATGTGTAAAACAATGAGAATATGTTAGTATGATAACAACAATTTATGAGTTAATTAAAATAAAATTAATTATAAAACAAAAGTGTGGGAAGGTGGATCGAATAATGTATGTGAAAGTAGAAAGAAAGTTGAAAAATTGACATAATGCACCCGTAAAATAACAAAGTTAATATCGGCGGTAGAAGAAAAAACAAATATTTTGATAATCACTAGATTTGATCCGGTTGAATGATACTTACCCCATTCAAACACTTAACCTCATTGAGAAAACGTCAAAATATGAGAGAAGATGGAGAGAAAACGTTTGTAGAAAACAAAACTGAAGCATATTAAATGTGGTTTGGTGGGGGTATTTATTTTGATATCAACGCATCACTTTGTAGTAGTTGAGGTGTCGGTTTTTGTAGCGATTTCATTTAGTAGCAGTTAGTTTGAGCTTTTGTAACGGTTGATAGTTTGTAGCGGTTTTTTTTGGTTTTGTAATGGTTATAAACCGCTACTAAAACTATTGTGGGTTTTTTTAAAAAATAATAATAACATGAAGAGTAGGGATAATTTTTTCTTTCAATCTTCGTCAACATCCCTACAAAGAAAGTTTGTATAAAAAGTTACTTGTGAGTTGAATATGTAATAACACATATAAAACTTTAGTTAAATGCTATTATTTCATATAGCGTATATTAAAAAACGTACCGAACTATAGGTAAGTGTCATCGCCGTCTGGGAAGAAGCTTTTGAAACTGGCAGGCTGGAGCGGCTCACAATCGTAGGTGACGTTCTCACCATCGCCCATGTTGTAAAGGTCCCGAGGCTTTAAGTGAACCACCATATTC